>CM060964.1:48535220-48897720 GCA_030765045.1 Tenodera sinensis
TGTGCTAGAGTTTTGTCCCGCAGGAGTTCTTTCACATGCCAGTAAATCTATTGACATGGAGCTGTCGTTTTTAAGTTTACTTAAAAATAATCGGTCTGGGCCAGATTTGAACTCGTGACCTTGGCATCAGTAGGCGAGCGTCTAATCAACTGAGCCACCCAGACCGAGACATTTTTCGATGCACAGTGCTATCTAAAGAAATTGTAGAATCCGTTTTGGGCTACACTTTAAAACATGGGCACAGTGGTACTATTAATAAAAAAAATGTTTACTTTTTAGACTGCAATGTCAGCATTATTGATTACAATTATTTTGTTATTCAGGGCACAAAATGAAAAAGTTTTCTGGAATCACTTCTGAGGAGTTCAAATATTAATCTGACAATCCAAATCAAACATCACCAGACACAAAGGAATGGTTCCTACCACCTACAAATTAATGATAAAACACTACAACGTTTAAATCAATAACATATATCTAAAAAATGTCACAAACATATTATTTCATATAAATGTTTAAAAAGGTCTACAGTTTCTATGTGGTTAGTATTTGTCTATCTCTTATGGTTTACCAATGATACAGATGCATTTAGACTGAAGAGAACTACATAGACTATTCATGAAAAATTTAAATACCAGGTTTCATACTACGGATATACGCTGGCACAAGAGGATCTAAGGGACCTCTAAACCTGTAAGTCCGGTGAAATTTCGATTTTTTGGTGGAATACAGTGCTGCGTGTAACAACTACGGGTTAGTGATGGAGAAAGAAAAAAATGACATTTTTTAAAGTAGTTGAGGGCCTCAAATCGGGTGTTTGCTGTGTAACTTTGATATGAAGTTTATATTTGAATATAGTACTTCCCAGGAACTATATTATTGAAGAGACCGTCCTACATGAAGCGCTTTCTGTATTTTCATTTTCACCACAGACACTAAGTCTCCTGCAACTTCGTTATTCATTCTCGTGATATTTACTCAACAACAGAATCATAAAAGGAACATTTGTAAATTGTTAAAACATTTGGTTCATATCAAAACATCAAAATGTTGGTTGTTGGGCCTTAAGACATCCCGGATTTTAAGTACTATGCTGTGAGGTGTGTCTGTTATTTTGTTTCCTGTGAATTTATAGCCAACACAGGCATGTTTTTGTTTATAAACAATTGACGGTTATCAGCTGTTTAACGTAAACCAAAGCTGGTAGACGTGTCGTGATTTACATGAGACGCATACGAAAGATTTCTGTACAGTCGGAATGTTGGTACCTTCCAGCGACAGCCGCTGCGGTTGCTGAGTTAAACTCCGGAGGTGTTTCACCTCTGCCAAGAAACTCGGTGCGATTTGGATGAAAAGATGTTCCGTATTAAAAATGCAATTGTCGATGTGGCAACCTGGCGTCTGGTTTACAGACAGAGAGGTCTGTCGCGACCCTCCTAGGGCCGCCCTTGAAAACCGACCGACCCAAGTGTTCCTCTTGTGCGACAGACGGGCAGCGATATTAGCCGATGGAAGCCGAACAATTCCGAGTCCATGACCGTACCCACCGCAACCCGTTCCGCTCTGCTCGCCTACACAAGGCTTGCCTGCCAGCCCACGTAATACCGGTATCCGGTATCACCTGTACGTTTTACAGCCATAACATTTCATACATCCTTAAGGACAATAACATGCAAACAGTAGAACTTCAGTAGACTGTATCGGTTTCAGACCTCCCAGGTCGCAGTCTACAATGTTACTTTGTGTCTCCAGCATGGAGTGAGAACATTTGCATAATATAATTAACGGAACGGAAATGCAATAAAATAAGGAAGTGCAAAAAGCGTCACCTTGAAAGTAAACGATCCTCGCCGCGTGAGAAAATTGTGTTTCATACCCGTTGATTATAACTAGAGATCGCGACAGTCGCGTCATGCTGGATAATACACAACAGATGCAATATTACACCAAAAGGGCTTCTATGGGAGTGAAAATAATAGCTTTTTCCTTTCTCCAGCATTTCGCTACCAGACGGGAAGTGTTGCGTTCAATGTCCAAATTTTGCTAGAAATACACGTTTTAAGGTTCAAGAATTCAGAAAGCACTATGGCTGTTGCAAAATTTAATGGCGGGTAGGTCAACACAAAATCCCATCATGGGCTTGCCGCGCCTTGCAGTGTTGTGTAGTTAAACACTGAAATCAGGCTGTAAAGCCGGTGATATATCATTTGTGATCACAAAATTTGCACAACAGAAAATAAAGTGGTGTTCATAATCTGGGACCCATGGTAAGGGTTTACGTACACGTCGGCTATGCCTATGATGCAACAAGTGAAAGATGGCGTGTCATCACAAGACATATCTTGAATTTTCTTTGAATAATCAATGAAGGTTTACAGAACTTGGTATCACTGTTAAACATAAGCATTAGACAAAAACGTCGGGTTCATCGAAATATAAACTTCATGGCAAGTAGTTTTCGTAGGTTGAATTGTCATGTAACATCAATAAAGCATCTGTCGCATGGGTTCATTTGTAACAAAAACTGGCTAACGATCTGGTGACAGTCGTGTTTTGTTTTCCGCATCGTACAGCCATGGAAAAATAACGAGCGCATTAGGCGAGCAGAATATTTTTAAGTTCCACGTCGTGTGGCAGCGCGGTTTACAAAATTGGTGACTCCAACATGTAGCTGAATTTATTTATAGTCTTTGATCCAAATGTTATCGTCGATTGGACACTCAAATAGACGGTGTCTGGAATCACCACTCGCAAATATACATACTCGCAAATACAAATGCGATTGGTGATTCAAGACATAGCCTATTTGAGAATGGAATAGATGAATAAACTCAGCTGCATGTTGGAATATCGACTTGTGTAAACCGCGCTGTCACACGACGTGGAACTTTTTCCATGGCTGGATGTGCAAGCAAGTTCATAACGCTTAATTTGAGATTATTTCTAGTCAAAAAGTTGGTGTAATGTAACGCCAATAGAAGAATGTTTTTATATCAATCCTAGAACTAAAGGATTATGTAAACCTGTAATAGGTAAAAAATATGGTATCAAAATGAGGCATGAGATGTTCACTATTTCTCTCGCTTTGTTTCTGTCTTTGCCTCTTAAGGGTATCCTAGGGAAATATTCCAATTATTGCAGTTTTAATTTAATTGCTTTCAGATTTTTGTCACATAATGCTTTTCTACTAAGCGTGTTTTGTATTTAAAGCACATATCTAATAATATATTACAAAAAGAGTATTCTAGTTTAACTTTTAGTGTTGCACACGGTACAAAAATTGTAATTTTCAAAAAAGAAAAATACTATCTCATTATTTAGGTACTAAGACACAAAGCTGCCATGTAGATACTTTTCACTTTCCTATTTGTTTCAAAACGATAATATAATTGTAAATGTACATTAAATTAAATTGAATATATCTAGTTCTTGTAAACATTAATCTCTTTGGTTGAATACGTGACATTTTAAGCAATTAAAAAGTGTAGAGAAAACCATATACTGGGGATTTTTAATTAATTCTCTCTGAGTTATCACATAAAATCACGTTTCTTAACAAAAAAAATTGGTCCACGCAAACGCTTTATTATTAATAGTTTAGTTGGAGTGGTGTCGACCTGACGCTCCAAGTATGCTGTGTTTGTCAGCTGGTGCGGAGCAACTCTCAATTCAGCAGCTATTTTCTTCAATGTTTCTCCTTTGTCAATTCGATTAATAGCATCCAAATTTTCCACGACCTTTTGTTACTTTGATGTCATTCTATACTTGTGCACTGAAATACACTCCCAAATATTGATAATACCCAAAAACTAGAACCCACACGATAAACTTAAGGACACATGCCGTTTGAAAACGGTAGGAAAACTGAGGAGGAATGAGGGAGGTGTGGTGACGGGTAAGGATCAAGGTCAACAGTTCCTTCTGGTGCTATTTATAGCTGATGAAACACCGTGTCAGCATCGTGTGATAGACTACTAAATCTTTCTTAAACTCAACATGTGGCACTTTACAGTACGTATGACCATAATGTATTGTACAATTTATGCAGGAACCGTATATGGAATCAAACTAAACAGCGAATATTTGGAGTACTTATAATTAAGATCTTGCTACCATAGTTAAATTTATTATCTAATTTGAACATTAAAAAAAAATCTACAAATGTGATCCAGATAAACGAGGTCTTACTACTTGGCAAAGCGACGAGGTGTGTTGACCTTGGTTGTCGAGCGCTGTGATCGCTGCTTATCTTGTTTACCACAACAGTGAAATATCAGTAACTTGACGTGCAATCAGTAATGCAATGCAAATGAATATCTCGCGCCTGAGGATATGAGATGCGGCAGTCCTGGAGATATTATTACATCTGAACATAGTGTACTTACACTGTCTCGCCGTGTATGTGCGATACGCTCACGTAAACAACTCGGCAGTTTCACACTTTTTCTGATACACCCCATGGCTTTGTCAGGTAGTACTGTATCTGCCTATTCCTTGTGGTCTCATCCCCCTTCCCCCAACCTTTCGTAGGCTGAATGCTTTTTAACCAGAGAGATCATATCTGGCGATGTAAACATCACGCAAATGAGTTCTTGAGTACTGAAACCAGTTAAAGGGAGACTAACTCTTGTCAAAACATCGTTTTTAGTTCATTGAGCAGTCGTATTAATCGAAATCTCCTGTTTAGTGTGATATATTTTATCATTTTTGGCGGATTACTTATGTTTTAAACATAGCTTAACATTGGCACTGCACCTGCTACTTTGTACTGTGAATTCATCACTTCTACACAATTTGGAGTAGAGAGGTCTTTCAGCCCATTTTTAGGGGAGGTTTTGTTCTACTAATTGGCACTGGTGTTAAGTATGACAGCATCGAATACTCAAGGCTGTGGTTTCTTTCCCTCTAAATATATGCGAGTTTGTTTTCTCCATGTTTTGTTTTGAACGATTGGGAATGATGTTTTACACTATAAATGGCCCGTTTTCTCAGCAACCGTTCAAGGTAGCTAGAGCAAATTTTGGATGACTATTCCATTCTTACTACGTCATACTACTTTTGACCAACAAGACGCGAGGAAACGACGTGTTCCAAACAAGTGTCATGGTTGCGTATCACCTTTTCATAACTCCCTAGCAGTTTCTGTTTTTATTGGCTCCGTAGCATTTTTCTGTTTTATCAGTTCACTTGTATTTGTTAATATGTTTGCGGTCGCCATTTGTTTTCCTCATAGACATTCAAATTAGCTTTAACTAAACAGCATGGCACCAAACCACGCAAATAGAAAGAGAAACAGTATGCGGAAGTAGTTCAGTCAATTAATTTACTAACTCAATATTTTATACTGTTATTTCTTGTGATATTTATATACATAGTTTCTTTTAACTGTGACACAGTCCACTACATTCCACTGGAGTTATGATTTCCTTTAGCTAAATAAAAAACTGCAGTTAGATTACTGTTCATAAAACAGCTTCTAAGTGCCGTTGTGGATCACTTCGGTTATAATATGATTTTTATTTTAAAATGAAAGCAATTTCTGAAGAAAAAAAATTGTATAAAGATGGCGTAAGTAAGAAGCGTCCCGTCTCTCTTAATAAACAAACTTATAGCGTAAATGCAAGTTAGTTAACTTAGAAGACGCTCATTTGCACCCTTCAAAACGTTCTCTCTTATTTCTTAAATAGTTTTTGAGAACGGTTTCACGAACTCAGCAGAACATTTTGGAGATTATCCTTTTAATCTTCCCTTAATTTTCGTAATAATGGGTGAGCGAAATACTTGGAATATAAATCTCGGAAGCTTGCCACAACCGGGATTCAAAACAAGGTCAACAGCACTAGAGAAAAGTTCTATGCCTTCTAGGGGTTCCAAAATACACAGTGGTAGCCACAATAGACCTGAGTTGGTCACAGTGCACGAGGTGTCCCCGTTCGTGTTTATCCTATACCCTACTGGGTTGGGGAGGGGGGCTTTTCTTGAAAATCTTGGTGTCGTATTCCTGAAAGAACATAACTTAAGTATCAATATGGTATTTATCGGATTCTTCCTCTTCTAGTTATTCCGTGCACACATACGCTCGGACATTTTTCCAAAAATTTCTTTGGGGGAGGAGTGAGAGCCTCAAAACATACATTCCTGGTAGGCTCTCGGTATCGAATTGTTGTGTGAAATACAACACTTACCCTTCGTAGTAGAAAAGTAGAAATTGAAAATTACCAGAAAGATTTTGTTTATAGGTATAGCTTTATTATAGGTGTAGATTTTATCTTAGCATTCCTTTAGTTATCAGTCGAGGCCAAACACAGTCAGCTGTTCGTGCGTTATCTCAAGTTTTATTACAGGTAAACATCTCCCCTAATTGGTCTATTATCTTTGTCTGGTCACGTTTTTACACGCTGTTATCAGATCAAATCCTCCTCTTAGAAAAGTTGCACTTCCTGGGAAATCTCCTCAAGCGATACTACTGTTATTTCTCGTGAATTCTACTGTGCCTAATCTTCCAACTATCAAAACAAAGTGTTATGTGTTCGCTCATTACTATCGCCTTCTGTACACAATTTAATTACCTGTAAGAAGCTAAAATGTTCAGTCGCCCTGGTAAGCATACCAACGTTCAAATACAATACTTTACGGCAGACACAAAATTTAATGGCGGCTGCTACATGATCAGCTTATTCTCTTTCCTGCTACGCAAATACATTTTGTGGGTGCAAATGGTATTTATATCACCATGTACACCACTTGCTGTGGTTTCACGGCGTGCTTAACTATACGACACCGCAAAGCGTGAAACACCTTATTGGCTGTTGGGTTCACTAACTCCTCCTGACACCCGCCATTAAATTTTGTCTCCGCTACATTATTATGTCTTATTAAAAGGCATTCATTTAGAAACAGAACGTAACAAGTGGTTTTATTTACATAGAAACACCACATTTATTTTTACAGAGTACTACACCAATGTAAAAACAGGTTTCAAAATTATATTAAAAAAAATTGGTGTGTTGTAATCACATCTCTACACACTATTGACTATTCTTGCAGACGACAACTAGCATCGAAGAAGCGGACAGGCAAAACACCGCGCAGCCGGTTCGGAGGTTTTTTGCTCTTCCGGTATAGCTGTAGCATTTGAAGCTTTAGGTATGGGTATCTATGCACACAAAAGCATAATGATACTTATACACTCGTTGTAAATAAATAAATGAAAAAAAATATTATATAAAACAACTAAAACACAACAAATTAATATCGCATGCATCGCATGAATCCTCAACTGGTACAGCTGCCTTCAAATTTCGGGGCATAGGTCAAATTCCCTGCAGTAACGCTGACAAGAAGCTAATACATTCCAGGCTTCTTGAATTTGTGTCCGCGCATCTGCAGAAAAATTCGAACGCAGCTCGCTTTCCACTTCAGCCCGCATATTCTCAATAGGGCTCAAATCTAGTGAACAGGGAGGCCAGTCTATCACTCTGATATCCTGATATTCTGATCCAGGGAATTGTGAACGTGCCTTAATTTCAGAAGCATCATTAACGCTGCATCCACTTCGGGAGTGGACGCACGTTTTCTTCCTGAACCAGGACGACGCGTTGAACCCCTTCTCTGGACTATCTCGCCCACCTCTGTGCTGTAGATGCAGGGACTCCAGTACGGCCTGCCACTTCATGAACAGAAAAGCCTGCTGCATTGACCTGTGCAAGGAGAGACGTACGCCATTGTCACACGCGATGCGATTCACTGAAAGAGAACCCGTTCAGCTCTGGTGTGTTTGCGTACTCTTCTGCGCATCACGTGGTTTCGTGTGCAGCAAATTGCAATTAGGTTAGGGTTACCAGACTATTCTATGGAAATGTAGGACACGATGGTAAAAAGTGTAGGACATTTGACAAAAGTGGAGGACATTATCCATCAATGCAAAAATAATGTAGTGTAATTTAAATGCTATTTATATACACACATGGGCATATGCATTTACATTTTTAATATCCTGAAACATACAGCATTAAATGTGATCGATAGTCATACTTCTCTAATGAACTAATCTTGTACAAGATGTCTTGCTTGTTTGAAATATAACCAAAAAATTTCACACCTAAAGTTTTTAAAATAATAATATCGTTGACTGAATCAATAGACAATCTGTTCCTTTCAATTGTTCACTGTGCTCTTATTAGTGAACATACTCTTCCTGTGTACAGAAACGCGTTCCGTTCTTCCTACCTTGAAAGGTTTATACTTTGACAATTGAATTTGCATTTTGGTTTCGGTATTTTGGCCTGTAACAAAAGCACTGTGAATTAACTGTTAACTTTGCACTTCCTTATTCTTCTATAACCAAAATGCAAATGGAAGAGTGAGAGTAAAGCAACACTTTGCTTTGCCTCCGCAGAACACCAACCAACCTTTCACCTCGGAGTGCAAATCCTGCGTTGCCAGTCTCTCTGTCAATGTTACTAATGCATGAGTATGCGCTTTGATGTATAGAGGAAACAACTTATTGGTATATTGGATATTTCATGTGTTAGGTGACACTAGTACTGCCAACAGCTCGTAAAACATAACCACGGTAAAGCTACGGCCATAGCTGGTGTTATTGCATCCATTATGTTGGCACAGAAGCCCTTGTTTTTGACTGCAACAGAGAAGCCAACCGATAGATTTTAAAACAAGATTGTGTTTAAAAACTGTATTAATTAATCTGTGGACGCCATTGTATTGCTCTGTGTGCGCGCGCGCGCGCGTGTGTGTGCGTGCGCGTGTGTGTGTGTGTGTGTGTGTGTGTGTGTGTGTGTGTGTGTGTGTGTGTGTGTGTGTGTGTGTGTGTGTGTGTGTGTGGTTTTGTCTTGAATCGTTTTAGAACATCATATTGAGTTATGGTTACTGTTGTTATTTTTCAATATTTAGCATTCGGAAGTGGTTTTATCCAAAAGTGTTATTGCAGAACAAGATTTGCCGAAGATGAATAGGTCCATCATGTGTTGTGTGGTAACGATGTTCAAGCATTATTATCGTTTGAAAGCTTGTTACCTCTTTGGTGAAATGTGGAATGCAGTTTAGGGTAATGTCGGCCATATTGAATTATTGGGAACTGTCGATAATACGTTTTCCCTATAGCCATGTTGCCATAGCGAGGTGTAGTTGCGATTAAAACCAACTATTCAGTTTTATTTTACCAGTTCATTTTCTAACGACCACTGCTTGTTTCTGAAAATGTAGGATATTAGAGACTTTCCAAAAATTCCCCTTGGACGCCGGACAAATAGTTAAAATGTAGGACATGTCCGGGAATTTCCGGACTCTGGTAACCCTAAATTAGGTGGAATAAACTAAAGAAACATTATAACAACTATTCATTTATCAACTTTACGGAATACCATCAATGAAATGCAGTAAGTAGGTATATCAGAAATAAGTACTCGCTATGTGTTGATTAAAAAAAACGAAACAACTGCATAGCGACAGCACTGAAAACAACAAATTATTGAATCATTTAAATTAATAAGAACAGATATCTGGGAAATGTGCGCTGTCACAAGATATTTACATCTTTGTGTATTTTATAAGGTTTACCAGTTAAACACAATTTTGCCTCTTCTGCATAAGAGAACTTCCTAAGCTTTCCCGAAAATTCAAGATATACATTTTATTTGCCATGTAATTATCTTAAATATATAACATTTTAGCCAGAATCGTTAAGAGCCATTTTTGGGAACAGAGTCCGAAAAAATTTATTAAAGGGTTATTTGGAGAGGAGCTTTCTTGAAAATCTTCGTGCCGCATCTGTGGAAGTTCCTGAACTTAAATATCAAATTTGATATTTATCCGATATTTCATTTCTGGGTGGCGCTGTTCACACACGCACATACACATACGCACAAACACGTGCGCGCGAACCTTTTCCTAGAAGTGCTTTTTTATTCGCGGTCTCAGAACATGCATTTCTGATGAAATCTGGATATATAATTTTTTAGTGCAATACAGTACTTCCTCCAACTACTGTAGCAGACACAACATTTAATGGCGGGTGACTGGAGGAGCGGTCAACACAACATCCAGTCAGAGGCTTGTCACGCCTTGCTGTGTTGAACATGCTGTGAAATCACACTGTAAAGCCGGTGATGTAAATAATTGCGCCGAAAATTTTTACTTGCACGACAGGAAACAGAACAATCTGATAATGAAGTGGTCACCTATCAGCCGCCATTAATTTTTAAAATTCATTATTGTTGTTTAAACAATAGTCATCGTGACTTGAATTAATTTAAATTACGATTACTTAAAAACAATTAAAACATCGATTATATAACATTATATAGGTAAATTAACTGTTCATTAAATTTTGTCTGGCGTAGGTACGGGTAAAAAAAGAAAAGTAAAAAAGGAAGGAAAAAAGTAATCTTTTGAACGCCATTATCTTCCCACTCGCACTCCATGCAGCGCGGGCTTCACAATGTATCCGGTGAAGCTGTGTAGCCACATAAGATTGGTCAGAAAACCCTTTAAAAGCAGTTTTAAAAATGTTGCCTGGTTTCATCCGCGCCTTTCTGTTATAGCAGCAGACGGCAATGAGCGCCGAGGATGCCGACAGGCAAAACACCGCGCACCCCGTTTGGAGGTTTTTTGTTCTCCCGGTATATCCTTTAGTATTTGTTCTATTTAAATGCAATATGCTATAGCCACATTCTATGTGGAGCGCAGAAGTCCGAGCAAACGCAATAGGCTTGAACATGTTTGTTGTCGTTGAATCAGTGAGTTTTCTACTCGCATGGCCGTAAATCTGCAGCTCAGAGGTTATCTAAAGAAGGAACTGAACACCGTAGGAGTGTTGCCACTCCGGACGAGAATGCAGCGTTAATTGCAAAAGCAGAATGGAATTTCTTGCAATTTACTTCCAACATGAAAGCACATTCGCAGTTCCTTGGATCCGCTAGAACGGCTCTGTGGCGTATATATAAATTTACGCAGGAGTTCTCTGCCTAGAAGGTCTAAAAAGCAACTCCTGACGGACTATCACAGATTGTACCTACCGCCCAGCGTTTGCCAACCAACAGCGACTGGGATAACGTATTCTCACAAGGGAATTAGCGCAAGTTGCGATCGCAATTGCCAACAAATTGTGGTTTGCATGTAAGGGTTCAGTCACCGAGTTTAAAAAAATGGGTTTTTGGCAACTCTTGGCTAACGATTACGGGATGTACATGTCCACAGAGTATAAAGTTACAGTGTTAGAGGCGATGACAGTTAATACGTTTGTAATCAGCATCTCAAACATATTCATATAAACCAAACCGTATTGACAATTGCGATCGCAACTTGCACTAACTCCCTTGTCAGACGAGGTGAAGGGTGAAAGTGATTCCTCATCATCCAAAAGGGGTCCCAGTACGATCCAAGAAACATGGCCATGGTCCCGTATCTGTATCTTCTTCGGGCTGGATATCGCAGGGCGGTTTGAGCATGCTGTGGGTGTTGAACGGTGCGCAATGTGGGTTCGCACTTAGCATACCTATTTTGACTCCCTTTGTGAGAATGACATCCTGAGGAATGATTGAATTAGTCCAGAATATCATCCTGCCCACACATGTCGAGCGGTTTAAAATTGAATCTCTGGGAGGCAGGATATCAAGTGTGATATATTGGATTTCCTCGTTCACCTGAACCAAAATGCGTGAGCTGGGGTGAAAAAACATCCAGGAGTGAGAGAGAGAACTAATTGATCATCAGTGCCCTTATAGAACGGATCACGGCAAAAGCCAAACATAAATTTCAATATAAAACAAATACTAGTAAGAAAGCAAATATACTTAAGCATAAGAAACAAAGAGGCAAATCCCAGAATTAAAACAAAGTTATAAAAAGGTTGAAAAAGTCTGAAATTTTGGTATCTAAAATTTTAAATGCTCAGGTTTATGTTTACTAAAAACTTCAAAACTCCTTCGACCGTTTGTTTATCGTCCGCCAAGACCTCTGCAAGTCTGACAATTACAGAGAGTCTCGAAGGTGCGCTAGGGAAACACACTCTAGCAGCACGTAATGGACCGATTAAAGGTTGTTGCACAGCGGACAAAGAGGAGCAGGGTCCCGTTTAGAAAGGTAACCATGCGTAAAATTGCAGTGGCGAATGCATAACCGAGCCAAAATCATCTCCTCGCGAGGAGATAATAGAGAGGAAGTTAGTCAGTTAAAAAAAAGGTCAAGAAGGCTGAAATGTAGCCTCTCGTCCGCACTACTGTAGGATTAAATTTAAAAAAAATTATTTTCTTGTTTAACGACGCTGTCAATTGCCAGGATCACATCAGCGTCGCCGGTGTGCCGGAATTTTGTCCCGCAGGAGTTCTTTTACATGCCAGTAAATCTACTGACATGGAGCTGTCGTTTTCAAGCACACTTAAAAACCATCGACCTGGGCTGGGTTTGAACCCGCGATCTTGGGATCCGTAGGCCAGCGTCTAACCAACTGAGCCACCCAGACCGACACTACTGTAGGCATCTTACATATTTCATGCTTTGAAGATTGAGGGTAGTTACAAATGCTGAGGTTTCATTCACCCAATATTAATCTTTGTCTATTTCTATGCGCTTTGACATATTTTGTATGTATTTATAAAGAATTACATATTTTTATTTGTGCTTACTCTTTAGTATATGTATGTGTATGATATTGTAATACCATAAACCAACCTGACGTTCTAAGTTTATTTATAAAACAGAAATATATAGGTGCGAACTCGGGAGAGTTACAGCAATGCCCTTTGAACCTTTTCAGCAACAGTAACACTACTCGGTTTATTTCCGGTTTCTTTCACGAATGATCAACGGGTTCACTGATAGAGCTTCTGCAGTGGTTACACAGGCGTTTCCGGGCGTCCACTAGGTTTTTCGATCGACTCACGTTTCCTAATTGCTCACTTTTTGTGGTGAATCTTCTGCGTGATAGAGAAAGTAAACGTTAATTTTGTCCATGTATATTAAATATGCAACATGTCACATTGTAAATGTAACCGTCATCCTATGGGACCTACTGATCTTACCTGTGGCACGTCTATTGCTGTTTGTTGCGCAATTTAGTTTTATCTCCAACTGACTCCTCCACATAAGTTTAGATACAAATTTTCTCATATTCCCTTTTGTAAAAATTTCTTCAATTTTCTGGAATCAATAACAGTTCCCTACATCTCCCTAGTGTGTAATTTCTTGGCGGAATACTAACCATCTTGATAAAACATTCAATTTCCTGCATTCTATCAAAGTTTGTTTCCAAATCCGCATACACTACTAACAAAAACATAAAAATCCCGTTGGCAACGGCAAAACAAAGAAATTGCTAAAATGACGCCATAACATGCTGCGGAATCATAGGCCAAAATTAGATACTTTTTGTAAGTCTAATTATTGGTAGGTAATTTAGAAATTGGAGTTGTAGAATTTCATGAAATGTTATGTGTAACTAGTGTTTAATCTCGATTGTATAAATAACTATTTTACCAGTTTTCACTGTAAGATTTGGCGCACAAGAAACACCAAATGTTTTTGAATTTAACCTGGGTATTATTTTAAAATTATGATTTGAAACACAAAGCCTTGTATATAATTGTCCTATCCCAAATATTCCATTTGATAAAGTTGTAACACCAATGTTTCTTTTAAATATCCATATTATTTAATTTTTCTGGTAGGTTCAGTTGAAACAATCTTTAAAGTATGCTTTAAAAATCAGCACCTTACGCACATGAGAAAGGCATTGCCAGAAATACAAATTTTAGAATAAAGTTGATTCTAAAATATTACTTCATTGCATATAAACGAGGCTGCAAAATGATGAGCGAAAATTTACTTTTAAATTAGGAAAGTGATTGAGGAATTTTTGGGACAAGTACTTCCATAGTTTTTACTAAATTACATTTCTGCGTCCCCTTTGTATCCCATGTGTCATTTCATAGAGAAAGTGAACGGAAATCTTAAAAGTAACGCCAATAAATCAGAAGAATTAAAACAAAATAAATGACATTTAATATGTCTAGGGTTATGAGTTTTTGAATCATTAGATCAAAATCTGTTTTAAGGGACCCTCGCACTGCAAAAATGATGGAAAAATTATCAGATTGACGTTTGTTTGGTTTATGCATATAAGTTTTCCCCAATTGGCAGTGAAAGTTTTTAGATTCCGACATTTCCAGAGTTGCAGGTTTAAAATGTCATGTGCGCTACATTTAAGCACCCCTTTTCTGTTTAAGCTTTCGGCAGTATTTGAACAAAATATGGGCCAAAAAGGGCTCAAAAACAACCATATTGAGCGGAAAGAAATGGTTAAGCTATGCCTCTGAAGAGAGAGAATACTAGACAAAGAGGAAAGGTGTGTCAAACACGTAATATGATTGATGATTATGATGCACGTGCGTAGAAAAATGTACATTTTTAATACACTATCTGCTCCATTCACATTAAAGAATTTTTGCAGCATGTGCTCCATTTATGTGACTTCAACTTCAGTCTTTGGTTTCAAAAAATGAAAATACGTTTAGCTTTAAAAAAATACATCAAAAGGTTAATATATGTATATATATATATATATATATATATATATATATATATATATAATATCCATCAAAGCAAATAAATTAATAATTTTAAAAGTAATTAGTTTTTCTTCCTTTATAAAATTATAAAACTCTTGTGATATTTTAGTTTTTGATGCGCATGGGATATTTTGGATATTAAGATATTTTCGCATTGTGAATAAATTGAATAATTTATTCCCTCCAAACTATGAAATATACTATGTTGGAACTTTGTGTGGTAGTTTATAACATAAACACCCGTAAGTGTGCGAGGTATTGATTTTATACCTATACAAATACAGAAAATTCAAAATTCAGTCCCAGGGTCCCTTAAGTCCAGAGAGACTTTCACTTTTATTTGATCGAAAATAAAAACTAAATTTCCCTAACACAATTTTGCTTAAAAGCGCGTCGAGAGTACCAAATCAGGATCTGCGTTTACTGAAAGGTATATGGAAATGTGAGCCGTATTTGCTGACAGTGTCCAAGAACTTGCTGTGTCTTGAATGGAAAACACCAGTGTACACCCAAGGTTACCGGAAACTTTTCTCTCTAAATTTGGCATTGCGTGCTGTGTACCTTCTCATTCCGTTTATTCGGAATTTCATGCCTGGCTGAGTAAATCCCATCTTATTTTCCGTTTGCAGCACGACAAAAGTGCTATGCTTAGCTTTATACAGTTATTGTTCATGTGATTCCTCCAAGCACCAGCAAACATAAAACAGCATAGTACCCTGGGATCCATAGGAAACTCTCAGCTTGAGGGGTTTCATCGCTTATACCTCAGATTTAAACAAGTCACAGAGAAATACATTAATTTATTAATTGACAAATTTGGCAAGCTCAGGTGCCATAAGGAAGGATGCAGTAAAAAGTAAAATTTCGGCAGAATGACAACAGCAGAACTTCAAGACACTGCTAGCAACACATGTCTATCTTTAAATGTAACATTGTATTCTCTTTCAAAAGTTTTTATTTAATAATGCTATCATAGGATAACTCCCATTTAGATGCTTCGCTGTGCTATAATAATGATAACGACGTTGTTATTATTCAATGATAGCAAGCTGCAATAGTACCGTAAAACAGCTCATTTCAGCTACATTGGTTAACTTCGGCCATTAGGTTGTTGAACTTTTTATTGTCATCTAGAATATTAATATTGTAACGATTGTAAGGTTTACTGTACAGCCAATGGAGCGCATTAGTTGCAAACGTGTATTCCATGCAACTTGGTCATCAGTAGCAGCTGATATCGTTCCGTTGATAAGTGTTGCTGTTTGGAAGAGTGGAAACAAACTTAGACCTAGGTGTAAGTGATTTCTGTTTCATGTGACTAAGGGTAACTATATCTGTATGTTATTTAAGATTGAAACAGATTAAACAATTATTGTTTCATTGAGTTAGTTCTACATCCATTAGTGCGAATTTTCAGGTTAACTTCGGCCCTGCTAACATGCCTAAGAAAAATTCCATATGCTGCTCTTGAAGCACCAACTATATTGAAATGGTCCCAAAATATGTTTCTTAAAACAGCACTTCCGAAAACGAACAAAATTAAACTAAATTAAATAAATATACATAGACAACCCAATATGAAAATAGTCGGTCTGGGTGGCTCAGTTGGTTAGACGCTGGCCTACTGATCCCAAGGTCGCGGGTTCAAACCCGGCCCAGGTCGATGGTTTTTAAGTGTGCTTAAAAACGACAGCTCCATGTCAGTAGATTTACTGTCATGTAAAAGAACTCCTGCGGGACAAAATTCCGGCACACCGGCGACGCTGATGTGATCCTGGCAATTGACAGCGTCGTTAAACAACAAAATAATTTTTTTTAATAATATGAAAATAGTATCACAGTATCTTAATTTACAGAATTTTAATAGAAGAAAGCAAAATAAGAACTTTGAAGTGACTTGGAGCGACTCGTTCATAAAACTCCTGAAATTTCTACGCATAGAAGAAAAAAAACGAATAGAATAACCAGAGAGGTTGAATGCAAACTCTGGAAAAAGTGTCAGTGGAAAAGATGAAATCGAGTCCTTTTCTTCAACAGTTTCCAACACAAGTGACTTAAGAGACCTCACCGGTTGTTGATGAGACAGTGCAGGAGACTTCCTTCTTGTGCTGTTTTTGTCTGAGAAGAATTAGGTATCCTATGCTGCAGAAATGTTGAATACTGGGAACACGTGAAATAAAGTGCTTTAGGAAAAATACTGGGAAATAATTCTTCCTTGTGTTTCCAGACAACAAGGATGTGTGCAACGTGCAGTTTGTGAGGAAACTGCAACCGTCACTTCTTATGAGTCATGGGAGGTTTATTTTCAGAAATATTACAGTTACATCTTTTAAAACAAATCATGGGTAAGTCTAAGATAAGCCCAAACCGATAAGCTAATTTTAAAAACATGTCAAGCTCTGAGTACGAATAGCCGTGACATAAGCCTGACAAAAAGCTAACTATAGAACCCCCAATGACTGATTACCTTGAATATACATACTATATTTAACTGAGAAATGAAACCTTTATTGTCACGTACAAATGTGTATGCTTTTAAAGGAAAACACAATTTATATTTTAAATAAATATAAGAGTGAAGCATGATTTTCCCATTTCGCCTCTTCTTAGTTTACGTTTTAGTTTAACAACTGCCAAAAATTAGCCACGAGTTTAAAATCTGGTTTTAATGTCAAAAGTAGTTACATCAGCTGTACTTCTGGTGATCAGGTTATTTTAGCTGATTCTTGATTTTCAGATTCCAGTCTGAACTAAACAAAGACTATACAGATATAAAGTGACATTTAGGTTAAAAACCACTAGGTGGTACATAGATGTGTATTACTCAGGACCAATAGCATTGCGTTTGTTTATTTGCGCTCAACAGTGGACGTCGCATTAATTAGTTGTTTACCAATGCTACTGTATCACTCTTACCTGATAGCACAACAGTCCTTCACCATACCTACAACCAACAGTAGTGTTTAGAATATTATTCGCTTAGTAGTTTCATACTGAGTAGCTTCATCAAGCAGAGATGAGCACTGGTATACTTTTACACAAATCCAGAGTACACTGACTACTTATCTACGAGGAAGCCCAAAGTAACGCAAGAGAGACTTGTGGACCCATATCAACGTTTCCCCATCAGACCTCACCCGGCCCACACCTTGTTTCATGATTGAACATTTAACTGAAACAAGTAGCTAACGTGCTAGCAAACACCCCTACATGCAAGAACTTGAACTCATATGACCACATTTATTGGACAACCAATAATATATGATAAACATTACTGAAGTTAGCGGCAGACATTTTGAGCATAGGTTTCCCAAGTTTGACGACACCTGGGCCAACTCAGGAAATCTCAGTGTGTGGTCCAACGCTCCCAGATGCTGTCCCCTTTTCTACCCGGATGCTACAGACAGTGAGGGACGGGAAGAATTCCTGTGCGCAGATCACCCCTGCCAAGCTGCACCTAACGCCTTTGCTGACACTGGTGACCCTGAAAGAAACATCGAGATGAAGGATAAATTAAGTGATTAATGAAACGAAATGGAAGCACAGGAAATACGGGGGATGTAATTATCCTTCCCAGCGACTCGGGGAAACCCCCGAAAGAAACCCATAGGTCAGAAAGGTCGGTCATGGGAGACGAACCCACGACCTCCCGAATGCGAGCCTCACATGTTATTGCGGAGTCATCTCGCTCGGTAAGGATTAGAAACGGGCGTTTTTTGTTTTGTTTTTGTTTTTGTGTTTTGTTTTTGCCGTTTTGTATCACTTGGTGTTGTTTCTCTCTTCTCCCGCTCAAAGTTTGATGTATTGCGGGTAACAGAGCTGTACGGCGATACTATCCATTATATCTGGAATAGGAATTCTAAGATATGTAACAGACCAACCGAATAACAAAGCAAAGAAACTGGTAAATCGTCAGCCTAGGGTAGTACAAGATTTGAAAGCATCGTATAGATTATTTATGACTCAGATTAGTTTAGAAACGCCACAGGTAATCAGTTATTTGCGTATTATATAATATGACAGAAAACAGAATTGCTGACTTTTATGCAGAACGCTAAATGAGCACGCGATAGAATACTGAATAAGAATTAAGTAGAAGTTTGATGCCAAATTATCCGATGGATGAATACCTACACTCTCCATAAAAAATGAAGCAGATTAGTACGCCTAACATTCCAAGTATAGGAAGACAGAAATAAATGTAATCTGTCTTAATTTTTCTACATATATAAGTTTGTCAATTCCCGGAGGTGTTTTCAAAATAATAAGACTTTAAAAATATACTACGCTTTTTTCCTTCGTGTTAAGTACATATTTGCTACATAGGTAGTCTACTACTATATATTCTCTCGACAACCATGGCTCAGTTGGTAAGGAGCTGTTCCACTGAAGCCAGGTCGCGGTTTCAAACCTGGCCCATACTGATGGTTTTTAAGTGTGCTTAAAAGTAGCAGCCCCATGGCAGTAGATTTACTGGTATGTAAAGGATCTCCTTTATCTGATAATCCTCCCCGCATGGAGGACTGACACCCCCTAAGACTTACAAGCCTGGCCTAAGGTCAGATGCCTATCGGGGAGCAGACGAACCTATGGACCGGACAGAGTGAAGCCCGGAAAATGGGTGGTCAGTCAAGCACCAGGTATGAGAGTGAGGAAGAGAATGATATAAAATGCAGGGGAAATTGATGAATGGAATGGTTATGACGGAGCAGTTGGTTGAATGATTGGTGGAGGAAATCGGGGAACCCGGAGAATACCTGCCCAGATGCCACTTCGTCCACTACGAATACCACATGCGGGTGCCTGGGATCCAACGCAGACGAAGGGATAGTTAACAAGGCGAAGGGATGTTTTTGAGCCATTCTTAGGAAATTAAATGTTCCATGCAAGTAGTTTGGGATGGGGGATTTTCTTGAAGATCTTCGTGGAGCATCTTTGGAATATACTGTACTACCTAAATACGAAGTTTGGTAATTATAGAAGTTTTTGTTTTCGAGTTAGATTGTTCAGTCTCTCTCTCCCTCATGCACATCAGTTGGTGTGTGTGTATAAACACTGCTCAAAATAATTAGAGGGACAAGATTTTGCGCTAGCGTATTTTTGTAGTGGTATTCATTGTAACCACACAATAATTGTTTCTTCAATGACTAACCTTTATTTAACAATAACACAAGTCATGTTTACTTCTCATAACAAACTTGGCTACTGTAAGCAGAAATTAAGTACAGTGTAGAAAACAACAATGGATGATCCTTCACTGAATCAAAACAACAAAAGAAGTCATTACAGTATCTTGTATGGCCCCCACGGGCATGTATTCTTGCTGCACATCTTGGTGGCATGCTTCTGATCAACCTTCGCACGCCTCTGGGATGCTGTCCCATTCTAGAGTGAGGACATCTGCAAGCTCTTGAAGAGTCTGAGGAGCTATAGGACGCTTCCGGACATTGCGTTCTAGCATATCCCACAAATGCTCAATGGCAGTGAGCATAGTAGTCCTGCTCATTGTCTGTACCTGGATATTCTGTAAGGTGGCCATAGTGGCACCAGCTTTTGTCTTGCTGCAGTACAAACTTGGGCCCCATCCCAACTGCAACAGGCTTACTATGATCCAGTGCAATATCAGCAATATACCTGGCAGCGGACTACCACAAGATCCTTTTAACATCAATACTGACGCCACTCCACACCATGACTGACCCAGCGCCAAATCTGTCAATTTGTTGCACTGTAGCTTCATCATAACGCACACTACGGCGACGATACACACGCAGACATCCATCACACTGTGTTAAATGAAAGCGAGATTCATCTGTGAACAGTAGATTGCGCCAGTGGCAAAGCTGCCAGTTCTTATGTTGTTGAGCAAACCTCAATCGATCTACCCTGTGATGACGTTCCAATCCAGGGACCTAATCCCACCTCTCGAAGCCTGTTTCGTATTGTCTGATAACACCAGTTGCCGCCTTTAGGTTGCTTAGATGGTCTCTAGGAGTGGTAGTGCGCCGCCGAAGAGTACGATTGACCACGTATCGGTCACCTCTAGCCAACGTTTTACGTTTTGCACCCTGGCCTGGTCATCTAGTATATGTACCAGTTTCAAGAAATCTTTTCAAGGCCCTTCCAACAACAGATGAAGCCAGATTGATCTCTCTAGGCACTGCGAGAACTGTCCAACCTTCCTGTAACAATGTGACCGCTCTAACAACTTTAGCTTCGGATAGGTACATCATTTTAAACGTATTGAATAGTAAGAGTTGCAGAAAGATGGAATACTCCAGCAACGGCACGAAAAAGACACTTCAAATATACGTGAATCACTGCATTCTGCCCATAACCCACTTCTGTTTTCAATATAATGCAATATATTGCAATATTGTCAGCAGGCCATGGCTTTAACAGTTGTCGTGGTGGAGTGTATATCTTAATTAAATAATATGTAGTATGTACACCTTCATTACAAACTGGAAAAATCCTATGCACTAACAAAATCTGTCCCTCTAATTATTCTGAGCAGTGTATATTTACACACACGCACTCGTGCGCTCGTAAGACTTTTTGTAAAAATGCTACCCCCCTGCCTCAAGGACATGAAAGCATGTATTTCCGATGAAATCTTGGCATCGACGTTTTGGGTATAATACAGTACTTCCTCTACTTAACTGCAATTATATAGTAGAATAAGTAAAGGTAGTCTCCGACATGGGAAATTGAGCCGGATGTCTTATAAATAATAGATGAACGCTCTGTTAATTCTGTTACGAAGAAGTCTTGTAAAATTAGAATTAACACGCATATCTATCTCTACATGCAATTCTGAATCGAAATATATGTAGACGAAAACATGAATCTTAACTTGGGGGGGGGGGGGGGGGTCCTCTCGTTGAGTTACATTACTAATAAAACTCATAGGAATTAAATTCATTAGCATGGATTTCCAGCATAAATATTCAAGCTTTAATTCTTTTTTAACGTGTTGAAGGACACACTGTTATCAGGCTTGGGGTGTCGCATACCACCATATCATAAGCGTGTGCAAGTGTAGTGCCTTCCGCTGTGTTGGCCTATGTCTGTGTGTGGGTTTGTTATTTTCGTCTAGTGCACCCACACATTTTATGCAAACTATTTTTCCCTTCCGTTTCTGGCTCTGATAAGTCTATTAGCCTAGTTTCGCTTACGAAAAGGCAGTCCATTGTGATTCAAACAAATTAAATCACAAACCATAACCCGGTGCATTTTGTTTCTTCGAAATTAGGTAGTGCCCACGTATATAATACTGTAAATGAAGTTTTTCTACCGATTTTCGACTTTGAATAAACTATTCATGTCGGTGTATACAAAGGACTTTCTTGAGTATAACATTTTCAAAATCTCGCTCTCTGTGTGTGTGTGTGTTTGTGTCTGTGTGTGCGCCTGTGGCAGTGCTTCGGCCATATGTAAACCAGGGATTCTAAATCACGAGCGTAACAAATATGTGCAATACAATTATCTATAATAACCGTTTCGCCGGAAAAAATAATTTGTGTCGAATATTTAGATCTGTTTAGCTCCTGACGAATGGATATAAATGGTTTATTATTTCATTAAGTACCGCTCAAACATTGTGTGAACAATGTTGTAACGCATTTCTACCTTAATTCGAATGAATTTAGTCACAATTTAATGTTAACCTGACGTTGCCGAATCTCTCGTGGAAGCTAAACTTTGTATGACATTTTAACATTATTCTTTGTAACTTTGTGACTTTTTTTAAAACGTGCTTAGGATATAAGTCTTTTATCACAACAGGGCTGTGAGGCAAATCTGCCTCTGAACTATCCAGACTTTCTGCCTTTTCGTGACCTATGAGGGAAGTTCATAATGTTAAAAAGCAAAAACTTGATATGAGTTATTCCTTTTTTCATTGTTATTAGAATGCCCATTAACAGTGTGGCAGATCTACTTAGGTATAGTTAGTAGGTGTATAGTTTTCTGCCCAAGGCAGACTTTTGCTACGAGCCCATCCTCCGCTATTCGTTATGCATTTTTTGCCTTCTTCTTCTTCTGGTCTTCTTCAGAATCACAGCATATTTTTCTACTTCCTCGTCTTTTTCCATCCTCTGTTGCTTCCATTGCATCTCTTAACAGACTTTTTTTTTTTCCTCATCCTATGTCCCAGGCAGTTAATTAAGCGGAAGGAAAATGTATTATTGGAACAATGTGTCATAGGGAAAAAGGCCGTTTCTAATTATTGTAGTTCAGTTTTCCAAAATTTCAGGATGGAAAGGAAATAAGAAGAGCGTTGTAGCTACATTTAGCTATTTTATTGTCTACTTTTCAACCTGAAGTTTCCGAACTAGCATTTTTGTTGGTGTGAGTAGATATCCGATAACGCATTCTTTCTACCTCCCTCTCAATCCCCCCCTTCCTCTCAATCCCCCTCCCTCTCAATCTCCCCCTCCATCTTACTCTCCCTTCCCTCTCATCTCCCTCTGATTCTCTCCCTCCCTCTCACTGTTACCTCCAACTCACTCTCCCCCTCCCAATAACTCACTCTCTCCTTCCTCTCACGTTCACCCCCTCACTCTCCCCTTTCTCAATCTATCTCCCTCCCTTTCACTCTGCCCATTTCCCTCTGTTACCCTCCCTCTCACTCTCTCCCCTCCCTTCCACTCTCTCTCATCCACCTCTCCTCCGCCTCCTCATGCCATGCGGTAGGCCTTGATCCTGTTGGGTAGAACTCTGCTTGGGCTCGAGCATAGGAAACAATTCAGGCTGAAGTTGAAAATGTCTGACGTGGGCTTTAAAGTAAAGTCAAAGGGACACCATACATTATTGTCCAAACTTATATGTATTTTACTTATCACCTAAATACGTGAAACATATACTAGGTATATAAATCAAAATCATTAGTGTGATATTAGAGAAAATAACAAATCGAGCAAACTTTTCAATGTAAAGTTATCAAATTTCTGCTCCATGATGTTGAGGTGTCCGGAATAGCAAAATAATTGGCAACATGCACACATAGATCGCAGTAGCAATAGTGACATAAGAACAAATAAGTGCTTGCTTCCGAAAATAACTCCAGCTCCCACCCCCGTTAGCGGATATCCAGGACATGTTGGGCAGATTGCAGTAATAGGGGTGGTATGTGGTGAATAAGGCACTGTGTTGTTAACGTGCCGCTTACTACATGCGGATCGCAGGAGCTCTAAGGCACTACTACTTCTGTAAGGTTCCAGGGACCTTACCAAACCTTCCAGCAGGGCCAAAAACATCTCCATGTCGGCATTGGCAATACATCAGGTTCCTTTGCATCGAAGGAAGCAGCGCTTCGTATATTAACAGTAATTAATAATAATAATAATAATAATAATAATAATAATAATAATAATAATAATAATAATAATAATAATAATAATAATAATAATAATAATAATAATAATAATAATAATAATAATAATAATAATAATAATAATAATAATAATAATAATAATAATAATAATAATAATAATAATAATAATAATAATAATAATAATAATAATAATAATAATAATAATAATAATAATAATAATAATAATAATAATAATAATAATAATAATAATAATAATAATAATAATATTAATAATAATATTAATAATAATAATGCAGAGGGACTTAACACCTTGACCGAAACGTGATCTTTTGTGACCCCCGCCCCAGGGAGGATGGATGAGGCGAATGGATCCTAAGGGCGGCCGGAACGTTGCCACGACAGAGCAAAGAACAGGTTCCATAAATTTTCCCCGTTAGAAGCACCTCGGTGGAGCTTAGCTCGGCTCGGTTCTCCCGCTTCTTCGGTCCGTACTCCCAAGTGGGGCGCGGGACTCGGAAACCGGCTGCCCCCCCCCCCCCCCCCCCCCCCAGCCAGTAGGGTCACCTTCCAATTTCCCCTGCCATGCCGCTGCCGTTACGCTCGCCGAAGCTTCCAATCTTGAAAGAAACCTAACGGATGAGCGATGAAATAAAATTGATTAATGTAACGAAATGGAGGGACAGGAAATTCGGAGGATATGGAAATCCTTCCCAGCATTCGCCTGGCTACCCGGGGAAACCTCCGGAAAAAAAAAAAAAAACAAAAACAACATGGGTCAGGTAGGTCGGCCACGGGGATCAAACCCGCGACCTATCGATTGCGGGCCACAAACGTTACCCCCTGAGCCATCCAGCTCGGTTTCAAGAGAATAAAAAAGAAAAAAATTTCCATGTAAAGGGTTGTTTAGTGTGGCGGAATTTCTCTAAAAATCTCCACTTTCATCCTTAAAAATGTCTGGTTAGAGTAGGAAACTGTTTCTCAAATTTTTCTCCAAGAAGCACAACTATTATTTTTTAGGTTATGGAATCTCGAAATATTTTTCTCCATTTTGTGAATCTTAAATGATGCATTTTTCAGTTATTCTTCATAGTGAATTTTAACCTCTGCTGAGCAGCTTTTTTCTTCATAAAGGAAACACTGTATGAAGAAGAATCCCGTTGCACTATATAAGAGATTACCTCAAGTACTGTGTGGGGAAACACTTGAATGGGAGGAGCGCGATTATTGCCGAACCCTCTTGTGCATACGAACATTTCTCTCCCGATACTATGTGCATCCAGTTACCACGTGCAGAGTGCAGCAGCATGATCGGTTGCTTGGCGGGCAATTCCGCTAGTCAGTTAGCGTCCGCCATGCAGTTATCACCGGGAGGAAGAGTGATTGCTCCAGTGAAGTGTCACAATGGTACATTTCTGAGGTCTGAATTCTGGTCTCGTCTGTTTATCCGTTTATGTTTAAAATTAAACCAATATTAACACTACAGTGATGAATATCATCAATAGATAATACTTAATTTTACGTGCTTTGACTGTTCGTCCAAGATTGATTTAAATAAGTCACTTTTATAGTCCCTTCATAAATACTGATAATTACCAGTCTTAAACCAGCATTGCTGGGTTACTTCTGGTATTTCTGGAGGCCTCCAGGATGACCTACAGAGAAAGTATTATTTGAGGTAAGTGAATAAGTTAATACTTACAAACTTCTCATAGTAAATCCGGTGTGTTGCATATTTTCACGTTAGTCGAGTTAAACCTCTGCAGAAATTATCTCATTGCTAGCTTTGAGTGATAGTAAAATCTTTTAAAGCTTTGCAATTTCGTTTTCTTTGCACAGTCAAACAGATCACAATGTGAATAACGATATTCCCTTTGACGACAGTTTGTTTTCCATAACTCACACAAATAACAAGGAATATCTCTGAAATGGTTCACTCCATCGGGGAAAAAACATTCAGAGACAACGGGTGTTTTAACGAGATCTACATTTTTTTGTATAGTAAGATTTGGTCTCTCTTACGGTTTACCAATTATAGAAAAGTCATCAAGAGTAAACAGGACTACATAGACTATAGCCAGAAAATTCAAAATATACGTTTCATTTGCCACAAAAGTGTCTTAAACGTATGGTATTTTTAATCAAATTTATTTGAGCCAATTTTGAGAACATCAATATTTTCGAAAAATTGTTCATGTAAAGGGTAGTTCAAGGTGGAGAATTTCCTTCAAAATCCTTGTAGTGCATTCTTGAAAGGTATTAAACTTAAATGCCAACTTTAGTTTTTAAACGACATTTCGTTTTTGATTTACGCTGTTCACACACACACACACACACGCACACACGCACGCACACACACACACACACACACACACACACACACACACGCACACGCACACGCACACACACACACACTTTAAAATAAGCGTCTTATTTGTTGTAGAGATTTATGAGAACGAGTAGGATTGTGATTAACCTCCTTGGGGTTTCATGAAACTTACTTTCACAGTTTTACACGTTGTTACATTTTGCAAATTTTTTACACTATAAAGTTTTGCATCAGCGTGGTTTCTACTTCAGCATTTCTCTGTATTTTGCCACTTCACATTTCGAGGAACGGCAGTAAAGAAATAGGTACCCATAGTGAAAGAAAGGTCTTTACTTCTATAATTATTATTAGTAGGTAGAGAAGGAATTGCATTTCATCATGTTGAATATCAGGATTCCACCGGAAATGCATGTTTTGAGGCCCCCTGAATCCAAAATTATCTCTAGAAAAAGGTTGCGCCCGCGCGCGCGTTTGAACAGCATACGTTAAAAACGAAACGTCAGATAAATACCGAACTTGGTATTTAAATTCAGGACCTACCAAAGAGTGTTTTCAAGAAAATTCCCTCAATCCAAACTGTCCTTTATACATGGAACATTTTTTGTTGTTGAAATAATTAAAATAGCATATTTCTACATATTTAAGACAATTACCTAACAGATGAAACGTATACCTTGTATTTTCTGAGAATAGCGTGTGAAATCCACTTAATTCGGAAGGAATTTTGTAAATCTTACATAGCTGGTAGGCGTTAAGAGATAGATTAAGGTGTACTACAAAAAAATTTGGATGTCTTTAAAACACACTGTTTATACCAAAATATGTTTTGTGACAAACCATTTCCGAGATATCCGTTGTTAATGGTTCGGCTTGTTCAATATTTTGTAATTCTTTTAAAATCCTGTCGATATTCAATTGTTTCTCGCGATTGTATGGATTATTAACGCCAGTATAACGTCCAGTCCGTAAGGAATTTATTATCGCTCTTCCCCTTGTAACTACTAATACATGATACAGAATAGAGAAGGCCTTATGAATGTAACATATCAATTGTTTTTTTACACAGCTTCGTGTGTATAGACCGCTTTAACTTCTGCGGTCATAATCGCGGCTTTGCCTTAAGAAACAATTGATGGTGTTGCAACTCGTTTTACTCTAGGTTGTATACATCAGTTTATTACTTTGATTCATTCAGTTAACTCTCAGTTCTGTCATAAAAGACCATCAAGGTTTTCTATTTAATGCTGGCCATATTTGGGGCACCAGACCAGACAGTTGTTTAAGACGCTCGTTGACGTTTTGATTTGCCCATTGGTCTACTAATCTGAGAGTTTAAGAAACGTGAGAAGCTAAACAATAACTCAGATGCAGCGAAATGGAAATGGTTGAGATTTACACATAATTTAAACTATCCAATTAATATCGAGGTAAAGTTGAGTTACTTAAGCGTTGCATTGAAAGAGGTAAGAAAGATAAGGGAGAAAAAGAAAATAGAGGGGTGGGAAAATGAAAGCGTGTGAGCGTGAAAGAGGGTAGAAGAGACTGGGAGAAAGGCACAGAAGGTTCTCCTCGTCTAACGCAATAAATGGAGCAGAAATATTCATATAAATGTGTATTATTTTTAAAACTTAACAAGGGAAAGCAATGTTTTTTTCCTAAAGATTAAAAATACAAAAAGGAATAACAAGCTTTTGAAGAGGACACTCACTTTAACATTACAAAGACATGTTAAAAAATCTTACTCTTCAAAATGTTTATATTTTTTATCCTGAAACAGCAATTTTAAAAGCTGTGATTACAGTTGCGCTTTGATCACAACCTTTAAAATTACTATTCATAAATACGTAGTAAATGGTACGATTACCGGTAACATTGGTAAGGAAAGAAACATAATATAAAATGCACGTAATTAAGAAATTCAAATATAATGATCACCAAAACTGTGAACATGACTTTGGTCGCTGTGATCAAAATGAAAATTGTACTTTTCGTGATCACTATCAGTGTCATCCATCTGAACGGTAGTATACTTAGAGGAGTTTCCAAGTGATTTGGAAGATACTAATGTTCCGTAGGTTAAGCGGCCATGATATACCCTCTCAGTTTCGAGGAAGTTTGAGAGCTCAACGCTTCCTGTTTCTAGAGGAATCTAGTAAAACTTGATCACATAACGTAAACAGCGCTATCGATATGGGGTATACAACACGTCCAATGTACAGGTAACGTGGATAGGTTCTTACCTGACCATTTCTACTAGGAAAACTACCGTAGTTTAGACCTAGTTAAGATAGTCTACGGCAGTTCTACAACTCTAGCTATGATGCGTACTTTTTGACTTGAACGGTTACTGTTACAGCAACAATTAAAACAACTGTCGATTAAAAAGGTGGAGTTTCTTTTAACAGGTAATGTCGAACCAATATTTTCTACACCTCTGACACCATCTCCAATGGATATCCGCTGTCAGCTCCTCCAGTGTTGAATTGTGGAACTTTTTTTTAACCCTTAGGGTATGTGTGGTCAAGGTGAGAATGGACAACGCGAATTTTTGAAATACAGGCTCTTTTATCAAATTAAGTCCCGCCTGTGGCCCAATCCTGTCCTAAAACGCTACTGCTACTGCTCGTATTTACTCAAGCCTAATAATAGTTTTCAGAAACTTATCCTACGTGCCTAGCAACTTCCTCGATAGCTGAACTAAGTTGAATTCCAGGAACGTCTTGAGCTAATTGCTTTTTCCTTCAACACGGAAGTTGTTAATGACCCCATGATAAAATTTAACTCATGCTTCTACATTATGCATTGATTTTAACATGCGGAAATGATTTATTGTCAGTTACCCGTCAGTGATTCCGGTATCACAGTTCAGATTTTAAAACAAGATGTTTTAGTTACGTATACCTACCCCAAATCAACCCGCTCTTTAAGATAGTGTTTTCACAATGGACACGAGAGTAACGAGAAAATAAACTTACCATGTCTAATGGCCTAGAGAGTCATTTTAGTGATTAGGGATTGCTCACAATTCTGTAGTTGAAGGGTGGTTACGGCCCTTCTCCCTCCCCAATAAAATCCTTATGTGCAATTAACAAGCGGGGATAAAAGCGAAACTATTCATGCAGATTGCGAAACTTAACGACCTATATTGTGTGACAATAATTGCTCAACATGCGACAAGATATCTGTCAAACCTTGATGTGTGAACTGCTGCAAAATTGGAGGTGTTTGTCGGATGTTCCCCATGTTCCTAGCCCAACCTGCAGCTCCACTAGGCTACGTGTCTGATATTGCAGGTATTGTTCAAATGTAGAATAAATGTTCCTATAGACATATGCCCGGAAATAAGTACCTGTTGAGATATGAACCATTTTAGTTGTATTGAGTACTTATACCAGAAAATGGACTTCCGTCGACAACTAGGTAATTTGAACCCCCAGTAAAGCGATAAAAACAGTACAAATTAAAAACTTTTAGGTTTCAAAGCAAAAGGTTAAAAAAATGAAAGGTAAATCAGATTAAAGTTAAAAACAGGTTAAAACAAGACACCAGTGATTCGAGAAACCGTAGATTTCAAGGAACATTTAATATTAGCGTATGAGTTAATTTGTGGGTACTCTGACTGGTACGGTTCTCGGCGCCCCATTTTAATTGGGGCACGAAGGACCGCTCAGAAGCATCTTTATCAGGCTTGAGGTTCTTTTGCCTGCCGTAAATCTACAAGGATCCACCAAGGTTTTTGTACCCGAAAAAGTCCATCACCCTCTGCGGGTTTGAATCGGCGAAAAAATGAAAGCAATCAGAACAAAACTGGATTTTTTTTTATTATTATTTTAATGGATGCATTGCATTAACATCAACGAGTGGCATCGGTGCTGAAGCACATTGTGGCTTTTTCTCAACTTTAAAATTTAAATTTGCAAACTGTCTGGTGCAAGATCATTGCAAAAACTTGTCTGACCTGTAGGATGTGCTTCATGAACATTCTGCACAGCTGCCACGAAATGGAAACTTCAGTAAAGCGATTGCACAAAAAAATGAGCATTTGCAAGCACGTGCAGTGTTGATCTAACGCTTCTGTCTAAAGTTTCAGTGTTAGCATTTCGTCAGACACTTCAAATGAAATATTGCCTTATGTAAATGTGACTTGTGACTGCAAGGTATCCTTCAAGATTTGTTATCATATGCGCCGACCATGAATACTGCATAAGAATGTTGACATGATTGACGGGTCGAATCGCGGTACTTCCTTCCAGACAGAATTTGAAAGCAGTCGTATCATGGCACGAGATAAAGATCTCCAGTCGGCAGATGTGCACAAATATGACACCCACAGACGTGTTGGTCTCAGGAATATGAAGTGGGATGTGTCCTGTTGTGCCACCCACAAGGTTAGGAGCGGACCTGATTAGCCTAATCGCAGTCCAGACGCTTCTCTTGTTCCGCCCCCTGGTCTCCTGCATAAATTACCTTCCTTGTCCGTCTGGCATCGCCAACGGTAATCCAGCTTGTGTGTCTCCATTTGTACCTACCCAACTTCTTGTGCAAATTAATACGTGCATTTGACGATAAATGGGGTTAACACTGTTTGCATTTAGCCATGTTTGTCACTCGTCCTATCACCAACATCGATTCGATTTTTTTTTTTTTTTTTTTTTTTGTATCGATTCGGACGATTCAATTCTATGCAATTGATGAGGGATCCATTATCAGATAATTCATCATTACTAGAGCTCGGATTTTTAGTTGCTAAAAGCTTGGCAAATATTTTTATGCGCTGGAAATATAAAAAATATGTGCCTAAACAAATAAAATATATTTTTCAAAGATCTGAATAGCCGAGCTAATAAAAATGTACGTAACACACTAGACTTTCTTCCTGGAAGGGATCACCAAGTACCGTAGAGTTAATTTTGTTCGATCACATGCTTCCTCAAATGAACAATCCTGAAAGATGGTCGATTGTCCCGAAAAAGCATCTTAGATTTTAAAAATGATCTCTTGACGTCACAGAAAGTAAATCTAACATGATAATGACGTGGAATGCCACTTCAATTATTTCATGTTGCCCATCCAAGACATTTGAAATTTTACATCTTGTGTTAAATCAACTGTTTTCTATTTAAGTTTTGTGCCGTAACACTATTCAGTTTTTTTTTTCCTTTTCCTGAACCTTACTACTTGTTACCACTTAAATGTTGTGTTAATTGTGAGCGCTGGTGTGTCGTTATATTTCTACCACATGGCTGAATATACGGGGTGTTGCCATCACAACTGAAAATACCCTTAAATTCCGCAGCATATTGTTACACATGGTAACTTGCACTACTTTTCACTCTGGGCATGTTTACTCCACTGGGAACCCATTAACTGTCGATATGTTACTTCCCAACAAAACTATAAGCTGGTATAAACTATGAGGATTCACAAATGACTAATTGCTTATGCAGTTTAATGACCACCTACAAGTATCAGTTTTTGGACTAGTGGGCTGTGAAGTGATAGTATCTAATCAAGCATATGGCTCATGTAGCTTGAGAAAGCAGGATGTTTGTACCAGGTGGCCCACTGCAGCCGGCCCTCGGGTAAGTAGATAACCCTTCGTGGGTTACAAGAGTTGGAGAAATCTTAGGCGTAAGTCCGGTCAGTGGCGTGTGGGAACTTTGTTCTGCTTATGAGAGAAGCGAGAGCGCCAGAGGAAATGCCTAGACTTCAGCTAGCGTGCAGCGCGTGATAATAGAGAGGAACAGTCCTGGAATATTTTGCACTTCACTTGCAAGACTTTTATTTTCCAGGAAATAAACTCATTCCTGTTTATGTTCTTATTGTGTAACATTACGGATTACAGATTGTAAATCGGCGTAACAAAATCCATGCAAACATCAGGACGCGTAATGTTTGATTGGCATTTCTTATTAATGTTATTGTTGTATTTTATTATTATTTTTAGTTACTGTTATTATTGCTATTGTCATTACCATATTGTTATTACCTTTATTATTTTATTCTCATTAGTAAATTATTCTTAATTATTATAATTATTATTACTATTTCTAATATTATTATAACACTTATCTTTGCTATTATTTTATAGTAATTATTTTTATTAGTGTTTAATAGTATTCGTATTATTTTGTTATTATTATTACTATCACCATAATCATTGGTTGGTATTTAAGTTTAATGTCTTTTAAGGATGCAACACGAAGATTTTGAAGAAAATAGTCACAACCCAAACTACCCTTTACATGGAAAATTTTTAAAAAAAATTTTGATTTTCTTGAAAATGGCTCTAACGATTTTGATTAAAATGCCACATGTTTAAGATATTTATATTACAAATGAAATGTATATTTTGAATTTTCTGGCTATAACCTATGTAGTCCTGTTTACTCTGAATGACTTTTGAATAACTCGTAAACCAAAATAGATAGACAAAATCTTACTATACAAAAATGTACATCTTGCTAAAACACACAATTTATGTCTAAATAATATTTTTGTAGAGTGAACCACTTCGGAGATATTCGTTGTTATTTGTGTCAGTTTCGGAAAACTTAAACTTTGGTGAAATGGAACATCGTTGCTCATTTTTCTATGTTAAGCGTGCAAAGAGAACTGAATCTAAAAACTTAAACTATTGGACTCGCTCAAAGCTTACTGTATTCTAATATTTACCTTGCACCTACAAGGAAATAAGCAATCAGATAATTTGCACACTAACACGAAGAAGATATAGGAATAAGAGTTTGTAAGAATGGGTAGTACAAGAGAAAGTCATGTGACCTCAACACATCAGATCTTTTAAGAATTTTGTTTAAAAATTATCTTCACGAGCTCTCTCCTTCGCCCTAATGACCACAGTTTATCGCCTCTACGTAGGCTTCATGAGGTACATACTTCACACGGATGCCCCGATACTCTCAAAATATAATTCCTCTTTTTAATCGTTCACCACCTTTCTTGGAGCTGCTATAACAGCGTCGTGTCAGGCGATATTAACCTCTCCCCTTCCCTTCTCGTTCGCTGTTTGCAACACAGAAGCAGCAGACTTCTAACCCAGTGCCGAAACATTGATGTGCACAATTATGAGGTAAATACATTCCACACAAGTTGGTCGGACATTTAAGGAAGCACTGGCTCTTTCATATTTTGTAGCATACAAATGCCACGTAATATATGTGTGTAAATATGTAAAAACTAAGGATTAAAATTGTTTGTTCATTTTACTACAAGTTTATAAGAAATGCTATATACGAGTATGTTTCTTAATTTTGATAACCTGCATGACATACTTTGAGTTTCATACGTTTATTTTGAGTATTAATTAATAAAGCACTTGAATTTATATCGGCATTTAATGCATTTTTTGCATTTTTCTTGCATTATCAACCTTTCAAAATTAAGATCAGTATTATGCTACTGCTCCGAAGCATTACTGTTCGGCCATACGTTAACCAGGGATTCTACATAATGAGTGTAACAAATATGTCCAATACAGTTATCAAAAAAGATCCGTTTCACTGAAAAAAAAAAAAAAAAGTTGTGTAAAATATTTGGAGCCATTTAGCTTCTTGACCAATGGATATAAAAGGTTTATTGTTTCACTAACTGTCACGCAAACATTCTGCGAACAATGCCGTAATGCATTTCTACCTTAATATGAATGAGTTTAGTCACAATTTAATGTTTAAGTGTCATGCAAAATTTAATTTATAAGAGAGGTTTGGCAACGTCCCGTTAACATTAAATTGTGACTAAATTCATTCCACATAAAACAAAAAGGCATAGTATTGTTCACACAGTGTTTGCGCGACAATTAGTGAAATAATAAACCATTTATATCCATTCGTCAAGAAGATAGATGACTCAAAATATTTCAAATATTTGACACAAATTATTTTTTTTTCTGCGAAACATTTCTTTTTTTGACAATACTTGTATTGGACATATTTGTTACACTCATCATATAGAATTCCTGGAAAACGTATGGCCGAAGCAGTACATTCCATCCGGTATATACTGGGTGTTCCAATAAAACATCGACAACGCTGTGTATGTTGTGCGGGATAGCAAACTGGTCGGTTTTCAAACAGGAACCCCTGTCCGGAAATGCACAGTTTGGGCGCTGGAGAGCGTCAAAGTTTGAGAACGAACGGTTGTGACAATTTAACTTTCGTTTTGGTATATTAATACGGAAGAAATGCAACCCTTTAGTCATCTGTGTACGGGGATGAACCATCTGAGCATAACAACATTCCTGCACATGCGCTGAATTCTTCCATATAGTCCTTGGAGCGCATCCTACTGCGTTACTTGTGTAGTATCCAGCACAGTAACGTTTTAACAACACTGCAACACGTGCCAGTACACAACTGCTGAAATGGACGACGAGCTCTAGCACACTTGAGGTAAATGTGCGGGATCACCTCAGCGCCGTATATTCAAGTCGATGGATTGGTAGAGGTGGACCAGTTCCATGGCCAGTACGGTCGCTAGATCTGACTCTCGACTATTTTCTGTGGAGTTGTATGAAGAGTATGGTGTATAGCACTTATACGTAGGAGGTATACCGTAAGAAGCCCCTTGGTAATGTAGACAGCTCGATGTTGGGTTTATTGACGGAATGTGAACGTACACCCATCTCACACTTCGATGCGCTACAGCGCCCAAACCATGCATTCTGGACAGGGGCTCCTGTCTGTAAACCAATCAGTTTACCGTCCCGCACAACATTCTAAGCGTTGTCGGTGCTTTTTTGGACATTCTGTATAGTATTTTCTGTATAAGTTTTTCCAGATTCTTAACTTTAGGGTAGCAATTGGTGTAAAATAGGTAGTATGTTTAAAAGCTTGTTAAGAACCTGGACAGACTATATGGTGTGTTTAAAATCTAACTGTGCCTCAGTAACGCAAAGCCAACTAATGTATTGCATTCTCTCTTACAGGTCTCACAGTGGAAATACTCAACTTAAGGACTCATAGCTCCTGAGACGCAAGGTTAGTGTTCAGATACTTAAATTCCTTATGTTTGCCAAGGAACCACAATTGCTTACAAAACCGGACAAAAACAGTTGATAGCCTACGTTACAAACAGAAAAGCTGTAATACATCAATGGTGTACTGACCTGTGTTGTTTTGTGGGGCATTCAGTCTCAAACAATTTGTGTTTGCGGTTTTATTATTTTAAATTTATTTTATTATTATACAGGGTTTAAATTATATACGAGCCGAATATTACTTAGAATAGACGTTACAATGAATTTGGAGTCGAATTCCTATGTAAAGGGCACATCTTTAGTAACGTATCTCTACACGTTATGCCACTGTTTATATGTAGTTTTATGTGGAAGTAGATAGACTGGACTTCCGTCTTGCTCTCCTGCATGCATATTCTACATTTCAGCCTTTTAAACATTTAATTGCAGGTGTTCAGTGCGATTAAGTGCTATAAAATTGAGGATTTACGGAATAGTTAGAATATGACTTTGGTGGCGCCGTGGTCGATTGTTTAGACCGCTCGCCTCCCACCTCATGTGACCGCATGTTGACGAAACGTTTGGGCAAATTTTCTCTGGGTTCTCCAGCTTCCCCCGCCATTCATTCCACCAACTCCTCCATTATCGCCTTCCCATTATCCCGTTCCTGGTTGCGATGACCGCATTCACCGACCGGAAGTGACTTAGGCTGCTAACAAGGTCCCATCCTCCACTACTGCACCCCACTCAGACGCTTATTGTGGGCCCAATTGAGGCCGCGGCGGTCGGGCGGTAGGTCTCGGCTGCTGTTGCCACTGAGTTGAGTTTATTTAAAATATAAGTCTGAAGTAGACAATGAAAGCTGGCTTCTAAACCCACGAGGTCCGGGTTCAATTCCCACCTGGAGAAGTGGGTATTTTTCTTAATTAGAACTTTTCCCTTCTCTCCCTAGAGTCTGGAGATATATAGTATGTCAGTCAAAGCCCCAAGGTTAAAGGGTGTATGCAAATCAAACGATAGAAAGGACAATGAAAGAGACCTAAAAACCAAATTCATGATGTAGAACTTAAATAATATTTGAGCAGCAACTATACGGCGGCGCGATTGCAGGTGATTTAATCCCGGATACTCTCGAGATGAGCAAATATTCTGGGAGTCCAAATGTGCTCACTGATGCTGGGTAATTCCTATTCGTGATGAAGTTGTGTGTTCCTGCTGTTTCACAGATGTTCTGAAACAGCACTAGGCGCTGAATCTTTACGAAAGTAGCGCAATCCCATAATGCAAGAAGCGCAGCTACAGAACATCCCCGTACGCTCGTACAAACTAAAGCTGGGAAAATGAAGCCTTCGACGTCTGGACCTTACGCCAATTCTGCGCATTGGGGTGACCAGTAACAGAGGCTGGGTTTCTTGTAAAAACCGTTGCTCAAAGTTCAGAATTTGGACGAAAAGAAAGATGGATTCCGTTTTCCTTGTTTATTTTTTGTGCTAGCGCACAGCATATGATTCAAGCAACTCGCAGAGAAAGTCTTTGGTTTATAATGAAACGTGCTTCATTAGAGTAAAAAAATGTTTGGTTTAGTTCGGTGCGAGTGTGGGTACGCCATGTTAACCGATGATCAAGGTCAAAGGCAACTACGGTACTTCTACGTCGTAGGTAGAGGGAAAGAGTGAGAGAGGGAGCGAAACGGAGAGAGAGGGGAAAGGGAGAGGGAGGAAAGGGAGAGGGGGAAAGGGAGAGAGAGGAAAGGGAGAGAGGAATGGGAAAGAAATGGGGAAAGGGAGAGAGGAATGGGAGAGAGGGGAAAGGGAGAGGAATGGGAGAGAGAGGGTTGGGAGAGAGAAGGGGAAAGGAAGAGATAAAGGGACAGGGAAAGGGAGAGAGCGGGAAATGGAGGGGGAAATGAAAAGATATAGGGAAAGAGAGAGAGGAAAACGGAGAGACAGAGAGAGGGAAAGGGAGAGATGGAGAGGGAGTGAGAGAGGGAAAAGGTGAGAGAGATAGGGGAAGAGAGAGAGAGGGGGAAGAGAGAAAGAGGGAATGCTAGAGGGATAGGGTAAAGGAGGGAGAGAGGGAAAGGGGAGAGAGTTCATGTCGCAGAACAGAGGAGTTCCGTAATAACTTACATCACAAAATGAGGGAAATCTGCTTGAAAACAACAGCTGGCAAATTTATTAGAAGTTTGACTAGATAGCTGAATACGTAAGCCAAGTCATTGAAACCATTTCAGTCCTCACATTGCATTTCAAGAACAGGCTTCAAGTCTTACTGGCTTATTTCTCTTATATGATTACAGAGCAATAATGAATTCAGAGTACCTGGTAACCAACCGGTAACTGTGCCTCCTTCACAGCTAGACACATTGTTGTGCATGTCAGTTGTTTCCGTCCATCATAGGAAGATTCAAAACAAAATGGCAGCTTTAAAATTCGGTTCAGTGTTCTCATTTAATTAGATTGTTTTAAAATATTCTCTTAATGTAACGTTGTACCTTTGCTTATAAGGAAAGGTGTTAATTCTTAATTCAGTGTTTGCTATTCATGGTGCAGTACACCGCGACGTGGTGATTTATGTTTAAACATAACTTAAATGGAAATCTACTTTGTGTATAGTTTATAAAACAACGTCTCTGTTTCTATAGATTTTATTCCTGAAATAGGCATGATCACTTTTTGTTTTTAGTTTATATAAGCTGAAAATGAACGTAATCGAAATTCTTAATCTGTTAGAAAATGAAGCTCATTTATATAATTATACCTACAATTGTTATAAACATCAGATACACTGTTTTTGGTGACATTTGTGGAGTTTCGGACTAACTTTTCCTCAGCTTTTCATTGAATGACTCGCGAAGTATAAGCGTCCATTTAGATATGTGCAATGATTCTGCTCGTATATGATGTTATACCCTGTTATGCCTTAACATTTTTGCTTACAATGTTACTTTTATGCTTTGTGGAGTCCTTTAACTGTGTTTTGTGCTTGGTAAAGTTGGCTGTAATATTTCACAAAGGATGTGCAGCATCCTCAAACTGTTGAAGCATTATTAATTATTATCATCATCATTTTCATGATGACGATAATTATCATCATTATTTATTTATGTATTATTAAAGTAAATGTGTATTGGTATAGCTTTGGCAGGCAATTTGGAAACTACAATGTAGGTTAGTACTGGACAGGAATGTGCAAAAATTTGCTCTTAATAGTTCTTAATCAGGTTTTTTACTTTCCAGCGCGTAAAAGCTCAAGATTTGCCACATTCTTTCAGGAATAACAGTATATTGTTATAAAACAAAACACAAAATTAGAAGGGAGTTGAATGACCTCAATGGTCCGAGAGCATTGGACTGGTAAGGGAATTTTCCGGAAATGAGCGAGACATCCGGACGTTTCGTCGACGGGGACAAGGTCATTCTCGTCACCTTTTGTTCCAAATGTTGGCAGTATCGATAGTTCAAATTTCCATTGCTCTAGGTAGAAATGTACAGCTTTAAATGGAATTTAATTCAAAGGTGTTTTATGCACATATGGATATTTTCCCATTAGCCCATATGTGCACGCAACACTTTTATCCCCCTTAGAGCATACTCTTCTGATTCCTAGTGAAGAAATGGGTTACTAAAGGTCCTAGGCAGAGAAATTTACACGCATTCATCTTTTTCCCTCCATTGTTGTACTGTATCATAGCAGAAAGTTACCTAAAATACCTACCTCGAAACTTGTGAGGAGATGACGCTTGAGCTTTTATGCCTGCATCATTAACATTGAAATTGCAAAGTTTGACGTACACAGATGGCTTCTGATATCGATTTAAACCTGATACTGATTTTTTTTTTTTTTTTTTTTTAAATTAACGTCCTCCAACATTGCGTCATATCGGACGAATGAATGAAATTAATTTGGTGAAATGATGCTCAAATGAGCCCGAGGTCCATGGAGCTTTAAGTTACCCGACATTCGTCTTCTCAGGGTAGGGAAAACCTCGGAAAAAAACCTTACCCGGATAACTTACCCTGAGCGAGATTCGAACTCGCGACCTCTTGAACGTGAGGCAGACACGCTGATACTGTTGGTACTATCTAAACCAGGCATGGGCAAAATCGGCTCAAAAGGGCTATTCCATTGAAACGCGTGCTTGCCTCACTCCACCGGCCATCCTTGCCCTTCACTGCTGTTCAGCTTTCGACACACCCCATTCAGTGGCGAGTATGATTTCGTGGGACTTCTGTTTCATGAAGAGTGGCAGAGAAAGTTTGTTGTAAGTTACAAAAAACAGGAAAGCTTGCTGTTTAATATGTGGATTTAAATTTTCAAATACAAAATCAGACGCCACTTTGATCAGAAGCATAAATCAGACATTGGTGATCTCACGGATATTTGTGTATAATTTCAAAAAATCCTCTCTGAATACTCGTATTTATAAACATATAAACGGGACCTTATGATCCCACATTTTAAAGGTTTAGTTTCTTATTCGTTTATGTAATATAATCTATTGTATTTCCTGTTTCAAAGTTTGAACATAATGTTGAGTTAAAAACCAAACAATTTATTATGTTGACCAAATAGTTTTAAAATATTTTAAGGCTAAATAGCAATGGGACTTCGTTGCTTTATTTATTGTGAAAGAGGAACTATTTAGTATGTTAATCATAAGGCAGCCCAAGGATACTACGTGCATAAGATAAAGGAAGGTTATGAACTCGAAGATTTTATGATTTACCTAAACGCAGTAGGTGACTGTAATAATTACTTACGCAAAATATGTTTAATATAAACAAAATACTGCTATCGCGCAGGTGGAATGAAGCCACTACTGCACTTGTTTAATAAAAACAACCTTCGTCATTCGGCACGAGAATGTGGGGTGAGTAAGGCAAGTTCAATCGCTACCTCTCCTCTCGTGCCCATGCCTGATCTATGGTTTGAAATAATAGAAAGAGGAAGCAACCGAAATTTGTAGGCTAATATGCAAGACAAAGTTATAGTCCAGCTATACTCTTCAAACTCCCCGGGATTAATTTGGCTGTAGTATTATCCACTTAGATTAGCTGGAACTGTTACTGTAGTTTCCCATTTCCCATTGGTACGCTTGTGCTAATGTGGCGAGGTTTTCGTAATGTAAACCTAACGTGCAAATATTAATACCTATTCTGCGTTTGTGGAACATGTGAGGAGATTTGGTTTTAGGCGGATTTCTACCGAACATCTAATCTGACAAGTTACGAAATTGAGAGTTTTCTTTTTCGTGAGATGTGACCGTACAGAATACATTCGGTTTCTGTTAGAAATGTTTGTTTGAACTGGCAGTCAACATGATTGTGAATGGATTCGTATCCGCATTATCAAATTATTGGGTCCAAAACAAGGTTGTCAACCTTAAAACAGGAACGCATCGTACCAACACTTTGGAATTGTGCATACTTTATTCAATTATCATGCTTTAAAAACAATCAGAAACTTAGGTTTCAAAGCCTACAGTGAAACGTTTACATTTTGTTTCATACAACCAATACAGCCCACTGATTGGACGTACATTGGGCTATTTTTTGACTTAGTGCCCATATAAGTTTAGGCACCTATCACTTCATGGGATGAGTTTGAACACTCCGTCCTGGTAAAGATGCTGCCCTTGTATGTTCAATCACGTTGTTTCGCCTCCTTGTCTGAAGCGAATGGTCGGCACCCTGGGGTTCCTTCAAGTGAAGAAAAATATGAAAGTCACCTGGAGCGTAGTCCCGGCGTTGGGGTGGTCGATGACATCCCAGCAAAACTGCTTCAGCGTTTTCTCTATTTCTTCGCGGGACCAGTTTTCCATACAAGTCGCTATTTGTGTTTACCTACAACTAGCACTGTTGGTGGCAGGTGGCTGAAATTCTGCACAGTTGCCAACTGCATGTATTACAATACTGCACACTACTAATGCGATTCATTGCAAGACAGTTTCAATAAAGAAGCAGAAAGCAGCGTTTATACAGAAGAAGACTTTGATAACCAGATCTACTTATGAACATTTTATGGGAGTTTTTCTCAGACTGGGATGGTGAAAATGCCCTTCTTTTGCCAGTCACCACATTTACAACAATGTCACACTACTCAACAGCACGTGCAAAACAAATGGACAGCCAGCCATACAGTGCAGATGCATCACGGGTCCCGTTTTCGCCACCTTTTAACCCATTATTTTCATATTCATCCCAGTTTTATTATAACTGTGGACTGCAATTTCAGTTGAATTTTTTTTTTTTTTAGGTTACAGTACCTACCAAAAGTTTGACACCTGTATATTTCACTGAAATTCTCTGTCCTTAAACAACGTTGTACAGCAGCCTTGTTTCGTCAAAGGGTACATTTAAAAAAAATAATTATGTAGATTTCAGCTTTAAAGAATTGTGATTTTTTAATCTTGGAGATGTGACCATAAAACTATATGGAATGTCAATTTTATTTTGCTCTGAAGGGAAAGGCACATATGTGAGGAATGTTTATAAATATGACATTGTTATCATATATTGTTAATCAACGTTTGACATAATATTTATATCTTTAAAACAAATTGGGGGAAAAAAAAGAGGTTGTATTAGCACTATTTGGCAATGGATTAAGTCCCATGATGAATGAGGCAGCGAAGCCGGTGAAGTAAAACGTGTGTGGCACAGATAATGAAAGCATACAGGAAAAGTGGCAAATTTTCAGACCTGGAGCGAAGTGATAGGCCAAGGGTTGCATCGCCCCAGGAGGATAGTACCATGGCACTTATATCCATATGAGATCGGAAGCTAGAGAAGTAGAGTCTGAGGTTTAACTTGTCCTGTATGGTGCTGTCCTTGTCTTTAAGGTACTTTCCTGCTCTGTCTAAATTCTTGGAAAGCACACACCCAGCCTTCTGTTGTCTGTTAAATGGCTACATGCTTTTGCAATAAGAGAGGCAACAAGAGGGTGTTTCTGTCTCTGTTTGGACCTGACAAGTTAAATCTCACAGATTGTAGCTGCGCTCAGACCGAGAACTTCGAGAGGCATTATTCGAATCTTGGAATAACAATACCGTCCAAGAGTGTAGGAATCTTCTAAAGAGTATCCCAAAAGAGTAAATCTGCTGTGTCTGAAAGCCAAATGAGGCCCAATAAAGTATAAATCATCTGCAATGTATGCTTGAAGCAATCTGTTATAAATTTATAAGGTATAGTGTTATGTGTTCTTGGAAGAGAAGATTTCAAAATATCAATGGGTGTCCTTAAAAATTTAATACAACTTGTATATATTTTTAATCCATGTTAGCTTATCAGTTACTCTTCGATACGTGACCAAGCAGCGCCGTTTGGAAACATCTGCGGTTCATGGATTTAAATAATCCTCTTCAACTAAGAAAGGAACTAACGTATTGTTTTAATATTACACTACTTTCTCCATACATTACCAGTTCATAGACATATGTGTACATTATGCTTATTTATTCTACTCAACTTACATCACCCGTGATAAATATTAAGCTAGAAATGGTTGGAAATTAGCCAATAAGGAGTAGGTTGTGTAACATGCGGAAACAGAACTCGACTTTTTATATCACAAGTTGATTGTTACTAACGAGTTCAGAAGAGAAACGTAAGAATATTAGGAAGAACCACAATTAACTTCAACGTGGAAACATTTAGGATTTTTAAACAAATTTCATGTTTTCACCAGATTTACAATTTTTCTACATCAAGACTTACCTTATCGTTTGTGGTTTCCCAGTTATGAAAACTCACCTAGAATGTTGAGCAGTTCAGTCTGTTCAGAGAATTTCAATATATGCATTTTGCCTTGCCAGTATCTCAAAAATGAAATATGAATCAATATCATTAGACGTATCTTTGAGAAAAGACAAGGGAAATGTTTCAAGTAAAATATAGACAATGGTAGGTTGGTTGGAACTCTTCTGCTTAACTTAAATATCCAGTTTGATATTTATTCAACCTCGTAATTTTCAGTTTCGCTGAACTTTCCAAAATCATCCGAAACTGAAAACCTTATTGCAATTATTGCCTGATAAAAGCTAACTTATAAACCACACACAGATATGACCGCAGGAACGTTAAGCAAATGGTAGAGTTCTTTTTAACGGCGTTTCAACACTTGCAAGTAATAAGAGTTGAGAACAAATCTTATCCGAGTGAGATGTACAGTATGCAGTAGTATTGATGACATCATGTGCCAAGCGATAAGGACAGTTGATTCATCAATCTGTCACAGGTGCGTGCTATATCTTTCTTCTTTATATCTTAATTGTTATTTTTAACGACGTTTCAACTCTTGGAAACGATAACAGCTGCACGTGTTGAGAACAAATCGGGGGCTCATGCTTATCACCTGCTTGTTTATTACGGGGATGCAACGTATCAGTGCGTGGTTGGAATGCTAAGAAGTTGCTTGTGTCATATAACGTGTCAGTAAACAATGTGATTTCGTTTCCAAAGGATCCACACAGGAGAGAGCAGTGGGTACGTGCTATTCACAGGGATAATAATTATGAACCAGGTGTTGCTTTTGCGGTATGTATTAAATGTTTTTTGAACAGCGCATTGTGAAGGAATTTACTGCTACGCGAAATGATGGAAGTGTTGTTGTAGTACCCAGAAAAACTCCTAAACTTACTGAAGATGCATGCCCCTCGCTGTTTCCTAATTTACCATCCTACCTGACTTCCAAACCAACACCCAAATGTACGGATCCAGAAGAAAGAAGTAGGGCAGCATTTCGTAAATGGCTCGAAGATGAGAAAATTGTTGATTTTTAGAGCTTTAAAAATAGAATTACTGACATGAAATTAGAGGGATTCACCATAAAAGAAAACGATGTAATTTTTGTGAAAATTGATACTGAAGAAATTCCTAAAACTGTAGCAGCATTGAAAATTAATTCCAATTTTATTATTCAGTTTCTACAGGTAAAATTGTAATATCAAATAGTAAGTTTAAATGGATTCTCGGTAAACAAATGATATTACATAAATGGTTTAAATTTGGTGCTCTTTTAAGTCATGTGAATGGGTTCATAATAGCAAGTGGACAAACAGAGCATAACCTGAGGCCGCCAATATTTTAAAGGAATGTTGGGAGGAAATGAATGAAGATTCCATAGAATACCTAAAAACTAAATTCCTAGAAGAGCACGTAAAATTGGTCAGTCACAAGTCAATTAGATATACGCCTGATACCCTGTTATGGGCGTGCTCAATTTATTTTTCTCACCCAGCAGCTTATAGATAGTTACGTGATTCCAATGTTCTTTCTTTACCCCATTCTGATACCTCAGACAACTTTCTCAAACCTTCAGTCCTGATAGAAACTCGAAAGCATTGCATTTAAAATATTTATCAGAGAAGGTGAAAATGCTCAGTGATCACGAAAAAGTAGTAAACTTGCTATTGGATGAAATTTAGATAAAACGTGCAATTTCTTATAAAGGGGATAAAATACAGGGTCTTTCAAATACATAAGGACCTGCAAAAACAGTGCAAACTTTTATGTTAACATCTTTAACATCCAGGAATAAAGATGTTGTAGCTCTGTATCCAGTGACAAATTTATCAGCACAAAATCTGCATAACAAGATTCTCACTGTAATTAAAGCTTTGACTCGATGTGGATTTAGGGTATTGAATTTGATATCAGATAACAACAGAGATTATAGAAGCACTTTTGAGAAGCTGTGCAATGGTTCTCTAAAATGCAGCTTTAAAATCCCAGCGAAGCCAGATGAAGATATCCTCATACTATTTGATTCAGTGCACCTAATTAGGTCCACTAGAAATAATTGGTAAAGGACGGTGAACAAACATTCCACATACCAATTCCAGCCTTATATTTTCCTTCTTCAGCAGAAATGTCATCAGAGTTGGCACCAGCACTGCTAGATGTTCCTCCTCCTGCTCCTCCAGCACATTTAAAAACAACTATTGGAGTTTTGAAAAAAAAAAAAAAAAAAAAAAAAAAAAAAATGCATGCAAATGAAAAAGGAAGTGTTGTGAAACTAGCACCTTCACTTTCTGCTAAGGTTCTATACCCATCATCAATTGAAAGACAGAACGTGGCATATGTACTGAAACTTTTTGATGAAAAGAACATTGCAGCTCTTAAAGTAGTAAAAACTCTGGATGCAAAAGGGACTGCTAAACTTTTGTAAACAATCTTGTTCTGATGGAAATGTGTAAATGTGAAATATCCACTCAAAGGAAAGCACTTAAGAGATACACTTTCTGATCCATTTAGAATCCCAGAGTGCCCATCAATAGATTCTCTAAAAAATTTCCCAAGGTGGTTAGAGAAGTGGGACAAGATCAGCATTTATGAGAGTGGGGATAAATATCATGGGAAGTTATCACCTGAAACTCATACAGCACTTCTTCATACCACTAACACTCTGGTCAAACTCACAAAATTCCTATTGGAAGAAATGAAATTCGAATATGTGCTTTTAGGAAAATTTCAGACAGATCACCTTGAAGCTCGTTTGGCCAATATAGGCAAATGAGCGGAGGAAATTACAATGTTTCGGTAATGCAAATTTCGGAGTCAGAGAGGAAGTTGAAGCATATGAGTCTTGTGAAGCTGCATTCCTCAAAGGGTGGCGAATTTAAATTAAAGATATAACCCATGGCACCTAAATAGAAGGTCATATGGAAGAGGAAAGAGTGGAAAATGTTTTTGATACTTTTGAAAACATAATTTATGAATGTAGGAACGTCCACATATATATTGCAGGATATGCAGCTAACAGTGTTGTGAGTAATTTAAAGTGTGAAAACTGTAGGAACAATTTGAATGGATTTTGATGTTCAAAATTCTGAAGTTGGCGCTTATTTAAGGGTAATCGATAGGTCAGGGCTGAAGTGGCCGTCACAGTTTGTCTATGATATAACAACATGCACCTTCAGTATATTTCAGTGCTTAATTTCTGAAACATATGAACAAGAACTTCTTACAGTGGAAAACCAGAGAAACTTAACTCTACATTTAGGTGCCAAGACATGCGACAATAATAATACCGGTGCTGACTTTAATGCTAGTGATTGCGAGCTATGGGGTGCTGTTTTGAAGAGGAAAATAATAAAAGTAAGTACCAACATCCTCTTGGAAAACTACTGCATTATTAAACAAGACAGTTTGGTATTAACTACTGACAAAAAAAAAAAAAAAAAAAAAAAAAAAAAAAAAAAAAAAAAAAAAAAAAAAAAAACTGGAGATATATTCGCATTGAGAAGGTAAGAAGCATGCTCTGCCATTAACAGCTATGCAAACCATGTTTTCCACTGATATAGTAACACACAACTTTTAATACGAAATGTGTGAAAATATAAATGAATGCACGCTTCTTCCAGCTCAGAAATGCTGTAAAACATGTGATTATTCTATATGAATTGCTTGGAACGTCGGCCTCGCGTTGGGACGTCATGAATCGCAAATCCAGGCCTGTAACACAGAGATGGCCTTGGATGTATGCAGTACTACTGATGACATCATGTGGCGAGCGATAAGGGCACTTGATTCAGCAATATGTCACAGGTGCATGTTATATCTTTCCCTGCTTGTTGGACTCTCTTATGAGTGAAAAATAAACAAAGTTTGTGCTGAACAAGTTATTTTGTTACATGTTACTTTTGGTAACTAGAATGGAATCAGAAGTAATGAATGTTGGAAAGGGGGTTTTCTGGAGTCCGTCATACATTTTAGGGATAGTTCGGAGTAGGCAGACGGAGGGCCTGCAGTAACTGGAACATAACACCGCACGCACTGCCTGGCCTGGCAGAGCCACGAGGCGCGTCGGAAAGAATGTGAAACTGCCGAGTTGTTTACGTGAGCTTATCGCACACACGACGAGACAGTGTATGTACACTGTGTTCAGATGCAATCATGTCTTGAGGACATTTCATACACCGGCAAACGCGAAATATCACTAATTTGTCTTCCATTACAGACTGTACGCGAAGTTACTGATATTTCGCTCTTGTAGAAAACAAGATAAGAAGCAATCACAGCGCTCTGCCAAGTAGTAGACCATAGTAGGTCCTTGTGCTGTGATGTCAAACGGTGCGTTTGACCTCAAGCGCGCACTTTGGAGCTTGGTAGGCCTACGCTGCCCGTAACAGCTTGCAGCCTTGGACAGTATATGTACAACCATGGGAAAAGCGAAGCTTCTTCCACATTTGGAGTCTCTTGACATAAGAAAACCAATAAATAAGTATTGTGATATGTTGGATGCACTCTTAGTGGAGTTTGTTGCAAGATTTTCGCTCTCATATCTAAACTGGATCTCTTTTCCTTGCCCTACTGTGTTGAACCCGAGAATGTTTCAGTTGAACGTCAACTAGAAATTATTAATTTATGTTGTGATTCAGTCTAAAATAGCTGTGTAATAATATTATTGTCAGTTTTTATCAAGCCTTTGATCCACGGACGTACCTAGAATTTCGCGAATTTGGCAGTACATACATCAACCAACAACCTTTTTCTTCTATGAACTTGAAGTGTCGTCTAAGAGCAAAATTGTCTGATGATAATCTTTCTTCCTTACGTCTTTCCCTGGGGAGAGAAAACATTCCCATCCTCCCTCGGGAATAGAACAGTGGAACTCTTGAAATTGGAAGCTAGCATGCTAATCACAGAGTCACAGAGGCAGTCTGAAATGTATTTTTAATATCTCTTCTATCTTGTCCCTATGTTTAGTATGCCAAACTGAATCGAACGATTTGTTAATTATTCTTGTATCACTCCGGAGTAGCTTGGTTGATTAATATATAATTCTTAGTACGGTTTAAGCTGCAGTCTGAAGCGCCTCTAAAATTAATTTAGGACACCTTTCCTTCAAGAAGAGGTGTCTTCGAGTATATCTGGCCAATACCCAGAACGCAGCTGCTATAAGTTTTCAATGCGGAAACCATAGATGATTTCGCTTTTAATACAAGGAACTCTCCTGTAAGCTTTCACAACAGACTGGAATTTCTAAAGCTTCTGGCTACAGTGTGTTCAACGTATTGACATTTAAAACCTTGCAGAATAAGTTCGCTGTATCAAATTTGTCCTAAGCATCATACCAGAACACGCAATTTTCCTCACTATATTCCTATCTGTAAATATGAAATACATTGTTGAATAAAGGCTAGTTGACATGTCCTAAAAGTTATCAAAATAGAGAAAAAGACAATCATAAGCATTCCTTTATTTTTAATTTGTGTAAATGGGAGATTCAATGCTATACCCTGCTAATGTTAAATTGGATAAATTCGTCGCCTATTATCTTATAAAGAATTTAAAATGCCAGGTTGAGAAATTTGAAAAGTTAAGGTCAGAAGTTTTTCCATTTTGAGGTGAAATGACTCGGAAATGAAAGAGCCTGATCTGTAAACATTTCTGGTGCTTTCACGTAAGCTACTGAAAACACGCATATTTTAATAAACTTGTTTTTAAACTGTTAAACCTCGACATCAATTACAGTACTTGTATAAATTATGGGATTTAAATATGCCAGACTACGTTAAAATTGTATGGATTCAATAGCAATCCTCGAAAACAAACTTCCATGAAAATTATGTTACCTCTGTATCGGAGCAGTGGCGTATTCTTAGTTTTGCAAAGCTACAAATGCACAATGTTTGCGCGACAATTACTGAAATAATAAACTAGATGGCTCTAAATATCTGACACAAATTATTATTTTCGGCGAAACGGTTATTTGTTGACAATAGTTGCATTGGACATATTTGTTACTCTCATCATGTAGAATCCCTGGTTAACGTATGGCCGAATGCGTAACAGTAGTCAAGAGATTGGATCCCAATATTTATAATAGAAGATCAATTTTCTTGGTCATATGTAACCAAATTTCCAAGAAGGTACTTTGTATTAAAAAAAAAAAAAAAAAAAAAAAAAAAAAAAGTAGTGATAAATGAAATGCCTTACTCTAGTATGGGAAATGAGCCGAATATCGGATACTTTCCATAAATTGGCTTTAATTATATTTTATTCTATTAGTAACTGTCAACAAAGCCTTTTAATACATACTAGGAACGCTATAGTAGAGTAACACAGAAATATGCCAAGTACTCTAAGAGTTGTGTATATGCTTGATATTTTTGGGGTGCCTAATATCGGATGATAATTAATTAAAAAAAAAGAATAGTATTATTCACTCCAATGCACTTTATTTAAAATACTCATATATTTCCCAACTGCATTTTCTTTCTTCTCTTTTCTGGTTAAATGACGATAAGTAGGCTAAATTAGAAATCTTAATTGCAAAATATAGGTACACTATGGCAGATCTCACAGACAAAAGATTTCCATCCTTTGTTTTCCACACCAGAGCACAATTGATGAGCCCATCTAAGGCATTTGGTTCAGCGTATGCATTGTTCCCTGCGATTGTCTAAGCGGTAGGGATGTTTACAATAAAGACATTCATTATCTGCACTGTCCTTGTCGCCAGTTCAGACCAGCGGGATAAAATCTTCAGATCAAGAGGATCGTCTGTTCTTTTGGGTAGCTGACATGGATGCCTCAGAAACAGCAGTTGCAACATTCTCGGATGATGATGATGATGATGATGATGATGATGATGATGATGATGATGATGTCCACAGAGTTGCTAGTGATCTTGATTTGCTAGTACCTAACTAGCTCTTCCTCCACTACATCTCCTAGAATGCACTTCCGTTCAAGCTTCGTATTTGTTAAAGCATTTATGTAATTTGTTTTACGCTTTACACAGTCTTCAAGAGTTAATTTCGGCATATTGTACACTTCTGGTGATCTTAAATACCTCATCTTTTTCCCCTTACAGCATTAACAGTTTTGATCATGGACTAAGGATTCCATTTTTTCTGCTGCTTGGCAGTTTTCAGAGCCGACATCTGTAAAATAAGAATGTTATTTTGAGATAATTAATCGAAGCCTAATATCGGATATCCAATAACCCACTAGCTATCTGATAATAAGAGCCCTCGACAGCAAACAGGCAAACTCGCATAGAGTGGAAAACATGCATGAAATAAATCAGAATTCAAATAATTACTTCAAAACATACTTATGATTACATATAAAAATACAGCATGAATACTGACATTTAGCTGATGTGTTCAGCTACATTGAAGGCTACAAAATATTACCCGAGAGCCGTTTCACAATACTTGCCACTGAACTAGCACATGCTCCTTTTTCTGCCAGTAAACACACAATGGCCGCATAGCAGAAGGTAAAACACCTTAGGTCTAATCCGGTAGAGTGCAGCAGCTACTAGCAAGGAAATCCTATCTGTTAATGGGAAACCATCCGATAATCGGATCCTCTCCCCTTTACTATAAAATATTACTGCAATAGTAATAAAAATGCAACACTTCTACCTGTCTAAAAACAAATTACTTATACTGAACGTTTTAAAAGAATAATGAGACGTTTAAAAAGTGGCAAAATATAAAATACAATATAAATAAAATTAAACTTTAATATTTCATGCTCTTATTTGCGCGCACTTGTACTCCTACATTAAACGACGCATTTAGGCATGAAGCAGGCCAAATTAGCAAAATGGTGATTTAATCCTGAACCTTGAATGTTCTCTCTCTCTCTCTCCCTCCCTATCTCTCTCTCTCTCTCTCTCTCTCTCTCTCTCTCTCTGTCTGGGAAATGTGTCAAAATTAAGTATGAGGTACTCTTAAAAGAGTAGTGAAATTCGTTGTGTTTCTATAAGAATACAGTCTTGAACTTACAGGAATGCATGTACTTTTTCGGTAAAAAATATAGTGTTTTACTTATAATGTCATTTTGCGATAGATAACTGCCATAGCCTAAATAGCCAGTATTCCTACAAGGGCACGAGAAATAATTTGAAAACGCTTCGGTTTTTAAGTTTAGGAATCTGCGCTTCCGAAAATATTCGAACGACTTCAGAGCTGGCTACTATTGGTTGTGAACTGTTAAGAATTTGATGTTTTCGTGGTGCACTTGAAGTATTTATTTACGAAGTCAGTCAGACTTCGTCATATTCAAGTTGTTAAAAATGTTCTTTGTACCTTTTTGGAAATTTAGCTTTAACTTTAGTTCTCACAGCAACACATAGCCAAGCAAGATTGTTCTGAAACTTTCTCTACTACGTATAGTAAGTAGGGGAAGTATTGTATTCCAACCAAAATTTCGTTGTAGAGATTTCACCGGAAATATGTTTTGAGGTCCCTGATTCCGAAGAAGCTATTTCTAGAATAAGGTCGGCGCACGCCTGCCTGCCTTCCTGCCTGTCGTTGTTGTTGTTGTTGTAGTAGTGTATAACGCCCGTTTTTACTACTACGGCACCGCAGGCGGTGACACTAATGATACATGGAATGAATGAGATGGCGGGGGAAACCGGAGCACCCGGAGAAAACCCGCCCTGACGCCGCTTCGTCCACCACGAATACCACATGCGGGTCCCTGGGATCGAACCCGGGCCGCCTAGGTGGTAGGCGAGCGCGCTAACCGCTCGGCCACGGCGACGCCTGCCTGCCTGCCTGCCTGCCTGCCTGCCTGCCTGTCTGTCTGTCTGTCTGTCTGTCTGTCTGTCTGTCTGTCTGTCTGTAGGTAAAAAGCATAACTCAACAACAAAAGGTCGTTTAAATATCAAATTTCGTATTTAAGTTTAATATCTTTCAAGGATACGACACAAAGATTTTGAAGACAATTCCTCCACCCTAAACTACACGAAACATTTTTCGAAAATTTTGATTTTCTAAAAAATGGCTCTGACGATTTTTGATTAAAATGCCATATGTTTAAGATATTTTTATGGCAAGTGAGGTGTATATTTTGAATTTTCTACCTATATCTTAAGTAGTCCTGTTTACTCTTATGACTTTTGCATAACTGGTAAACCGTAAGAGTTAGGCCAAATCTTACTGTACAAAAAGTGTACACACAAGTTATATCCCAATGCATTTTTTTTTTTTTTTTTTTTTTTTTTTTCCCCGTGGACTGAACCATTTCGAAGATATTCCTTGTTATCTCTGTGAGTTTCGCAGTACTTTAACTTGTATCAAAGGAAGATTGTTATTTACTTTTTTATGTGTTTGCCGAGCAAAGAGAATGGAGTTTTAAAGCTTTAAAAGATTTTAGTATCGCTCAAAGCCTACTGTATTCCTACATTTTCCTCGAACCTACAATGAGGTAGGTAATTTCTGCAAATCTTTATTGCAACTAACATTAAGAAGATAGAGGGAAAATAGTTTGTGAGAATAGAACAAGGGTAGAGAAAGCCATGTGAGTGCAACAAATCAGATATTCTAGAGCTCACACAAGGACCAAAGAAGTGCAAGTTTGCAGCAAATAACTGGGTTAATTCGAATTTTATTTTGCAACAGGATTTAGAAAGAAAGCGGTTCTTACAGGACCAAAATCGATAGAGGAACTGGGAGTACTGCGCATGCGCGACCAGCGGTTGTCTGTCGCTGAATAGCTTGACTGTGTCGCAATATGCAAAATAACTACGGTTACAGAAGTCTTTGTGCTGTCATATACATACACGCGTGCCGTTTCATTAATGCTTACAGCAGTTAAACAGCACCTTAACGTCATCTGTATTTGAAATCACTAGGGTTCGGATTCCTAGGTAAATCCAACACTAACTTGAAACTGAGTTTAATATTCTGCATATTCACACCGGAGCAAATATTTTAAGTTTTATTGCACATATAAACATATTTTCTATTTTTATGTAAAAAATATTTTCGAATATTCACACAAATTACACAAAAATCGTATAAAGGAAACGTTTTAAAAATAATTCTAACATATTTACATAAATTCACACAAAAGCAGCAGCAGGATTGTGTTTAATAAGTCACCATCCAGCATATTTAATGCTCAATTACGTAGGACAGATGTTGCAGTTTGTTAATACGTCAGCTATAGTATCTCTTCATTTGGAAGAAAATATAAACTTCCTGCTTTCTCAAGCTACACGGGTCCCGCAAGATAAGAACGGGAAATTCCTCCACTGCCATGTGCTTGATTAAGCATTTTATAATAAACAACAGTTTTATTTTTGGATACGTTGTTCTAGCCACAGAATTTCTTAAATAATTTCTGTGAATTATGTTTCTGTTTGAAAGAAGAATGACATGCTTGTCATCAGGACCCGCATGTTTATGATATGTCATAGATAGTTTTTGTTGTTGTCGTTGTTGGTTTTTTTTCATGGAAAATATAAGCGAAGCACAATTCAATGGCGATTGAAATTATTAAATTCTCATTTTGTCTTTTTTTTAACGTTTTTTTGTAATTTTCTTGTCATGTTTCATATTATAGTAACATTTTCTCTTAAATTTTTGTATTTTTGTCATTTTTATGTTTCTATTCTAGTTTCAGATGTGTGCTTTCAGTCGTCTCAAAGACCGATTTTTCATATCTCCTAATTCTTGTCTGTAACATTTCTTTCAATTATCTTTATTAGAAATGTATGTCGCCGCAAATTTGGAGGGTAAGCTGTATGTAATCTATTGTAATTCTTTCTGTTCGCCCACCAAAACGTGACATTTATTTAATTTTGTGTAGAGCTGAGAGTTAGCTCTGGATTGAGCAATTAAATAAATTGAAAATGCAACAATAAAATGAATATTATTTATTATTGAGTGTGCTAGATTTTTAAACTAAAATTTCAATATGTTACTTTAAACAGCACTGGATTTTTGAGGATTTCGAAAATTCACCCAAACAATTTAGGCATACTTATCGGCATATCTTTTTATTTTATTAGCTCATAAATGCTTCCATATTTCTATCACTTTTAGCTCATGAACTTCCGGGCCACGCTTATCAGTAATCACAGAAATAAAATTTTAAAGTGCATACCTATTGCTTCTTATTGTGTGAAACAGAAAATATTGTCTTATGCTGGGTTTTAAACCTGCATATATAAAATTACCAACGTCACATCATTTCAGTTCCCAAACAATTCATCAACATTATTTAAACCAAGTTTTAATTTTATTTTATTTTTACGACTCAAATTTCTCACTGATACGTAGATATCCACAGTTCATAATTATCCATGTGGAGAAATCCGTACCCTATGTTTTGTTTAGCTGCTGTGGCGACCAAAAATAGTTAAGTAACAAGTGTGTTGAGCCATCGTTCATGTCTTAATTTTCACGAATTATTAGATCTAAGTTGCGTAAAGCGTTTATTTAGACAGCTGGAACTAAAACTAAAAATTGTAATACAAGACACTAATTAAAACCTTTACTTCATCGAAATAGTGTTATATCACACTCTGGTTACTAACTTTCGTTTCGTGCCCTATTACATGCCAGTTACCCTTTGTATTTGCGCATGTTTAATAAATCGACTTGGTTTGATTAGATTTTACATTTAATTATGTATTTTTACTTTCTCTACATCTTACAGTAAGTAGGGAAAGTCTTGTGTTCCACCCAAAAGTTCGATGTCCAGATTTTATCGGAAATATATGTTTTGAGCCAACTGAATTAAAAAAAAGAATCCTTTTAGAAAAAGGTCCTCGCGCGCGTGTCTATATTTGTGTCTGTCAAGTTGTGGACAGCATAACTCAAAAACGAAAAGTCGTTTAAAAACGAATTTGGTATTTAAGTTAACATATTTTATGTTATACAAAATACAAAATTTAAATTGGAGAAATCCATAGAAAAAGATAACCTAGTAGAGATTAATTTAGGACTAAGACAGGGGTGTCCATTGTCACCTACCCTATTTAATATATATATATATATATATATATATATATATTAATGACGCAGTTGTACGATGGCAAAGTATGATCAGAACACATTTTAAAATAAAGGGGAGAAATGTTGACACATTGCTGTATGCTGATGAGCAGATTTTAATTGCGGAGACGGAAGATAACTTACAAAGAGCCATACATGAATTAAATAATATTACAAGAGAATATAATCTTCAAATTTCACATAAAAAAACAAAAATAATGGCTTTTATAGGAACAAACCATTTAAGAGCAAAAATTTGCATAAATAATAAACCCATCCAAGAACAAAGTGATTTTAATTATCTTGGCTATATTGTCATATACCAGCAATAGAGATATACAAAACAAAATAAACAAATTCCAAACAATATGTGGCACAATAAAAAGAACTTTTAAAAATTGTATTCGTCAAACTTTGTTAAAACTGTATAAAATAATGGCGATCCCAACCCTGCTTTATGGGTGTGAAAACTGGGTCTTGACTACCTCACAACAGAAGAAAGTGGAGGCTGCTGAGATGAAATTTCTGAGACAGGTGGCAGGTTATAGACTCGTAGACAAGAAAACAAACGAGGATATTAGAAGAGAATTGGAAATTCAGAGTCTAAATGAAACAATCATTGCATACAGGCAAAAATGGCAAGATCATGTGCAGAGAATGACCGAAGACCGTACACCACAAATAGTGCACAAGTATAAACCTGTAGATAGAAGAAATGTTGGCAGGCCACAAATGAGATGGTCCGATCAATTTCCTTGAAGTCGGAACGAGCCACAAGGATTATACCGTGATGATGATGATGATGATGATGATGATGATATTTTATTGATGCGATACGAAGATTTTGAACGAAATTCCTTCACCTTAAACTACCTTATATGGAACATTTTTCGAAAACGTTGATTTTCTCGGAAATGGCTAACGATTTTGATTAAAATGCCATACCTTTAAGATATTTTAATGACAAATGAATTGTATGTTTTGAATTTTTTGGCTATAGCCCATGTAGTCCTGTTTGCTCTGGATGACTTTTGCATAACTGGTAAACCGTATGAGATAGACCAAATCTTACTGTACAAAAAATGCAGATCCTGCTAAAACACACAGTTTATGTCTAAATAAATTTTTCTATATTTGTCGGAGATATTCCTTGTTATTTGTATGAACTATGGAAAACAAACTTTCGTTAAGTGGGACATCGTTATTTATTTTTTATATGCAAAGGGAACGGAATTTGAAAGCTTTAAAAGTCTTGACTATCGCCCAAATTGTAATTTTATTGAGCCTTAAATCATACAGACAATGGCATCGTCAGAATAAAAACACATTTAAAAGGAAACATTTGTCATATTTAAATAATCGTCAATAACATAAAGAGAATTTAAAACTAGCCAATTATAGAACCTTAAAAAAAATACGAAGTGGTAACATGTGACATTCAGATGGTATTTTGTTGCATAACTTTAGGCCCATTATTAGATAACTTGATCCCATCTTATTTAATCTATAATTAGGAATATCCAAATTCATAATGTTCCTTGCATTATGGGTATGCTTGACATAACAATATTGTTAAATCATAAATATATACATTTATAACAGTTAATAAATTTAATGTTATAAAAAGAGGCTTACAATGCTCTCTCTCTCTCTGTCTCTCTCAGATTTATTAGACAAAATTCATATAGCCTTTTTTGTAAGATTAGCACATTTGTTATATGAGTTGAGTTACCTCAAAATATCAAAGCATAACGAAGTACAGACTGAAAAAAGGCAATCAATATACGCACTTCTCAAGTACACGGGAGGAACATTGTAACTTAGAACTCTTAATAAATACAGAACTATTGACAATCTTGCTGAAATAAATTCAATATGTTTGGATCATGCTTACGTAGAGTCGAGGGCCAAACCTCAACTTTTATACTCATTATTTTGGTTTAGTTTATTAAAATTAGGACTCTGGCACATAGAGTTTCGGTCTTTTCATTATTTAAAGCAAAACCATTGGCAACAAACCACTGTGAAATAATATTCAATGTGTCTTCAGTAAGTTTCTGTATGACATTAATATTCTTTTCTTTCATTACAAAAGATGTGTCATCTGCATACACAATTGATAGTTCATTAACACGTGCAGATAAATCATTGATTGTTATTACAAAAAGTAACGGGCCCAAAGCTGAGCCCTGAGGTACTCCATAGTTCATACATGCTTCTTCAGAGTGTGAGCCATTTATTACAACAACCTGTTTCCTGATACAGAGATAAGATTGAGAAATTTTCAAAGTGTTATCCATAATAGCATAATGCTCAAGTTTGGAAATAATTAAGTTGTGATCGATGCAATCAAACGCTTTCGTTAAATCACAAAACAATATACTTGAGATTAATCTATTATCAAAATTGCTATAAATTTTACATAATGGCATATTGATTGCATCGGTAATGGCTCTACTTTTTCTAAACCCAAATTAATTTTCTCTGAAGTATCCATTAGATTCAAAATATATATACAGTTGGTTAAACATAACGTGTTCAAAGACTTTCGCAAAACCAGTATTAGTGAAATGGGCCTAAAGCTAGCAAGGTTGGATCTTTCACCTTTTTTATAGATTGGGCATACCTTAGCCAATTTAAAAAGTTCGGGAAATATGCCATACATTAGGCAGGAAAGCCTACTGTATTCCTATATTCTTCTTGCACCTACACGGAAATACGCAATAAGATAATTTCTGCAAACGTTTATCTCAACTAACATGAAGAAGTTATATGAATTTATAAGAATGGTTAGTACAGAAAGTCATGTGAGTGCAACACATCAGATTTTTTACATGTTTAATTTCTCATGACGGTCGCATGGTCTGTTCATAATCCAAATCGTCATGCTCCAATTTGTCAGAATCCGTTGTCCAGTAAACTCGTTACGTGTATTGGCTGTTCTGCATTTTATTATCGGAATCGTTACTCCTTTATCAATGATCTGGATAATCGACAAAATGGAGGCAGTTACGAATATGGATGAAACCGAATTCCAAAAGCCGAACGAAATGCTTGATCCTGCCGAAAGTGCATCACTGGAATTCCTGCCAAAAATAAATCCATAAAATGGTATACTATGACATATAATCACTTCACTGACTGGCGTAAGATAAAACATGTCGAAAATAATGTCATGGAAATGTGTTGTTTGCATATAAACATATTTAAGACAGAACTTTGTTTTCTAGCCACTCTATAATGAAACTGCCTCAGAGTCAAGAACAATCAAGACATTGATAAGCATGTGCCATAATATTAGAGCCGTACTAAAGTGAAGGTCTGAAGGTTACAAGCCAAGAAATCTGATCTGCTGCACTTACACGACTTTCTCTACTCTTGCGGCAACTATTCTTACAAACTTACCTCCTCCTATCGATTCCGCCATCCTAAACATTTTCTTACGTTTCTGAAGATTTGAAGTATCCATGCGCTGAGAAAAATGTGGACACTTAGAAATTGTAGACAAAATATATGGCGGATATTCCAGTGAGAACATGGATATCTTAATTGAAGAGGCAAAGTAAGAATACTTTAGTGTTAAATATAGCAGACTTACCTTTAATGAATAACCTACTAACAAAATTCGTTCATTTATTTTCATCATGTGTTTAATTCTTCATTTCCCTGGATTAAACGCTAAAATTAGGTATTGTTTTTGTTGTTCCCACAGCCTACGGTGGAAATAAGTCTTAATTAAAATGTATGAACGATATTCCAAGTTGTTTACTCGTAAAGCACTATTAATATTAAATAAATGAATCATTAATTATTTCGCGGAGTACTTTAAACAATTATCACTCGAAGTTTTGATATTTGAGATAATTTTTCTAGCGCTTCGCGCCCGCAAAATTGTCAAATGAAATCCTCTCTGGTATTACTACAGATAATTTTCTTGTAGGTAGAAGGGGAGTATGGGAATGCAGTAGGCTTTGAGCTGTAGTCAAATCTTTTAAAACTGATCGCTATATAAAGACCGAAATTCCGTTCTCTTTGCACGGCTAAGATATAAAATGTGAATAACGACCTTCCATTTGATAAAAGTATGAGTCTAAAAATTCACACAAGTAATAAGGAATATCTCCGAAATGGTTCACTCCACAAAAAATGCATATAGACATAAATTGTGTTTTTTAATGAGACCCACATTTTTTGTAGAGGAACATCTGGTCTATCTCTTGCAGTTTACCAGTTATGCAAAAGTCATGAAGAGTAAAGAGGACTACATGGGCTATAGGCAGACAATTCAAAATATATATTTTGTTTGCCCTAAACATATGGCATTTTAATCAAAATCGTTAGAGCCATTTTTGAGAAAATCAACATTTTGGAAAAAGGTTCCATACAAAAGGTAGTTTAGGGTGGTGGAATTTTCTTCAAAATCATCGTGTCGTATCCTTGAAGGATGTTAAATTTAAATACCAACTTTGGTTTTTAACCGACTTTTCGTTTTTGAGCTCTGCTGTTCACAGACAGATACACACATGCACACGGGCCTTTTTCTGGATTTAGGAGGCCTCAAAACATATTTCTGGTGAAATCTCGATATCGAAATTTTAGATGGAATACAATACTTCCCCTGCTTACTATACGTAGTAGAGAAAGTAAAAATCGCAAATCAGTGTCTAAAAATCAGTGTATGCCAGAATTGTTAAAGCTGATTTTATTTGCCCTTAGAAATGCTACACTCGGCCTCGTTTCACAAATGTTCCTACTCCTAATTTTAACACTAGTACCTATCTTAAATGGCCATAATGCAAGAATGACCAAATAAGTAGTGAATGTTTGTTTGCAACTAGGAAAAAAAAAAATTAAAAAATTATTTTCTTGTTTAACGACGCTGTCAATTGCCAGGATCACATCAGCGTCGCCGGTGTGCCGGAATTTTGTCCCGCAGGAGTTTTTTTACATGCCAGTAAATCTACTGACATGGAGCTGTCGTTTTTAAGCACACTTAAAAATCATCGGCCTGGGCCGGGTTTGAACCCGCGACCTTGGGATCAGTAGGCCAGCGTCTAACCAACTGAGCCACCCAGACCGACTACTAGGGTTCAGATAATGAAAGACAAAGGCCACCACAGAATTAAAGTATTCGAGTGGGTACCACCTTTCTTCACTATTAAATTGTGAGGAAAAGTGGTGTGTTTTTCTTTGTAGCTTTCATTATCTTCAGCCTTGTCCTCAACACCTAACTTGTATGTAGAGGGATGGAGTAGTATGCCTTGTCCGACGAGTGACATCAGGCTTTCCGAGGTGTTTACTAACGGTTAACAGTATGAAAGGCGGAAGCTAAGACATTCTGACAAAACATCGAAATCCAGCCCAGTTACGTTTCTATCAAAAATTGTCTTTTAAAATTTTATTAAAGACACAGTTTCTTCTCGTCGTTAACACAGTCCACACTACAGTCTTCCGTGCTATCACAACTCACAATTTTTACATCCGTAACCTTGCTCAGTCCTTTCCGTGTCTTCCTTCACTTTCTCTGTCTTTCACACTCACTACGACGATGCAATCACTCGACGCCCGTTAGAATCTTCATAACGACGTATCCTTCGCGATGACACACACACGCACAGCTGTCTCACAGTCACTGATACTGACCAATTTATGTCTGTAACCGTAAAGTCGCTCTCTGATGTTTTCTTGCGTCTTTATGTAGAAGAGATGTCACAGGACCTTTCTAGACTTCTACAAACACGCCTGCGGTCATGTGGCCAGATCTTTCTCGAAGGCTCGAAGAAAAAGCCCCTTTTGTGTAGCCGCTTCGATTGTAGTTAATCACGTACACATAAAGATGCACGAGGGAACCTGAGAACGCCTTTGCTCATTCGCCAGCCCGGCATGTGTCTGAAGTAGCTTAGCCCCGACAGTCCTTTGTTTTGTGCCGCGTCCGGGGTCACAATATTTTAAAATTAGTGTGAAATATTTTATTTGTATTTCTATTTTGTGACACCTTCCAATAGGTTTCATTGATTCAGTAAAGAATTAAAGACTGATAATTGAAGCTATATCAAGACCTTTCTACGGCGAAGGAGGCGTTTTTGCGGCTTTCACCTCGGATACGAAAAAGCATTAAATTATATTGCATTGTGCTGCAATGTAGGATTATAGACTGAATGTACCACGTCAATGTGTATGCAGTGCCATGATAGGATCATCACGATCATGGTTCCCATTCATTGGGCTGCAACAAAATGCATAGCTTACTCATTTATAATTTGATTGCTCTAGAACGGACCATGTGACCTGTAAATTGTTTATCTTATTCGTGTTCTATGTAACAGTTCCTGCTATGAAGAGCAACATTTGTATTGAAGATCCATATATAGTCTTCGCTTCAATATATAGGAATACAGTAGGCTTTCAGCGTTAGTCAAATATTTTAAAGCTGGTTGCTATATAAATACTTTGAAATTCTGTTCTCTTTGCACGGCCAAGGGATAAAAAGTGAATAACGACCTTTTATTTGAGAAAATTTGAAGTATTGTTAAACTCACACAAAATAACAAGGAATATCTCTGAAGTTGCTAACTCCACAAAAAAAAAAAAAAAAAAAAAAAAAAAAATATATATATATATATATATATATATATATATATATATATATATATATATATATATACTTGGAAATAATTTCTGGGTATTAACGAGATCTAAATTTTTGTAGAGTAAGGTATGGTCTATCTCTTAGGATTTACCAGTTATGCAAGTCATCGAGAGTAAACAGGACTATATGGGCTATAGCCAGAAAATTCAATGCCACACAAATATCTCAAACGTGGAATTTTGATCAAAATCGTTAGAGCCATTTTTGGGAAAATCAAAATTTTCGAAAAATTTTCCACTTAAGGGGTAGTTCAAAGTGGAGGAATTTTCCTCAAAATCTTCATGTCGCGTTCTAAAAGGATAAAGTATCTGGTTTGGTTTTTAACCGACTTTACGTTTTTGAGTTATGCTGTTCACAGGCACATTACACACACACTGACCATTTTCTAAAAATGACGTTTTTGATTCAGGGGATCTCAAAACGTATTTCTGAAATCTCGACATCGAAATTTTGCGTTGAATGCAATACTTTCCCTACTTACTATACGTTGTAGAGAAAGTAAAAATGTAATGATTGCATATTCCTTCTGCATTCTGAACTGCATTATATGGAATTAGGAAGTCGCTGTTCAGTTAATTTTGCACCAAAACGTGCACGAAACGAGGATGAAAATTTCATAGAGCATCTTTTCTGAAGCTAATAGGGAAACTAGTTTCGAACTTTTTGAAGAACAAATTTAACATATTCCCTTTGTAGCCAAAAAGAAAGGGAATTAACATAACGGAAAGTATTAAGAAGAGTCATTTAGGCGCGCAGCACGTAATGCACAAACAGGAGCTACGATTTTAATTGCTTTTGGCCATAAATCACAAATCATAGTTTTAAACGTATTTACATTAACATCTGCTGGGTTTAACTTCACGTGGTGCTTTCTGAAACAAAGCGTGCACTTCAATTAAAAATTCAAACTCATTTGTTCTCGGCTTGGTAACTTTTATCTTGTTTTTCTGTTTGACAGCGATGGATGGATCATAAAGATAAAAGTAACCTAATGTCATCTTAATTAAGCTATTATATTATCATGGTTTTCCATCGCGAAGAACAGTTTATTACCTCAAAGACATGTGTTTGCCTATTTTATCGTAGAAGGTGAATAATCGTAAGGAGTGAGACCTGGCTGCGAGTTTCCTGACAATTGAACGACGCGACAATTGAACGTGCAGAGTACTGGCCGGTCGGCTGCGTCGACCGATGGGGCTTTAGCCAGACTCTTCCGGTTTCCACCCAACACAGCACGCTGGTAGAGGCCTTCAGTAGGGTGCATACCAGAGGGGAATGCTGCTTCCAGGATCTCGGCTAAATAACAACAAACTAAGCCTTTACCTGCCATGCCATGTTCCCAATTGGGAACAGGGGAGGCATCTGTGAAAATGACAAAAATCCACAATTTTTGTCACAATGATGTGAAAATTTGTATGTATGTGTGCCAAAGCATAACTAGAAGGTTTACCAAATTTCACTTTTCTATGTAAGATAGTTTTTGCAAAAAAAAAAAAAAATTATTCGTTTTTTTGCTGCAATTTTAGGGTAGCATAGCAAACGCTTCTTATAAAATATTATTTGTTCTAAGTAAACTAAAATCTGGCCATATGTTTCCCTATATTATGTCTACAAAACCTGGTATTTTTATTTGGCCCTGTCAAACAGTTTTGGAGAAAAAAAATATTGAATACCTCAATGTCCATTTTTTTTCAAATTATTAATAATTTTCAAAATAAAAATTCGATAACAATTAAACTACTCCATCTAGAGCATTTAAAATACCAAGTCTTATGAAGCAACTATCTAAAAACATGTGTGCAAAATTTAAAAGAAATCTATTAAGAACTGTATGAGAAGATGCATTTTGAAGATTGAAAAATGTGAAAAAAATAGAAAGCAGAGAAAAATGACTTTAAAGTTTTAAGTATATGACAACATACATACGCCATGGGCATTTAAATCATGGCGTAACGGGCTTTTAAATGGTGATGGGAAGTAAACGACGGTAGATTCTGAAAGTACAAGGTACAGACATAATTTTAAAGCAAAAAACGTAAAATCACATTTTTCGTCATTTTTGTCCAAATTTCACCGATGCCTCCCCTTAAATTGCTCTAAAATGACTGAATTTACCGTCATAAATGTATATATCCCTAACTACCCCTAGTTCAACTACTTTATCTTTAACTGAGCATAATAAGGCAACAGAGTACAAACATTATAATACACACAGTAAAACGTATTTATATTTAATTTCTGACTGTAGACTTAAAATTAAAGCAATGTATTGGGAATATTTTTGGTTCGAATATACTATTTGTACGGGAAACTGGTAATAAGTAATAGAATAGGATTTGAGAAGACTGCATTTTTCATTGTTGAGAGGGAGTGAGTGAGTGAGTGATTAGGGTTTAAGGGCCCGTCGACAGCTAGGTCATTAGAGCCCCTGTTGAGAGGGAGAATATGCTACTATTTAGCTCAACAATGCATAAATCTCATGGGGTATACTTGGCTATAAACATGTTTTAGCTTCAATTATTAGTTTTATACATTAGCTGTTAGTGTTGTGGATATCTTTGAACTAGAGAATGGCATCGAAAGAGATCACGTTAGAGTAAGGTTTTGAATATCTCAAGGAAGTTTTGGATGGTGATAACCAAGACATTGAAAATAAAGTTGATATTTGTGAGTTGTCAGCTGAAGGACCTGGAGATATTACTGATGAAAAGGACATTGTTTTATATGTTGCTCTTTCAGATGTGTGTGGTCAGTTATTTGTCAAAACTAAAACGGAACAATGTATTCCATCCTCTGCTCAACCAGCCACACTGAAGTGTTGATGGAACCGTTCATGGAAAGGTCCAGAGCTATAGGAACTGGTTCCTTACAGGACAATGCTACAATCCAATGCTTCTCTGACGAACACTAGTTCTTGGAACTACAGAATTCTTTTATAAAATATTGCCTGAAAGTAACTTCAAAACCAGGGCCAAGAGTTTAGATCCCAAACTTCCCAAAGACATTGAGCAAAACTGAAAGTCATTTTTTGGATGAGGCCGAACAAGGACGGTGTGCTCTCAGCAAAAACAATTCACCACTGAAATATGATGAATGTTCCGTGTTTATCGATAGTTTAGTTTGTTGGTGATCTTGGGACTGGCGTTTCTTTTCAAATTAATTACTTTGAGATAAAAATGCGTTTATATTAGCTAATCATGATGAAAAATTGCTTTGTTCAGAGTTAGCAGTGAAACTCGTTAGCTACTAAACGGAAGATCTGCGGTTTAAATTCTGTCCTCGCCAAGTTATCTTCAGTGGTCCTAACTGGAGGTACCCCTCACTCAGCCTTGGAATATGTCCTTCCCCAATTGTTTCATTTCAGCCCACCTCCGTGCTGTCTCACATCCATATGGTCCCGAAACCCAATGTTGGTTAGGGTGAGCTATACCTTATCCTGAAAATATAAATGTTGGGCAAATTACAGACTCATTGGAGCATAACTGATCGTGTAATATGACTTATTCGGTTAAAGAATGCTAAACAATTCTTCAAAAAGAGTTTGTTTCATGTATCACCAGTTTCACCGCGTGTGATGCATGAAGTAAGAGCGAGCATTAGATACTATTAAAAATCTCCAGGTTGGTTAAGGATACCCATCTGTGAAATTTTGAAAATCTACAGTTTTGATTGGATTGATTTGACATTTTAACACAGCAATCACTGTATAGTGACTGTAACTGTGCTAAATTTCATACATTTAGTCAGATTAGTTGCTAACATATTAATATTTTATTACATCTTTTTAGTATTTGTATAAGTGGTTCCCCCATGATGCAATTTTGATTTTAAAAACTTAATAATTTTCAGTTATGTTCTGTAATAGAATGTTAGCAAATTGATGAGATAATTTCTTAATCTTGTTATTAGTTTGGATAAAAATAAATTTTAAAGTTTAAAATCATTTTTTTCAGTTAAATTTCGAAATGTAAACTTTAATATTTAATTACTCAGCAGTTATTCACGTTATGAAGAAATTGTCATTTCTTTTTAATGTTATTTCTAAGCAAGTACACCAAATTTCATGCATAAATACTGCAAATTGCATCATGTGGAGCATTTTAAAGAGCAAACAGTGCTAAAAATAAAAGCATGGAAAAACTAAGTTTGAAGTCATGGCAAGGATAATGGAAGTGTATTGATTTAAATGGACATGACCACTTACAGGCAATCAGTTAGACGGCCACGTGACATAGTTAAAAGGGCCATAAGGCATCAAAATAAAGCAGATTTGTACTATTTGGTAAAACAAAAATTCATTTTTGGAAATTTTTGAAATTTTAAGCCTTTTTTCACAGATGCGTATCCTTAAGATAATACGACTCTTCTATGAAGAAAGAAATAATAGGAAGAAAGGAAGCCTTTACAGGAAGCTGTATGCTGATTTAAATCTTTGATTGCTTTCAGTTATTCAACCAATACATGCGTTTTTAAGTAGCAAACTCCGGAGAGTCATTGGAAATATGTACCTTCTTTAAATCACGCTTAAGTTTATAGCTGTGTAACAAATTGGTGTAGCAGAACACTTAAAACCTGTCGAAACTGTAAAAAAATTTAACAAAATAATTTTACTGCGCACAGAATGTACAGTAGGTTCAAGTTTCATTTCTGCACGGTAAATATTATCCACAGCGACTGCTGGTGTAATAAAGTACCCTGGGTTCCATACATGCAATATGTCGTCCCTACTGCTTTACGGGGCATTTTACCAACCTTCTCAGCCGCCGCGTACATAGCAAGGGGGATGTGCTTGGAACCTTCTGCCTTTGTTGTTCGACCAAGCAGTAGCGTATGTTAGAAAACCTAGCACTAAATGTTTAGGTGAAAATAACATTTTCGGTTTCAGAATTATATCATACAAATATTCTAGACAGCTGTGAATCATTTTGGCCAACCATTCTTCCCAATCCGCCATTTTTAAAAGTCCAGCGATGTACAAGATCATGCCTTATCCATTGACTCACAAAAAATAATTCATGCTGAAAAGCAGATGGGTTTCCTCCGGGTTCTGCGATTTCCCCCGCCATCGCATTCCACTGGAGCTCCATCTTCATTCCATGTATCATCAGTGCCACCGCCTGTGGTGCCGCATGTAGTAAAAGTGGGCATTAAACACTACAAAGAAAAACAGAGGCCATTGCATGTTTACAAAGCTTGGCTTATGATGGAATAATGTTGAGTTCTAGAAAGACATACTTGAGTTTGGATTGAAATCCTCCACAAATACAGCAATTCCCACTAGACTCGAAGCTGACACATGTTTTTGTGAATCTGACTGTGACAAATGCGAAACACTTGCTGCAGAAGTATGAATACCGAGTGCGTGGTGTACGTGACAAATGCAATAGATAAAACAACAATAAGCGACCACTTAACCCTCAACGTGACCGTTTGTGCAACACGTGATTGTTCACATTCATTACGTAACTAGCAAACATTTCCTTCCGTATTTGTGCGCAAACATATTTTTTATTTCATATAAGTTGAGCACGCATTAACGATGTTTTGCTGTAGAAGGCATTTGCTGCGCTCTGTACCAAATCAAGCTTTTGAGAGAATTTCTTCCTCTTTATTAGCTGCTGTTCCAATGTTGCAAATCCTGGTACAGCCCTTAGGAGAGCAGAGTATTTCTAAGTGCCACGTCATGTTGCAGCACGGTTTATACAGGTTGATATTTCCGACATGCAGCTGAGTTTATTGGTATCGGATACACAAATAGGCTGTCTCCGATAGACGATAACATGGAACCGGGACTATCAATAAACTCAGCTGCATGTTGAAAATATCGACTTGCGTAAACCGCGCTGCAACACGACGTGAGACTTAGAAATATTCTGCTCTCCTAATGCGCTCATTTTTTCCATGGCGTACCTACTACGATAGTCAACAAAAACAAAAACGGTACTACATCTGATTATCGAGCGATATGTATTCGCGGTGACGTATGAGACTCGTACTCTGGAGGTCCCGGGTTCTATTCCCGCCGAGCCAGCCACTCTGACCGTTCAAGGTTTTCTCCTGGACGGTAGCTGAATGCCAGGGTGGTGCCTTTTTTACCACGAACTTCCCGTCCATCATTTCATTTCATGTTTTTCAACATCTATTTCAGCATTGTAGGTCCAGGCGACGGTGGTTGGTGTTTTGCGGCAGGACGGTGGAGTTTGCACTATGGATGGATTTCTCCCTGGCACTTGGAGAGACCGCTAAGGTCCCCCTCGCTTCAGGTAGTGTTCTTTGTATTCCCGGGATGACTAAGGCAGGGCTAGCCGGTGTCGGGATTGGTGTCGTGTTGGAATCGTTATGGACCCCTTCCTTGCTAGCGCACATCGCCGTCCGCATCTGGTCACCCTTCGGTTTCCCCTTCATCCTGGGAGTCTTACTGGAAATTCAGATGACCCGCTATGACCTAAGTGCTGTGCTGTACAGTAGTTTCCGGAGGCCTCCTGTCTGACTACTCCTAACTCCATTTGATTGGACAAGTTCAGGATAACCGAACTTAGGTCCGCATGATGGACACCGTGAACCTTTGTGTCCTTCATGGGGAAGATCACAGTGGCGGCAGGTAGCTTTCTGCCTAATCTCAGCAAGGTGGACCTACTGATGGAAGAAGACAAGACATTGTTTCCACACTGCACACTGACACCTGCGCTAGATGGCAGGGAAGCCATATTGTTTCATACTGTACATGAATCAGGAACATATTGTTTCAATCTGGAACGGATTGTTTAGCTTCGGTTTTTTCCGTTTCTCTTTCTTTGTTTTTTCCTTTTTTTAAGAGAGAAATACAAACTCGTGAAGAAAAATCTTATATCTAACAACCATACAGCTTTCTTTAAGGGCGGTGCTACGTGTGCCAAGCTCATTATTGTGTTAAATTATAGGTATACATTTCAAAATCAGAAGTCAGGGGGGTAATGAATATTACACCATTTATCAAATCTATCTAATGTTTTTGACATGTTGATAATACTAAATTTGTAATATCACTAACTAAATTTGTAATATCACTTCATAATTTTTGTCAATATACTTTTTAAGTGAGGTCTATAAATGAAATATTGAAAACCATGTTATTAATTAGGGACACATCTCCCACAATTTTGTTTACAGATCCCCCAATTTTTAGGAGACTAAGTACTTAATGATGAACAATATGAGTGGAGTAGTTTTTTCTATTCAAGGAAATATAAGCTCTAAAAAATCTGTGAGGCTGGCAAAGGGTCCCGGGTTCGATTCCCAGCAGTGGGGTAGGAATTTTTCTCCAGCCAGGAATATTCCTCATCCTTCCCTGAGTCTGGAAGTATAATGGCGGCTTGCCTACCATCTAGGCGGGACCCGCATGTGGTATTCGTGGTGGACGAAGCGGCGTCTGGGTTCTCCGATTTCCCGCGCCATTCATTCCAGCAATTTCTGCATTATCACCCTTCCAATCATCCATTTCGCCTGCATTTCATATCATCCTCTTCCTATCATACCTGGCGAGGTTCCTCTGCACTGGCTTGTAAATCCTAGGGGGTGTAAGCCCTACATAAGGGGAGGATAATCAGGGAAAGAAAGAAGGAAAAAGTTTGTGTATAGAGAATAAATATTATTCCACTTAAAATGCAGAATTTTTAAATTTTAAAAATTCAATATTTGCAGATAAAAACTATCCTTCTGCTCACTTTGTTAAATTAGATGGTTTGTAACATCACAAAAAATGTCAACCCTCTAAGTTGAGTAGTTTCTGAGAAGTGTACCCAAAGCTGGAAAATTTAAACATGTGGAAAAGTACAAACAACTAAATTAATGTGTTTTTTGGCTAACTCACCAAAACCCTCGCTCTTCTCCCACAAGCGTCTCTTCTTCATCTTGATCCTAGCCCCTCTAGTCAATTCTTGAGCAACCTTTTGTGCAGTCATTAAGTCTTAGCAAATTTAATATCGGTGGTGATACTGGTGTTTAAGGGGGATGAGATCCAGATGTTATATTTAAGTCTCCATTTAAAGGGCCTAAATTTTGAGAATACCCATATTGTAATATATCGTTGGATTCGTAAAATGTCATACATACTTACAAGACACAAAGCAAACAATCGATTTTGGAACCATTCACACGTAATACTGTCGTTAACCCCTTTCACCTATTTACATAATTATTCTTCAAATTATTCACGTGAAAGCTTTTTTTTCTGTCTACTTCCTTGTAAGCATAAGTGCCAGAAATGGTTTCATTTCATATTTTTGGCAGTTGCACAGCAGCATAATGGGCACTAATACGATAGTCGGCTGTATTGTATCAGATCAGGAGAAACAAAAGAACGGCATGTAAAGGTGTATAGCTTAAATTTCTGGAAATTCAAACCAATAATGAATATTTTAGAGATGGTTAATGATGCTGAAACACTTGACGGATTGTGAATTTAACCGGCTCTACATGTTTTTCTAAATTTGGATATTCTCCAACTTATTGTGTTCCGATTTATAAAATTATATTCAATTTAATAACACTGAAATAACTTTATTTGTTATAGTAAATTTAATGTCGAGTGTGAGACTGGTATATAAAAGGGGGGTGACCCAGCAGATGCGAAATTTTTATCTCCATTTAAAGGGCTTTAATATTAAGAATACCATTGTGTAATACATCATTGGATTCGTAAAATCTCGTAGAGTTTTATAAGACAAAAGAATGTATTTATTTTCGAGCCATTCATATGCAATAATGTTCTTAAACTTCTCTGCCATTTGTTTTTATTTCTTTAGGGTGTGATTTATCTGTATATACCGTTAAATACTATGGGAATATTCATGGTGGGGACAAAAACTTCAGGTGTTTGTTTGGAATTATTGAATTGTTAGTGTTTAAAATATGTAGGCAATACGGCAAGCATAGCGTGAAAAAGAAAATTTGCGAAAGTTGTACTGTGTCTTGAATGCAAACTAACTGCTCACTCCTTAACATAACATGAAGTGTGTGTGTGTGTGTGCGCGCGCGCACATCCCTGTGGGAAGAAAGATCATCTTTGCAGTTTGACCGTTACTGAGATTCGAATACTAGACCTACGCGTTCATCCAATCCTACAGAGGCAGTTACTGCAGCTGTGCAGTTATTTTTCTGACATATATTATTTTTTGATATCTAAATGCATATAGATAAAGCTTCCTTTCCTACCTCCCTTATTCTCAACCCCTGCCTTTGCTTTCGTTGAAAACAAGATTAATTCTGGGGTTAGCACTTAATGTGGAAGTAATTTCAACTTCCTATTTTTTTAACTTTTCACTAAAGAATAACACACTCCCTCTTCTATTTACATCTACAGGGAGAATATTTTAGGGAGAGACCGGCTGAGCGAAAACCGGTCGCTCAGCGTTGCTCGGATTCCCTCGGCTGTCCGCGCGCTAAGCCCTCCGCACGTGTCAGTTCAAGGTTGACGGTTAGTGTGTCAGCACGCAGATCTTCCAGTCTGTGTGCCGATGTGATTGTGTGCAGTACTGTTTGCATTTACTATTCGTCGTCAGGTAATGGATTAAGTGCATTTAACTCCGAAGTGAAAACGTTTTCTGTTTTCACGCTTTTATGAAGACTTTAATCGGTTGAGATATAAACGATTACCATCCGGATGGGCACAACTTCCTTTGTTCTTATATAATAGTTTACAGATGAGCATCGATATTTAAAATAACGGTTTTACCCATCTTAGATAAAGCTTAACGACAAAATGACACTTGTTAACGAGCAAATGCTAAATTAATTAATGATTGCTTAGAATCCTACTTGCGTAAATTATTCCAGAGATTAGAACAACATATGTGTTGAAGTCTGCTGATTGTAATGACAGTAAAATTGTTCGTAGAATTCATGAGGTCACCAGTTCAACACTAATTGCTATTCCAAAACTAAGGACTTTACACAGGGAACTGAAAAATAATTCCCATACGAGTTGAGAGAAAATATTACAACAAAAACTCGTGTCAACTGACACCAGGAGCTGCACCAGTTTTCCAAACGTATTTTTCATGTTCATCGTTTCCAGAATGTGAGGTATGTATGAATGCTTTTATTTTTCAAATGGCAGTGCGAGATGAAGGATGCGATACCGAAATAACCTAAAAGGAAAACGGCCAATACCCATCCGGGTATTTAGATTTGTTCTTGCACCAAATACTTACTGTCCCCATGATCATTTATTTTCATGTTGCCAAAACGCGCAGCAATAAGACAAAGGTTATTTCTGAGGCTTTTAGTTTAGCACACGTGTAACAAATTCTCTCTGATCCACTTTTGTTATCATTATCGCTTCCGCAGAAATTAAATTTAAACGGGGAGTAATATTAGCGAACGGCATGGGAAAGTTCTTGGCAATATTGGAAGAATAGAGGGGAATTCGGTTCCTGGGGCATGCAAATTGCTGAACTTCTCAGACGTGCATCTTAATGTTACGTGGCATTGAAAAACTTAGTATTTCAAATATTTTGCGTCTATAACTTCGAAACTTTGTAAGACATAGCAAAACTCCTATCATATTTTTTAGACCTTTTACTGAGCGTAATGTTTCCTTTCACTCTGCATAGATTGCTTGCTTTGATGCCTCTAAAACGCGTCATGCCCTATTCCAACTGTATTTGTTTCTGATGATCCAGAGACAGTGTTTCAACTGTTTACTTAGACAAACACTGATAATCCTGTTAACTATGCAAGTTCTACTTAAATTTCAAGTTTTTTGCAGGAATTCTCTTACATATTGGTATTGAATTTAGATTTCAAGTGAAAAGAGCTAAATGAACAGCATTTATAATAAGAGGCAGAGCTTTCCATATTTTCTTAATTTATCGCATGTTTCAGAAACGTAGGAGTTTAAAGTCATAACTTCAGTTCCTGCTAACAAAACTCTACAACTGCAACTTTATATTGTTTATAAAAACCTCTCGATACAACACCTATTGCTTTCGTTCATGCTCAAACGTTTTACCTAATCTGTTTGAATTGTTACAATTATTTTATTGACATGATTTAATATAACCAGTGCTGAGGCTTGAAATTAGCTCTATACTGAAATACAAGCTGCTTTACCAGGAATAACATTACCTACCGTGCTTACTGAAGACCTGAATGTGATGGACTTCTCACAACTGAAGAAAGCCCGGAGTTCTTTCACAAACATTTATAATGGGTTTTGTATCGCCATACTTTAAGGGGATATTAGTAAAAATGAATTTCTTATTACGTTTGACACCCCAAAGATGTTGAAAGTTTTCTGCTTATTGATGTCGATATGTACGTATGTTCAGGCATGTGGGAGTATTGAAAGTGTGTCGCATGGAACTTCAATCTTCTTTTACACATCGCATACAACTGTATCTTTCAATTGCCACTTATAGACACTAAAAAGAGTTATTGTTTGGTATGAGTGCCTCACTTTCTTAGAACTACCGGAGAGCACAAAAGTTTGGAACGGGCTGCGCGGTGTTTTGCCTGTCCGCGTGCTCTGCTATCATTAACGTCTGCGGCTGTGCTAGAGAGGCGCGGATGAAACTACTTTTACAGGCTTTACTTACCATCTTTATGAAAGGAGATGCTGAAATTGGCCACCGTCGTCGTCCATACCTACATTTTGGCACCTCTTTAGGAAACTATCCATCAATCGTCGTAGTTCAAGTTGAAAAATGCTGCAAATTTCCCGGGGGATATTTTGTTTTAGTTCCTATAGGATAGGTTGAACATATTTACATTTTGTTATTAAATCAGAGAGGTAGGGAGTGTTTGGAGAGAGGGTGAAACCTTGGCGACTTCTTGATTAATTCAAATTTCTATCGTTAACTTATGCCCGAGATCTAAAATAATTTTGTCTTTGCATATATATTTTCAACAACTTGAATTAAGTGTTAAGAGAATCCATTCTTTTTTATTATGCTCCGCAACAGCTCCCTATGTACCATATCAAACGCCTTTGCGTTAACAACGAAGGCTACGCAACAATGATCTACACAGCTCTGCAATGACAGATGAATCCCATCTCATAGTCATCGTATCAGCAGCCCTTAAGTAACCATCTAAACTCTCTTGCAAGAAATCTACTAGACAACAGTACCACGATTAATCGTGTACAGCGATGAAACGTTTTGGATGTACCCCATAATATATGTATAACACATTTCTATATATTCTGTTGGGAACACATTGAAAATGTATAGTTAATTTAATAACAAAGACACAGCTGAACGCACTGCAAGTAAATTGAGTTATTTGGATATAAATATAACATGTTACCCAATTCAATAGAAAAAATTAAAGTTAAAAATGAACTTTGTAAAACTATAAAGTATACTTACTATATAGGTATTAAGGAGTATTATAACACCAAAGAGTCTTTGGAGGATGTAACATTTTTTATTAGACATTAGCATAGAGATACTAACTTGTTGACAAATGTACCTGCTGCGCGTTTTTCTGCAAATATTATTTTGTCTGCAATTGACGAGTAAATGTCAATGTAACAATAAATTGAAATTGAAATAGTGTTTGTATTAAAACTGTATGCTTAGGTTAGTTATGGACATATTTAAATTATGTGCCGTTTAAAGTGTTGCTTGCTGAAGTTTCAAGCGTTAGTTCTTGAACATTGCAGCGCCTGTTTAAGTGCCTACGCTAGGATTTTGGCCCCTTTTTCACTGCCGTTTAATCCATGACCTAGTTGTAATAACACGCAGATATCCTTGAAAGTATGATGTACTAAAATGAGGGAACATATTCTGAGGAAGTTGGGAAATCGGTTCTTGCGAGTGCAGACATTCCAGAGGCGAATCTACCAGGGAGGTCTTGATTGCAGTTGACCTTTGTAGTGAAGACGTGCAACCTCTTTTATTTGTATACTCTGTATACATTTTGCTTCACTCCGCCGTCTAAACATCCGGAGGGATAAAAACGTTGAACATGTCACAAACTTAAACTGGTGTAGTTTCTGCAGATTGCTTTTTATGCCACTAGACGGTGTCCGAACCGAGAGACAACCTGTATACTGTGCTTGGCATTGAGGAATTTCCAATATAATGAACTCGCATCGAAGGCAGAGCAAGCATTATATTCAGTGTTAGCTATTCTGCATAAAATGATATATTCTGTGAGACAGGTACATGACGTGTATAATGCGTAACAAGTATGGACTTGAGGAAACCCTACAAAATGTAAGACAAAAAAGATCACATAACTACCTCTTTTACAAGCTATTCTTGTAAAAGCTTATTATTAGAGACCGGATGTTAGAAAAAACATTTTGTTGTTTAGCAACGCTGTCAATTGTCATGATCATATCAGCGTCGCCGGTGTGCCGGAACTTCGCCCTGCAGGAGTTCTTTTACATGCCTGTAAATCTAATGATATGGAGCTGTCGTTTTTAAGCATACTCAAAAACCATAGGTCTAGGACGGATTTGAACCCGCAACATTGGGATCTGTAGGCCAGTCAGCCAGACCGACACCGAATGTTAGGCACTTAAAAGGTTCAACATAGGCAGGCAAAAAGGCAGTTAAAATGCAAAAATAGGCACTAAAACCGCAAAACCAGGTGCTGAAATCTTCACAATTGCATGCAGAAAACAGACAATAGATATAAAGTTAACACTATTTGGGTTTCTCTTGTTACCAGTTTAAATAAAACATTTAAATCATGCAGTATTTAATCAAATTTATGTAACTTTACATGTAGAATAACACACAAATCACATAATAGTAACACGTTAGATTGGGACCTAACCAAAATGCTGTATGAACAGTACCTGTTAGTAATTTCATTAATGCATCACTTTTAATGCACAATAACTTTTGCGAATCATTAACAAACACTCATTTGATCACACATAATGACAAGATACCTTTTTCAATTTTCCACTTTTAAGTTATGCCAACTATCGCATAGTACATTTTGAACATTGAAAACGACCTTTCCACTTCTACTGATGTTAGTGAAGCGTATTTACTTGAAGATCACAAGATTTTGTGGACCAGTGTCACTTAAAACAGGGCTTTCGCCGCTAAGAATTATGTCTGTCTTTTAATTGCTTAAAGTCACTGTTCTATTGAAGAATTCGCTCCCATTTTTCTCTTGCAGTACAGTGTAAGACTTACACATTGGCCTGCATCATCTGGGACAACTTGAATTTTCCGAGTAACGATATCCACACGTTGGTTTAGCTTGTCTCTAGGACCATAAAACTGGAGGTCGCTTCCACCGCACACTTAGGTGTAGAGGGTAGAAAATATGCTTTGCGAGCAAAAACGTCGGAAGTCTATTCATACTTGCGTCTTCAGTCTAGCACCGATTGGATGGAAGCAGCCGAATTTTCTCCCACCTTCCCCGTAACAATAGAGACAGAGGTGTATCTGCTTCTCTTTTCAAGAGCTCTCTTTCTCTTTCTCTAGGCGTGAGACAAGATAAACCAAACAGGGTATAGGACTATGGTAATTTTCGCCTTTCGGGGTGCATTGAGGTGCAAACTCTACTTTCCATCCAAATTGATTGAAGCCTCTTCATGCTTAATTCTGGCAGGTGTTACCTGATAAGAATGGAATATCTGTCCAATCCCTCCCTCCCTCTCTAGAAATGCATGTAAAGTGTGTACAACAGTTGGTTATCTTCAGAGAAATGAAGTAGAAGCACATATACTTAGACCTCGTCGTCATTAAAGGCATCCGGCAGTGATTAAAAGCAAATTTCAGTAATGTACAACATATCATGAGCCCATGAGATGAAAGCCGCATGTATATCAGGCATTTTAATCCAGTTTTTCAATAAAATGGGGGGTTTCTGCTCGAAAAAAAAAAACGGAAATTGGCATTTATAGGCATTATTGGTTAAAAAGGCGCATTCAACTATCAGAAACAGCTGCAAGGGTAGTGAGTTGAACTAAAATTAAGCCGTTTTTATGATGTCTATAGTGATGAGTAATAGCCATTTTGCTCTACTCACTAAATCTACCTCGTGTTAATCGAGATACATTTTTGAGAACTGAATTTACTACACGTTTTCTAGTAAGTGCAAGAGGAATACAGGAGGCCGATATAATTATTAAATCTTATCTGTGCCTGCTTTGGAATTCTATTCATTGTTTGGCTACGACAAACGTATTAATTGCGACTCCTTGGCACTTCAAAAAGGTATAAAGTGTTTGACAACGCAATCAAATAAATATTTCGGAACTAATTAATACCATGAAAATTTGTTTTAATTCTATATAAGTTTTCATCAAATGTAAGATTTTATGTAGTACTAAGCTTTATCCCTACCTTTGGGTTTACCGGTTATGCAAAAGCTTACAAAATTTATTCAGAATAAACGTGACTTCACATGCTATAATATATGCATATTATTGCTCAGAAGTGTATCTTAAACATGAAGTATTTTGATCAAAATCGCAGGAACCTTTTAAAGAGAAAAAATATCGGATGTGTTACACTCACATAACTTTCTCAGCTCTTGTAGCAACTATTCTTACAAACTTATTCCTCTATCTTTTTCATGTTAGTTGAGATAAACATTTGCGGAATTTATCTTATTCCTGATTTCCGTGTACATGCAAGGGGAATATGGGAATACAGTAGGCTTTGAGCGATAGTCAAATCGTTTAAAGCTGGTCGCTATATGAAAGCTTTGAAATTCCTTTTACTTTGCACGGCGAGGAGATAAAAAAGTGAAAAGCGACCTACAATTTGAGACAAGTATAGATATTGCAAAACTCATACAAATAACAAGGAATATCTCCGAAATGGTTCACTTCACAAAAAAATTCATTTGGGCATAAATTGTGTGTTTTAATGAGATTTAAATTTTTTGTAGAGCAGGATTTGGTCTACGTCTTACTGCTTACCAGTTATTCAAACGTCATCAAGAATACACAACTGCATGGGCTATAGCCAGAAAATTCAAGATATGAATTTCATTTGGCGTCAAATTTAATCAAAATTGATAGACATTTTTGAGAAAATAAAAATTTTCCATGCAAAGGGTAGTTTAGGTTGTGAAAGTTTTCTTCGAAATCTTCGTGTCGCATCCTTAAAATATATTAAAGTTAAATACCAACTTTGGTTTGTACCCTTTTCGTTTTTGAGTTCACACACACACACACACACACACACACACACACACACACACACACACACACACACACACACACACACACACACAAACACAAACAAACACAAACATACATGGATCTTTTTTTATTTCAAAAATGCTTTCTTGATTCAGGGGGCCTCAAAACAAATATTTACAGTGAAATCTCGACATCGAATTTTTGGCTCGAATACTTGCCCCACTTATTATAAGTGGTAGAGAAAGTAAAAAGTAGTGAAGTATTTTCCATCTACGGGGTAGTATAAATTAGGGAGAAATCCCCCCACCCCCACCTTTTTATAGTCGCATCCTTATAAAATGCTGAATGTAACCATCAGTTTTGTTACGTATCCGACTTCCGTTTTTGAGTTACACTATTCTGATACAAACACGTATCTTTTTGTGAAAATGCAATTTTTGTATTTATGGTACCTCAACATGCACATTTCCGATGAAATCTCTATAGCATTTTTGGGTAGAATAAAATATTATCGTCACTTTCTGTAGGCGAGCAGTAGAGAAAGTAAATATGTCAAAAAGGATGTCTGTCCTTGGAAACTTGTATGTGTACTTGGCTGGTATTCGTTTGTTGGTGTATTCTAAACCCCAGGCTACACCATAATTTGAGCATACAGTTATTACGTGGAGATGTTGCATTAGAATTCGAAGCTTTACATTCACACAGGTGACTTTTTGATAAGGTATTCAATGACTGGTATGCTGTACACAATAAACATCAGAACTGTGAATTCTACCCAGCATCCAGGACTCTACAACGCAGTGAAACAAGAGTATTGGAACAGCTCACAAACTATACGTACGTCCCTGTGTTTAAGCTGTTGGCATGCACCTATAAACACAGATATATTTCAGTGCTTAGGTATATAGAAGTGTGCTCCATACATCGAAATCAAGTTCAAAGTGATTTATACGCAATTAGTGCTACTTTAAGTAGCTTCCAAGTTTTTAGGAACCCAGGACTTGAAAGAGGATTTTCTTTTTTGGAATTGTTTAATATGTAGCTTAGAAATACGTTTTAGATAATAAGGAATACCTTCAAAGTATATTGTAACAAAATGACAATTCGAAGAATCCCACTTCTGAAGCCAGTATGACAAAATGGCAAAATTCCAATCCAGTTATTTTTTTGTAACTTTATTTTCTTCTAAGTTGTATAACAACACATATTACCACTCACCACTATTTTCTTCTCATAATCTCGACTCACTCCTTTCTGTCCGTGTTCCCTTTCTCTGTCTCTCAGTTTATTTTGAAAATACAATTACTTAACACTCATTTACCACCTCGCTATCTTCTTTTCGACGCGACCACCGAACACACGCAGCTGACGCGCACGCGCGCGCGCGCACACACACACACACACACACACACACACACACACACACACACACAAAAACACGGCACCAACTTCTTTTGGTCCTGCAAGCACACAATCTATGACACTTTGAAAACATAGGACATCTCAAGAACAACTTTATGGCAAACAAAAATTTAATTTAAACAAATTAAGTACACACAAAAGTTTAAAAATGATTTTAAATGTCATCAAAGTAAAGAAATTTGTTACTCTAAAAAGTAAGTATTTTTTCTTTCTGTCAGAGATTGGTGGTGTTTGTTGGGCAATTAGAGTTTATAAAATAATAAAACTGTTGTGATATTTCAGATTTTGATGCGCATGGAACATTTTGAGTATTAGGTATTTTCGCATTATGAATGAATTGAATAATGAATTCCCTCGAAACTATAAAAAAGATAGTGCTATAACTTTGTGTAGTAGTTTATAACATAATCACCCTTAACTGTGAAAAGTATTGATTTAATACATATAAAAATATAAACAATTCAAAGTTCAGTCCCAGTACTGAAGTACTCTTTCGGTTTTCCCCTGTGAAATTAAAAGCTGTGCCACTTGTTGGAACTGCTTGTATCAGCGGACATCTTATGGGAAATCTTGCAGACCTCGGTGTGGGGCGTTAAAATCTGTAAAGAAAAAGACTGGCCAATGCTGAGCTGTCTGGAAGTGGTTTCTATTTTTGTTCCCTTTGTTAAGTGTTGTGCATCAAAGTGCCAACAAGATTATTGCTTTAGTTGCTCCTGTCTTTGTGTTACTCTCTTTATAATACTTTGAATGGTGGTAATTTCTTCCGCAGAGAGAATTCTCAGAGGGTTGCTTTATTCTGCACACAAGGCACTGCGACTGAATTAGCCATCTCCACTGCTCCTCATATCCAATTCGGTTTCCAAATGTGAATACTTGGTATATAAACACCTTGCGTACGCAGTTCTAAAATATATTTCGTAAAGAAAAATCCATTTGCAACACAGACAACCATTAATGTTATTATGGAAGGTTTTTATATAAGTAAAGTTAAAGCTGCATATTCATGTTTTGTATACATGTAATGCTTTTGTGGTTAAGGGACCCTGGGATTGAAACTTGAATGTTCTATATTTTATAGGTATGAAACCATCACTTTGCACACTTAAGGATGTTTGTTATAATCTGCCACACAACGTTCCAGCACATTCTGTTTTATAGCTTTGAGGGAATTAATTATTCAATTTATTCACAATGCAAAAGTTACTATCATTCAAAATACGCCATGCACATCTTCTTCTTTACCTGATTACCCTCCCATTATGTAGGGCTAACACCCCCTAGGACTTACAAGTCTGTGCCTAGGGTGAGCAGACGAAACTAAGGACCGGACACAGTGAAGACCTGGATGTGGGTGATCAGCAATTAGTGAATGGCGTGGGAATCCGGAGAACCCGAAGAAAACCCGCCCCGACATAGCAGTTTTATTATTTTATAAACTTAAATCACCTAACAAACACCATCATGTCAACATGACATTTTAATCAAAATAGTGCCATTTCTGAGAAAATCAAAATTTTCGAAAAATTTTGCATGTAAAGGGGTAGTTTAAGGCTAAGAAATGTTCTTCAAAATCTTCGTGTCGCATGCTTGAAGAACATTTAACTTAAATACAAACTTTGTTTTCGTTTTTGAGTTACGCAGTTGACTGACAGATAGATAGACAGACAGACAGACAGACAGACAGACACACACACACACACACACACACACACACACACACACACACACACACACACACACACACACACAGACACACACGGACCTTGAGTAGGCGTAGGCTTTCACGGCCGGTGTTCGAAATTCTAACACGGACCTTTTTCTAAAACTGCTTTTTTGGATTCAGGGGGCCTCAAAACATTTCCGGTAAAATCTCGACATAAAAATCAACACAGTGCTTTTTATTTTCATCCATCATTAATTTGGTTGTATTCCATATACGAATATAGCTTTTGTCATAGTATACATAACTGCTGTAAGTCCGGATGTTTTCGAACAAACAATTTGTTCAGTGTAGGGAAGTTATGTGTTGTTAGGGGTATACTACATAGAATTGTCGTTAAGAGTAACGAATATACAATGTGAAGGTTAATAATATTGTCTAAGTCTGTGGAAACGATGTATTGCTCGAGTTCGCCTTTTTATGTAAATGTTATTCTGTGGATGTGGGTCATAGGTTCAGTGCCCTGTTGCGTACAAAGCAAAGAAGGCGCAGCTTGCGTCATTGGTGTGAATTTGTATAGTTTAATAAGCATGGTCTGGTCCTGCTTGACCACATGCGTCAGTCTTATTATCAAGAACAACTAAGCCATTTTTACCAGAGCCTCGTAAAAAATCGTCTAGACATCGCAATTCGTCCTACCTCTCCCTAATCCAGATGCCCACACCCGTCGTCCCCTACTGCGATACTCTCTAACCCTAAAACGGGTCTGCTTTTCAGATAATTCCATTTTTCATTCTTTCTTTCCTCAGTGCTACTCATCTTTAACCATTTTGCATTTTATATACCTACGCGGTTTGGCACATAATTGCTCTGCTCATTCCTCAAAACCAAATTCTTGTACATCCGTTCGCTGGATTTTAATCTGAAACTTTCCTCGAGTTGTTCAGCATTGTTTTGCCAGAGTTTATAGTGTTTCCCATTTATTTCATTAAACATTTATGGCTTCCCAAGTGAATTTACCTTCCGTAAATATATCACATTTATTAATTCATTTTTATTTCTACATTTATATTTTTAAAAATTTCGATACGCTCTTTGTGTGAATGAAATGGATTTATTTTCATGGTGATAATTTTATTGATTTATAAATCTTGGCTAACATTTGATAAAATATTAGTTTGCTGTTACAAACTGCAATTATTTTGGCCATATCTGTAGATGCTTGTTGAATATTCATCTTTGAATGTGTTTGGCTATACATCTCCCTCGAAATATACATCAATTGAATAGGCGCTTAGAAATAAACTATTACACACACACACACACACACACACACACACACACACACACACACACACACACACACACACACACACACTCACACACACTAACTAACAAAAACTGCTGCTCCATTCGCTCCCTGACTCCCGAATTCTCTCCTCAGTCTGCTACTCCCCCATGTTTTGGTGTGCAACGGACATGCTGTGTGATGTTTCCAAAACCGGCAATATAAGTTTTTCTGCCGAAATGTTAAGGATCTTTATTTCGGATCCTAATATGTTACGTCATCTTTTCTCGTGATAGTTCGTTCAGCAACACGAAACATTTTTATAAATAATAAAAATATTCCCAAATATTATGATTGTAATGTATTAATATGTAAATCTTTTGAAAAATATAAATAATTAGGTCTTATATTAATATTTATAACCTTTAATCTGATGATAACCCCACCATTTGCAAATGTAATTTATATGCGTTCTTGCCGAGTTCGAATCTCGGTTAAGGTGAGTTATCCTGATAAGGATTTTCACAGATTTTTCCCTTATTCTGAGAAGACTAGCTTCCCCTGTGAGGCAGGGAAATTCAGCGTGACCATAAATAGCGTGACTGATTTTGCAACTCACAAAACGTTAGATCAAAAATATTTCTCTGCAGTTCAGCTACATATTTAAAATGAGCCTCAATTAATTATGGTGGAGTTCATCCAAAATACGAAAAATACGTATTCTGGTAATACTTACTTGAGTTTACCTTTCGTCCAACCGACTGATTCATCGTCACTCTATTGAAAAATGCTGCTTAAAAACCAATAAATGATCATTTTTACATTCATTTGCGTTATATCTATCATCTTTGCTTCGGCTCGATAGAGAGAAATTAGGCGTTTGCCTGCACTGGCAGTTTGTATGTTGTAACCTCAAGTATTCAGTTGTTATTAATGTAGTATAATTTCAAATAGGTGTCTACTCTATTCTGCTTATGATAAAAACAGTACAGTTTAGTGTGTTTAATGTGAAATAGTTTAGTTATTGCCGTAATCAAAATTATGCAATAAAACTATCAAGCAAAGCTGACACTTCTCCGAATTTAATTATCTGACCAAACACAACTCTTAACAGATGATAATTTTGCTTTGAGAATTTAATTTTGCTTTTAAATCTGTTTGTTTTATCATGACAAGATTTCGTTAAAAGTACAAATACCTCACCACAAAATTATCAGCGTTCGTATTACTGAAGACAAGTATACATTTGGACTACCTAATTAAAGTTGTCTGAACAAGATAGTGCTAACTATTGCATCGTTTTTCTCCCTTAGAGTTCCAGTACAACTACCAGGTTTCACATGGAGGTTTTACTGAATTTGATTTATAAGTATGACTTCAGAAGTGTCACCAGCAAATGTTACTGTTTCAAATTTAATGGACACAGCGCCTGCTAGAAGATTGAACATGAGAGATACAAGTTTGGCAGAAAACACAGACGTAGTTTGTTTCGTGCGATTACGTCAGCGTCCTGTGCACTTCAGTTGTTTTTAACACTTACCGCGTTTGGTGCATTGATGGGAATCATTTCCATAGAGAATAACAACTTTGTCACTTATGCCAAGAGAAATGCAATCGCTTTGCACTCGTTACAGGACCAGTTCTCGTCACCAGTATAAACGGAAAACTTGCAGTCGAGGTACAGAACTACATTGATCAAGGTAGATGAAGCAGAATATGACCCGTGTACTAAAATGCAGCACATCTGGTCTTGGCAAACAGCTTTTATCAAATAAAAGCTCAGGGACATGCTGGCTTGAGTACACAGGAAGAATGTATTCTGTTTAATAATAATAATAATAATAATAATAATAATAATAATAATAATAATAATAATAATAATAATAATAATAATAATAATAATAATAATAATAATAATAATAATAATAATAATAATAATAATAATAATAATAATAATAATAATAATAATAATAATAATAATAATAATAATAATAATAATAATAATAATAATAATAATGACGATGATCATCATCATAATAATAATCATAATCACAATCATCGTAATCATAATAATCATAATCATAATGGTAATAATCATCACAATAATGATGATCATAATAATTGAGAGAATAGCGCACAATGTGCATGTATCTTAGTCCTTCCAGATGTCTGTGAATGAGGTTCCCCTTTTTTTACACCACATTAGATGATGTCGGTCACAGTTTGACCCACATATTTTACGCTTGCACTCATCTTTGTGTTCGTGGAACTATTTGGTGATGGAACCCATGTACCGCGAACTTCGTCATGATGTGTCGCAGGTCGTATCTGGCTCTGGTCCAATCCTTGTAGACCAGGCATGGGGAAGAGGGGCGACACGGATGCCATCGAGTATTTACCCTCTACACTTACTGACACGGTCCTCAATAGCGGGAGGCGTGGCCTGGTAGCTAAGCGCTGTGAGGCAGTAGATGGAGTTAAAACTACTATGTAGGGGAAGTGACACGTTGAGTCAGTTCTCCCCATCTATGCTGTAGACCATTGCATCCGTGGAGAAGGTACTCGGCTATATCTCTCGTTTCTCTTTGTTAAGGTCCTGTAGTGACTCCTTGTAAGCTTTCTTCGATGGCAGTAGCATGTCTAGAGTAGCTACGAAACAAGAATGAACATGGGCCTAGCCAATACAGTGATGCTGCTCTCTCGGCATTGCCAGTTGCCCAGCGAGCAAGCGACTAGGATGGGAGATTTGACTGTCTTTGTCACACCGAAACCGCCTGGCGTGTGAAGCTTACGCAGATTCTTTGATATTGTTAGCTGTTGGGTGCTAATCACTGAAAGTCATTTTCACAGTCTTCTTCTCGTTCAGTATCAGATCATTTTTTTTCTTTTTTTCGCTCCACGTTGCAAGCTTCTGGAGCTCACTGGTGTATCTTCCAGATTTTGGCACACACTTGTCATGTCATCCGCGCAAGCGTATATTTTGACATTTTCTGTGGTTATTGCAGGTCTCGGATGAAGAAGGCCCAGGCCCGCTTTGGGCTGTAGCGCCTTTTGAAGAAGAAGATTACTTTAGGTACTGTGATATTCTTTTTGTCCGAGTTGAAATTTCAAAACCGGGTTAGTTTGCAGCCGCATATTTTTCCTGAAAAGTACACAGTGTGAAAAAGGCTAGAAGGCTGGATGATTATGTATTTCTGTTTGCCTCTTGTATTGCAGCACCTCATCGCAAGTGTAACCTTCGAAAGCAGAATTTGTGTCTGTGGACCACCCGCAAATTTGAAGCATGACAGCTCGGAAAACATTGCTTATTCAGAATTCAATGAAAGAAGAAGTATTGAAACAAACAGTAACTCCACTAAACGCTTTTAACGCACTGTTGCCCTGTAAACGTTTTAGAAGAAAATAAAGTGAGAAAGAATAACTGGACTGCAGTTCTGTCGATTTTGTCACAATATTAAAACAAATATTTTGTGATGACACACCATAGTGTGATTTTAGAAGTGGAAATGGCTGATATACCTTCATTGATGTTAATTGGGTTTCACAGCAAGTGACACGCCAGTACATGGGCATGTTTTAAATGAGCCTACCATTTTACGACTTGAAGATCCATCACTATTGCAATGTATCTGTCAGTGTATTAAAAATCTATCAGTGGCATGTCTCTGTCATTTAAACCATGATGCTAATAGAGCTATGGGATTTATCATTTACTGCCAAAGCTTGAATGATGAATTTCAAACATCACGTACAAAATCTATTTTGATGCATTTACTTTATTTTCTCTACTCACTTCTGTACAAAGTATTTATACAAAAGTTTCTTATTCTATCTAGTTCAAAATAAACATTTGTAGAAATGGATCTTTTAACATGTTTCTCTGTAGATTCAATGGGAATTGGGGAACACAGTAGACTTCAGTGATGGTCAAAACTTTTAAGAGCTGGTCACTATGTGAAGATTTTCACGTTCCATTCTCGTTGCATGACCAGGACATAAAAACACTTGATGTATTCACTCACATGACTTTCTCTATCACTCTTGTACAAAATATTCTTAAACTTCTCATTGTTTTATCTATTCATGTTAATCGAAATGAACATTTGTAGAAATTATTTTATGGCATGTTTTATTGTATATACTATGGAAATTGGAGAATACAGTAGGCTTAAGCGATAGTCAATCCTTTTAAGTGCTGGTTGGTATGTGACGATATTCCATTCCCTTTGCATAGCCAGCATATAGGAAATCGAATAGTTACCTTCTGTTTGAGGGAAGTTTAAGTATTTGATCATTCAAACCAATAACAAAAAATATCTCAAAAATGGTTATCTCCATTTAATATAAGTATCTATATTTGATGTTAATTAAAATGAAAAAAAGAAATTAGCAAAATTTTCTATAGGATATATTATAGTAGTTTAGGTTTGGCGGATTGTCCTGAAATCTTCGTGTCGCATTCTTGGAAGATGCCTTTTGTTTTTGAGTTATGCTATTGGCGCATACTCACTTGCAGGGAACTTTTTCTAAAAATGCTGCATTTTTTAACATTTGGGTCTCCCAAAACATGTAATGGAATGCAATTTACCCGCACTTGCTAAAAGCACGTAATAGAGAAATTAAAAATAAAGTACCTCCAAAATCTCTTGCTGTGAAATTGAAATAAAGTACTTCATTTCTCTTTTTCAGTGTAATATAGTAAACAATAATAAAAATACATAATAATAGTCGAAATAATAGTAGCACATAAAATACAAAATGAAATATATACAAACAAGTGTGTTTATACCCGAATATAATATGGTTTGTGCTGTTTGACACACTTACGATGTTTATGCCATGAGTGGTTCAGTAATTATACTTACTACTTGGTGACATATATACATATTTTTGTTCGCTTAAGTTTATAACATACATACTAGTGTGTGGAAATATTAGTACGACGATTTTCATGTCCAGAAATAATTAATTACGATTTATTGATATGTATACATTGATTTTGTTTTGAAATGTCGATATTTACGTTGACACATTTTCTGACCTTATTTTTATGAATAACCAAGAAAGTAAACTTAACTTACTACTCTTTTTGCTCTTTTGGATGGAATTTAATGATATTTACTACTGATAACGGCTTCTATTGCTGCTATTTTATTAAGTCTATGAAGAAGTAGTTTGTTGCTCTATCTCTAGCTCCATCAAAATAGTAGACGTAATTGTCATTGACAGGCAACAAGATAGGGGATTAATTCTTGACCCTGCAATCCGTTTTGAAAAAAAAACAATGCAGACGAAATTAAGGAGGTTGATAAGGAAAAGAATTATATTATGAGCCTTGCATTCCTTATTTAGAAGACAAATCTTCTTTTCCGGATTATCCTCCCCTTATGTAGGACTTACACTCCCTAGGCCTAGGACTTTAAAGCCAGTGCCTACGGTCAGACTCCAGTCGCGGAGCACAGGAACCTATGGACCGGACAGAGTGAAGACTTGGAAGCAGGTGATCAGCGAATCACCAGGTATGATAGGAAGAGGATGATATGAAATGCAGGCAAAATGGATGACTGGAAAGGTGATAATGGAGCAGTTGGTGGAATGAATGGCGGAGGAAACCGGATAATCCGGAGAAAACACGCCCAGACACCGCTGCAGACAAATACAAAATTTCAGATTGGGAGGTGATCGGTCTACTTTTTGGTGCTCGTGGAGTGAATACTAAATTTACTGTTGATTTGTTCCGTCGGTTTCAATTGCAAAGAAGTGTTTTAGAAGATATTGGTTTACAAATTATCCCTGATTCTTTGTATATAAAGGTTAGCTGTCCTTTTTCCAAATTTTATAATAAATTTGTACATCATTACACTTTATCTTTAAAATATTAAAACTATTTTTACATTATATGTTTCTTTGCTCTTTATCATTCATATTTAAAATTGTCTTTTTCTGCAGATTTATTAGCGGGCTGTGTCTTTGACAACCCTAAAATAGGACAGGTATCCAAATACTGAATTTTCCCTCTATATTGTGTGTGCCTTCTCCCAAGAATTCTAATAGCGTTATCAGTATTGTGCTTAAAAGGGGAAGGAAACATATTATATTGCTCCGTAAATGAGGATATGCCCTGTAAAATGCACTGGTAGGGTTAGTTCTATACGCCAGTGCATTATCATCGCTGCATAAGCTAAGCTAAATAGTCTGCATCGCACGTCATTAAGCGCTGGAGAGTGCTTCGGGATTACAAGGCACACGTGCTGTAATAGCTTTAATAATTGTTCTTGGTGGTAGGTATTTCAAGTTGAAGAGATGTGTGCTTCGGTCATGGTGTTACTGAGTCACCTTAAGAACGCAATATCGTGACAAAGAAAATGCACACACCGTAGAACGGGCTAACTTCGGCCGCTTTTTAAACCTTCTTGTCAGTGTTGGCTTACAGATGTTAACTAAAATTCTTAATTAAATTTTGGAAGATTCCCTGATGTCTGTTGTACATTTATAATACAGAAAATAACTGATGTTTATTATTATTATTATTATTATTATTATTATTATTATTATTATTATTATTATTATTATTATTATTATTATTATTATTATTATTATTATTAAGTAAACTTAACTTACTACTCTTTTTGCTCTTTTGGATGGAATTTAATGATATTTACTACTGATAACGGCTTCTATTGCTGCTATTTTATTAAGTCTATGAAGAAGTAGTTTGTTGCTCTATCTCTAGCTCCATCAAAATAGTAGACGTAATTGTCATTGACAGGCAACAAGATAGGGGATTAATTCTTGACCCTGCAATCCGTTTTGAAAAAAAAACAATGCAGACGAAATTAAGGAGGTTGATAAGGAAAAGAATTATATTATGAGCCTTGCATTCCTTATTTAGAAGACAAATCTTCTTTTCCGGATTATCCTCCCCTTATGTAGGACTTACACTCCCTAGGCCTAGGACTTTAAAGCCAGTGCCTACGGTCAGACTCCAGTCGCGGAGCACAGGAACCTATGGACCGGACAGAGTGAAGACTTGGAAGCAGGTGATCAGCGAATCACCAGGTATGATAGGAAGAGGATGATATGAAATGCAGGCAAAATGGATGACTGGAAAGGTGATAATGGAGCAGTTGGTGGAATGAATGGCGGAGGAAACCGGATAATCCGGAGAAAACACGCCCAGACACCGCTGCAGACAAATACAAAATTTCAGATTGGGAGGTGATCGGTCTACTTTTTGGTGCTCGTGGAGTGAATACTAAATTTACTGTTGATTTGTTCCGTCGGTTTCAATTGCAAAGAAGTGTTTTAGAAGATATTGGTTTACAAATTATCCCTGATTCTTTGTATATAAAGGTTAGCTGTCCTTTTTCCAAATTTTATAATAAATTTGTACATCATTACACTTTATCTTTAAAATATTAAAACTATTTTTACATTATATGTTTCTTTGCTCTTTATCATTCATATTTAAAATTGTCTTTTTCTGCAGATTTATTAGCGGGCTGTGTCTTTGACAACCCTAAAATAGGACAGGTATCCAAATACTGAATTTTCCCTCTATATTGTGTGTGCCTTCTCCCAAGAATTCTAATAGCGTTATCAGTATTGTGCTTAAAAGGGGAAGGAAACATATTATATTGCTCCGTAAATGAGGATATGCCCTGTAAAATGCACTGGTAGGGTTAGTTCTATACGCCAGTGCATTATCATCGCTGCATAAGCTAAGCTAAATAGTCTGCATCGCACGTCATTAAGCGCTGGAGAGTGCTTCGGGATTACAAGGCACACGTGCTGTAATAGCTTTAATAATTGTTCTTGGTGGTAGGTATTTCAAGTTGAAGAGATGTGTGCTTCGGTCATGGTGTTACTGAGTCACCTTAAGAACGCAATATCGTGACAAAGAAAATGCACACACCGTAGAACGGGCTAACTTCGGCCGCTTTTTAAACCTTCTTGTCAGTGTTGGCTTACAGATGTTAACTAAAATTCTTAATTAAATTTTGGAAGATTCCCTGATGTCTGTTGTACATTTATAATACAGAAAATAACTGATGTTTATTATTATTATTATTATTATTATTATTATTATTATTATTATTATTATTATTATTATTATTATTATTATTATTATTATTATTACTATTACTATTACTATTACTATTACTATTACTATTACTATTACTATTACTATTACTATTATTATTATTATTATTATTATTATTATTATTATTATTATTATTATTATTATTATTATTATTATTATTATTATTATTGTTGTTGTTGTTATTATTATTGTTACTGTTATTATTTTTTTATGATCATTATCATTATCATTACTATTATTATTAATCACCATTCATCATTATCATTATAATACAAACTATTGAAATGTGGCCGAAGAATCCTAGAAAACAGGTTAACTTCGGTCATGACAAAAAAATTATAGCGGAAAAACAAAGTTACATTTGCCTTTAAAAAAAAAAAAAAAAAAAAAAAAAAAAAAAAAAAAAAAAAAAAAAAAACTGAGCACTAAATATTGTATATGTTTTTCTTCTTTAAAGCTCCAGCATACAAAAAATAAATAAATAAATAATTTTACGCCAAGATTGTTCTTGAAATAAGTTTATTTATCGGTTTGGCCATTTCTTAGGCGTGCCCATGATTTGTTTTAAAAGATGCCGCAATTGTCTGTAATTTTTCTGGAAAAGGAGTCCTTCCATGTCTTATACGAAGGGATGTTGCAGTTTGGTCTCACCTCGGCACGTTGCGTATATCCTCGTTGTCCGGAAACACAAGTAAGATATGTTCTCCCGATTTTTTTCTCAAGCACTTTATTTCATATGTTCCAGGAATTCAAAATTTCTGCAGCATAGAAACTTTGATACTTCTCAATCAAAACTGCACAAGAAGGAAGTCTCCTGTATTGTCTCATCAACTAGTGGGACATATCTTAAACCACTTGTGTTGGAACCTGTAGAAGAAAAGGACTTGATTTGGACCAAATCATCTGCTTCTTCTGACATAGAACGGGTTTCTTCGAGTACCATTTCTCTTGAAGTGGTGTTTCCTACTGAGGCACTCTTTCCAGATTTCACATTCAACCCCTTTGGTTATTATATATTTTTCTCTCTCATATGCGTCCAGATATCAGGGATTCCGTGAACGAGTCGCTCCAAGACACCTCACAGTTCTTGTTTTGCTTACTTTGGTTAACATTCTGTAAAGCAAGTTACTGTACTGGGTTTGTCTATGTATTTTTATTTAATTTGGTCTAATTTTGTTCCTTCTCAGAGGAGCTGGTTTAAAAACATGTGTAGGGACTATTTCAATATAACTGGTGCTGTTTCCTGGCAAGAGCAGCATCTGGAAATTTTGTCATGACCGTAGTTAGCCTGAAAATTCACAGCGATGAATATAGAACTAGTTCAATGAAACGGTAATTGCTTAATCTGTTTGAGTTTTAAATAGTAATATTTAGAGGTACTCATGAATAACGTGAAACAGAAATGACCCACACCTTCAAGTTTTAGCTAGGTATACGAAAGTTTGTTTTCACTGCCGTTCCGAACAAAAACACTTATGTCAGTGATGTCAGCTGCTACTGATGTCTATTTTACGCACCAAGTTGCATGGAAAATACGTTTGCAACAAATGCGCTCCATCGGCTGTGCAATGGACCTTACGAAAGCGTTACAGTATTAATATTCTCTGTAGATGACAAAATAAAAAGTGAAATTCAACAACCTAATGGCCGAAGTTACCCCAGGTGGCCTGTTTTACGGTAGTTGTAATGTGAACATTAAAACACATAGGGAAACTCACTTTCGTAATTTTCTAAATACAGACAAATCTCCAGAAAAATACAGCACAGGGTTAGAATTTTGCAAAAGAATATTTTTGTTTGGTGATAAAGAATAATGACCCAACTTCATTAAATAATAAATGTGCCTCTGTGGTTGGCAGGGGAGGGTCTGTGTGACTCCTCAGGATTTTCAGGTCCTTAAATTCTTACGTCATTGTAAGTCGCAATTGTGGCATGTTACCCCAAATGTGATTTGAGATCTCCTTGTGGTTTACCAGAAAAAGGCGAGTGTGAGGCTCGCATTCCTGTGGTCGTGGGTTCCATTCCCGTGGCCGACCTTCCTAAACCATGGATTTTTTCGGGGGTTTCCCCGAGTCGCTGGGAAAGGATAATCCCAGCCCTCGAATTTCCTGTCCTTTCATTAATCATTTCATTCATCCTTCATCCCATTGGTTCTTTCAGGTCGTGTTAGCGAAGGTATTAGGTGCAGCTTGGCAGGGATGATATGCGCACAGGAATTCTTTCCGTTCCTCGTCGTCCGTGGGATCCGGGTGGAAAAGGGGGCGGCATCTGGGGGCGTTGAACCCCGCGCCGAGGTCCCCCTGAGATGGCCCCGGAAGACCCAAAGACTTCGAGAGTCCTGAAATTTGGGAAACTTTAGGGACCTTGAAAAATATAAAAACGTTTAATACAAATTCTCCCTATATTTATACTGGAATTAAAATCCGTGTGGAAATAGCTCTAAACATGTTAAGTCTATTATGTTATAATATAACACAGCTTCTGCTTTCGAATGATAGGTTTTCTTGTAATACCTATGCAATAAACCGCTTTCTTGATTGGCATTGACATTTAATTACATTTCTGTGAATTTCCACAATTTCTGAAATCTGTCGAATTGTGTTGCCAGCTTGCCACAGACCAATAATCTGGCCACGTGTAGCTTGATGTATAAGGCATGCTGTGAATTAAAGAACAGTTGGGTTTAATAAGTAATGATTTACTGAGCGACACTTTCCTTTCAGGCCGACGTGTCATTAGTTATAACTAGCATGTAACATGAATAGTGTTGCCATTGGAGAGGGTTAAACGGAAGGGAAAAAAGGAGAAGCTACGAAGGCCTTGTTAAAGAATTGTGATACTCTTGCATTTTACTATATTTGTTTTCTGTACATGTAGCGACATTTGTTTTTCTGGTCAGTTGCCGTTAGTGAAATGTTGTTATACTTGGTAGGTACTGCAATTCAGTGATGTGTTCTGGTTCGTTAAACATACGTAGTCATAAAGGCGAACACTGCTACTAGAAGTGAGCTTTGAACAACCATTTGACAGCTTTGTTTTACCTCCAAGGCGTAGCCAATTTCAAGATTGTCCTGCGACGCATGAAGCATAAAACAAGCCATTAACGAAGCTGACCCTGCACACGCCATAAAACGGCCCTTGTTCGTGCGCTTTCTCCCTGCACGCTATATCCACCAAAGTACTCGTCTATAGCCACATGATTCCCTATCCACTATCATTTATTTTGGTACAACTTCCACAAATGTTTAGTACTAAAGCTTTCTCTACTACATACAGTAAGTAGGGGTAGTACTGTATTCGATCCAAAATTTCGATGTCGAGATTTCCCCGGAAATGCTTTTCTGAATCCAAAAAAGCACCTTTAGAAAAAGGTTCGTATATCTGTGTGTGTGTGTGTGTGTGTGTGTGTGTGTGTGTGTGTGTGTGTGTGTGTGTGTGTGTGTGTGTGTGTCTGTGTGTGTCTGTGAACAGGATAACTCAAAAACCAAAAGTGAGTGTAAAACCAAAGTTGATATTTAACATCTTTTAAGGATGTGCACCAAGATTTTGAAGAAATTCCTTCACCCTAAACTAGCCTTTACATGGAAAATTTTTCGAAAATGTTGATTCTTTCAAAAATAGCTCTAATGATTTTGATTAAAATGGTGTATGTTTAAGATATTTTATGGCAAATTAAATGTATATTTTGAATTTTGTGGCTATAGCCCATTTAGTCCTGTTTACTCTTGATAACTTTACATAACTGGTAAACCGTAAGAGACAGGCTAAGTCTCACTAAAAAAAAAAAAAAAAAAAAAAAAAAAAAAAAAAAAAAAAAAAAAAAAGCACACATAAGTTATGTATATATGCATTCTTTTGTGGACTGAACCATTTCGTTGTAGTGTTTAACGCCCGCTTTTACTACTACGGCACCGCAGGCGGTGACACTGATGATACATGGAATGAAGATGGAGCACCGGTGGAATGAGATGGCGGGGGAAACCGGAGTACCCGGAGAAAACCCGCCCTGACGCCGCTTCGTCCACCACGAATACCACATGCGGGTCCCTGGGATCGAACCCGGGCCGCCTAGGTGGTAGGCGAGCGCGCTAGCCGCTGTGAACCGTTTCGGAGATATTCCTTGTTGTTTGAGTGAGTTTTTCAGTACATAAACTTTTCTCAAATGGAAGGTCGTTATTCACTTTTTTGTCTCTCGGTCATACAAAGAGATCGGAATTTCAAAGCCTTCATATAGCAACCAGCTTTAAAAGATTTTACAATGGCTCAAAGCCTACTGCATTCCCATATTGTCCTTGTACCTACAATAATAATTAACAATAAGATAAATTCTTCAAATGCTTATCTTGATTAACATGTAGAAGATAGAGGAGTAAGAGTTTCAAAGAATAGCTTGTACGAGAGTAGAGAAAGTCATGTGAGTGTAACAACAAAATTTTTTTTCTATCTGGTTCATTACAATCGAGTTAAACCTTCACAGAAGTAACTTCATTGCATATTAAATTGAAGGTACGAGGAGGATAGAAGAAATCGAATCGATAGTAAGGTGACATCGCGAGAAACAACTAAATATTAGCAGCACATAAAATGTGGCAAAAGTAATGAAAATTCAAATCACTAATAACGGGTGTCGGAAATGGATGATATCACAAAAACGATATTTCAAATAAATTGCGTACTTTAAACAGATTTATATATTTGAGAACTATTTTTTACACATTCCTTGCAGTTTACTAATTATACAAAATCACATAAACATCCTTCCGAATAAAAATGATTTCACACGCTATTCCCCGAAAATTCAAGTGTACATCTTATTCTTTACATTAGTATTGTAGCAAAATGACAATGTGACAAAATGACGAAGGTCCAGTCCAATTAATTTTTCTGACACTCTATTCTCCTCCAAAATGTTTGTACAAATACACGGTTGTCTTTTACACAGTCTTCAGCTCTTCGTGATATTGCAACTTCCAGCTCTTTGCTTCTCGTAACCTTAACGCACAATTTTCTACCTTTCCTCACTTTCTCTGTCCCTCAAACAGCTGACTTTGACGATACGATCACTCAACACTCATTAACTGCTTCGCTATCTTCCTTTCGACGCTACGGTTCTCTCACGCAACCTTTTATACCGGCAATGACGTAGCCAGGTCTTTCTCGAACTTCGCCTTTTCTGGAACTTGCCAGCAGTCAGAGGATTCACAAACAATTGTACCAAGTGTTTTTTTTTTTTTTTTTTTTTATGATGGTTATAAAACAGTTGCCATCTAGCTGACTTCTTTTCTATCTGGCATGTTATCACAGTTATATACAGCTTAATGTGAATGAAGAAATATGCACAGGCTATTCACAGAAGTATAATACAATAAAACCCCGCAATTTCCGAATTGATTGGAGGTGTGGTCTGCTCGGATTCGGAAATGTTCGGATTAACCGAAAAATACACAAAAAAGAAGTATATAAATTGAGCTATAAGATTAGCAGTAAGGTAGTCTAGCGATGTGAGGAAGTGACAATGTTGCAATTCGTAATGACAATATATTCAAATTAACGACAATGTATTTTTCTGAACTGTGGAAATAGCCGATCGCATACGATAATGGTGGTACGTAGGTAGTTCAGTTTGTACCGCTAAGCGGCCATTCTGCAGTAATTCTGGACCGTAGAGACAATGGCTTCATCACTAATGTCTTGATGACCATTAATCGTCGACTGAAATCAGGAAGCCAATTTCCCCCTGCATTTTCGCACCCCGGGATTTGGTGAATAAGTTCAACCATGTCATCATTGTTTGATGCCGCAATGGACGGGGTTTCTTCAAACATGAGACTTGGTCGCACGATTTTTATATTAGCTGTTTATTCGAACTGTCCCACTGGTCAATAGTTGACGTCCTTTATATTATTTTCATCATTTTTGTAAGGTTGTTACAGAACAATCCTCTTCTTCAATAATGAGTTTGTCAGTTCTATAATAAAAATGGTTTCTATTCTGATGACCTCTGGAAGAGATATTTCCGGTGGACATTTTTTAGAATGAACATCATACAAGGTCTATTTTTTTAAACTTCTCATGGCACATGCAGTCAAAATAATGTGAATAGCAAAATGGCTATATTGACAAAAATTCACCATACCCATAAGCTAGTTTTCAACATAATCATCATGAAGAGTAATACCTTTATCATACCTATGGCACCAGTTTTCCAATACCCTGTGCAAAAATACTTGCCGCGTGACTCTCGAACCAGTTCTACAGTTTGACCTTAAGATCACTGGAGTACCGCCTGTGGTGCCGTATGTAGTAAAAGCGGGCGTTAAGCACAAAAAAAAAAAAAAAAAAAAAAAAAAAAATGATGCCTCCGCTTCCCTCGAACAGTTTCTCATCTGTGAGTAAAGATGGAAGCCGCTCGGTGCTAGGCGTAGGCTGTAGGGAGGGCATTCAAATCCTGTAGAAAAATAGCACTGCATAGCCTGTACTTGACAGTGGAGCCTTTGGTAACGGACATCTTTAAATGCCCACAGCCAAGCTTCAGCTGACCAGTTCACTTCAGCAGCGATGTTCCGGCGAAAGACCGCCAAACATATTTTGCAATCTTTCGGTTCTTATCGCTGCCTGGTTCACCTGGCACCATCGGAGGTTGAAAACAAATTAGTCCTCGTATATCCTCTCCTTAAGACACATAGATAACCTTACTGGATCAAATAAATAATTAAAACTACATCCTACACGAAAACTAGTGCGCGGGTCATACGCGTATATATATTTGAGACAAAGTTTAAGAGATGACAAAAAGAAAGAAAATAAAAGTAAATAAAAAGAGAGAGGAAAATACATATAAATGGCCTCTGATTAACTGAACAAAATCAATCTGGCTTCGCGTACTTTAGGCAGGAAATTGGCTTTATTTTGTTCCCCTGCTGCTAGCTGGATTTAAGAATAGTATGAATTCAATTTCCTGTATGTTCTCCCGCCAAGACGTGCACTCAGTCTTCATGCACACCGAAGGATGGAGAGATTTTCTGGTCAGATCTGTCGGTCATTTTCTGTATGCTCCAGCCTGTCAGTCCAAGCCATGCCTTCCCGATCTTTCCTTTCTTCCTGAGTTAAGCATATATGCCTTTTTACCCCAATTCAATTTGATTTCATATGCCAAACTTGGAGAGGGCCGATTCAATTTCCTGTCAGCTGGTGTCTCGTTAGTCTTCTTTTGAGACCTTTCCATATGTTTTTTGTCGTTTATTTGATCTCTTTGAACATGTAGACCACAGCCTCTTCGCCTCCACCCTCAGCTGCGGAGACAAGCTTAGGAGCACAGTGGAATGATCTCCCTGCATCAGCCTGAGCCACTGTTATTTTACATAACAGGCCTCATTACCCCCAAATTTGGCATGGCTTGTGAAACTTCAAGATTCCCTCACCAAAATACTGCCTAATTATATTTATATACTATGCCCTTTCCCATTCCCGAGTTTCACTTCCGTATAACACAACAGGCCTTATAGAGTTATAGGTACCTACATCACCTCGAAAGTATGTACTGGCACATCGGGAATACGCGTGAGGGTGCTGTGAGCTGGCGAGGGAAGGCATTTCAACGCTACGCGTACCAAACCTACTAGATAACGTGGCCGGATCTGATGCCGGCAGGCGCAGCGCAGCGTGGTACCTAATGTTTTCAGATTCAACATACCCAGCTTCCCTTCGATACCCATGCTTATCCTCTCGACAGAAAGTTCATTACGCTTAGCACACCACCGTCCATAAGAAAAAGTGGCCTAAGTTAGGACATAGTTGCCAGCTTTATTTATTGCAATATTAACATTCCAGATTCAATAATAACAGAAGATCAGATGACTCAAATATGCAAATTAGGTATATTCCTTTAAACAAATAATTCACATTTGGCATTTTTAGACTCTATATAATAAAAAAATATTTGTCAATTAAAATTCTCAGTTCAGAATAATTATTCACTTACTATTCGCAAGTTTACAAATGTATATTACTCTCGAAAAATGTGCTTTATCCTCATAACAAGCAGTTGCTACAGCAAAACGCCCGCATTTCAGACTTCTTTTGCTTCTCCATCATCTACTCCTACTCCCACTCTTTCAATTCTTTGTGCAGCCTCCATTCTTCCGGTGGATACCGTATAATACCTTCTTCTGTTCCTATATCTCTTATCTTCTCCTGTCACATTTAAATGTAAATGTTCTTCGCCTACGCCATCGATTGTTGTAGACCTCCGTCCGCTAAAAATAACAAAATAAGAAACTAAACTAAAATAAAATTTTCAAAAAATGTCTGTATATGTAACCCTGGCTCCTAATTTCTTAATCCAGGGTCAATATTCCAGATTTTTAAAATTATTAACTATTTCAACAGTTACAACACAAACATTTATCGTTTACATATTATGCAATAAAATAAAGTGTTACATTATAAGCAATTTCAATAAAGTAAAAATAAGTGTAATATATGTATAATATATAAATACTAAATAAAAATACAATATATAACAAACATTTTAAACAAAACAATTAAATTCAAATACCATTACTACACTAAACACATATTACTTAATATTTACATAACATTTATAATTTACAAAATTAAAAAATAGATAAAAATAAATAATGAAATACCAGATAAATAAATATATATTATATACATATATCAATACATAAATAATTTAATCAAAGGCACGAATAATTAATTTCTAATGCATTTTTTCACATAGAACACCGTCCACTACACCTAACCCCATAATCTTGCAATATCGTAAATGAAATGAGAGGAAATGAGGGACAGCAAAATTCGTGGTAGGATATAATTCACTCCAACATTCGATTTGTGAAAACAACGAAAGAATCTAACGTCAGCGTGGGCGATCGTCCGTGTTTAACGCAGTTAAAGTAAGAAGGAAAGTAGAAAACTAATCCATGCCATGTTAGTTAATTGGTCTAGTTTCAATGATTCAGAGCGTTGCTGTTTTTCTCTATGATAGGGTTGCCTTTTATTGGTCTGGTTGACCTCTTTAAATTCTCTCCCGCGTATCGTTTGTTCTGCTTTAAATGATTATAAGACGTCTAGGAATATGATCGATTGTCCCAGACGTTTACTTTCTCGTTTGAGACAAATGTATGCGTAATAACGTTACTTGCGCAGTAAGAAACAAAATTAATCCAAACCATGCATGTTACAGAATATTAAAGTAGAATTTCTGCACAATGCGACATAAGCATGGAGCTGTATTAAAGAATGCAACAGAAATATGTATGATGTTCTAAATAAATAGTTTTTTTGCTGTGATTGGCTATATCGCTGTTTTCAGCTATGGACGCAAGGCTATCGCCTGTACTTCAGGCTTCTGTTGGCTGGTCGCCGGAGAGGATGGACAAGAACGTGAAATACTCGCAATTCTTTTGTTTCATTACTCCGGCACAAGCACACTAAGTAAATCATTAGGAAAGTTTTCAAAATTAACAATTTTCTTCACAGCTGTATAATGTATGCAAAATATAAAATGCACAACAATTTTATGATCTATGTCAAACAGTTTGTGAGATATTAATAATTGTTTTATTTTAGATAATCGAGTTTCATGTTACTGTAAAATGCTTTATGCATCAGAAGGTTCAAGATATGTTATACAGTTTTATTTTGAGCTTGAAAACTATAATATATCAATGATATGAAGATCGTTATATACTTAATATATAGATATCCAAGACAATGATTAAATAAAGATACAAAAGTGAAGAAAATGACAAAATAGTGACGTAAAATAAAAAAAAAAAAAAAAAAAAATTAAAGTAGAAGTGGTATAAACTGATAAATAGGCATTTTCATAACCTGGGACTTAGTGTTAAGAATTAATGTGTACGTTAACAATGCATATGATGTAACAGTTTAGATGACATGTTCGGGCGCTCCCTGGTTATTAGACAAATGGCGATAGTTACTCATGGGCGTCGCGAACGGGGGGCAAGGGGGGGGGGGGGGGGGGAGGGCCGCGGCCCCCCCTTGGAAGTTGGTGAACTTAATGTGCAATCAATTACTGACTATTAAACTATTATTTTAATTAAGAACAATTGTTATTTAGCATAAATCAATACGGTTATATGCAGCAAATATAAATTTTGACAATAAAATAATGAATTAACAATATATGATTGCAAATTTCCAACATGTGCCCCACCCCCTGGAAAAAAGTCTGCCGACGCTCATGTAGTTACTTACACTCTGAATAACTTTCGTTTAAAATTAATGGGCTGAAGCTGATTTTAGAACGTTTATGCTGCTTAATACAACGAGGTTAAAGTTACAGCTATTACGCTGCAGCTTATCCCTATTAAATATTAAGCTAGCGTCGTGTTTTTAACGCTCTTCCAACATGAAGACGATGTTTGATCTATCAGGCAACGCCATTCTGTGTATATACACACCCTTTGGAACATAACATTTCACTTTTAGATATTTCGTATACTTAAGCTTAATTGTGTTTGGAATCATTCTTTTCACCTGGGATTGACAAATTCGGGTTCTTTCTGTAAGACTGGAGAATTTTTGAAACCTTTAGAGATGGGATGGAAGTGGTCTCTGCTGTTCAAAATTAACTAGGAGGACATTTATTGAATCTGGCCCTGGTCCAGACTAAAGTATGTCATTTTGTACTTCTAAAATCTATAAATAGGGGAGGCGCGTCCAAAGTTGCTCGCTGGGGTATAGTACCACCCAAATGTTTCCCCCCAAACGATACGTATAAATGCTATATGTTCATTGTCGAGCCTAGTTATTCTTAAAAAGTTCTTTTTGCCAGTCATTTCGAGCAAAACACAAATTTGATAAACTAATCATTCACATATTTCAAAAGCACCTCTCTGATTGTGCATTTCACATTGACGTAAATTTATATCTTATACTTTTTTAATTCAATTATAGAACCATAAGCCATAATTGCTTGTGCCTGTGCAGTGATTTCGATTCTTCATTCATACTGTGTAGTCTTGAATAGTGCAGTGGTTCTCGGAATATTGAGCGCCTAGTTCTCCGTAAGATGAGTCACTTGCGAAAAAAGCCTAGGAAATCTGGAACTATTTGCTTATGGTGTACCTACCTAATTTATTCCTATAAATATTAGCAATATTAAAGTTGGGAATAGTTTCTCGTATAATGAATGTAGGAGTATTTTGTTTTCAATTTACATTTCACTGTAGGGTGCGGTAGGTAAAGCAACTATTTTAAGGAACATATCCCTATGTGATGGCTTTGGTATTTTTTGCACGAGAGGGAGAGGGAGGGGGGGAGAGAGAGAGCGAGAGAGAACGAAAGATTTTCCATTTGAAAAAAAAAAAAGTATAAGCACTTGAAAATTCAAATCACCAAAAAGGAATATATCGGAAATAATTAATTCCAGGAGTTACGACATAAAATATGTGCTTTAACAAGATCTACATATTTGTGTAGTAAATTTTGCCTATGTCTATCTTACGATTTACTAATTACACAAAAGTCATTCAGAGTGAGGACTTCAGAAAATATTCCCAGAAAATTCAAGATTTACATTTCATTTGTTATGCAAATATTTTAAACATATTAATGAAAATGTTTGAGTCATTTTTGAGAAAATCATCTTTCATATGAGGGGTAGTTTGGGGTGGGCGAATTTTCTTGAAGATCTTAGACACATTCTTAGATGATGCTTAAACACCATGTTTAGTATTTAACTGACTTTCAGTTTTTGAGTTATGCTGTTCACACGCGTGCCCGCGCTAATGGATATTTTTCAAAAATTAACTTTTCTGGATTCGGATAGTCTAAAATTATGTATTTCCAATGAACTCTCGGTTATGAATTTTTACGCGCAATACAATACTTGAGACAGAGAAATTAAAAATGACAAAGGTGTTAATTCAACTCAATAAGAGCGGATATCTCAGAAATGGCTGATGCCAAAAAATGAATTGTGCATTTTAAAGCGATCTGCATTTTTTCTGTGTATGTTTTTGGTGTACGGGCTATGGTTCACCCGTTTTACAACATTATAAAATTCCTTTCGAACAAAAAGGACTTAACATCCTATCAACAGAAAATGAAAAATATACATTCTATTCGTCATGGACGTGTTAAGTATGTGGTATTTTAATTAAATTTGATACAGGCATTTCTTGAATCAACAAATTTCCATGTGAAGGATAGTTTGGGGTGGACAATATTTTCTCTAAAATCTTCGTTCAGTATTTATTGGAATTTTCGTTTTTAAATTTACTGTGCATTGACAGACAGAACAGAACAGAATGACGACATACACAGGGTCCTTTACCTAAAAATCCTTCTTTGGGGGTACAGGGAGCTTCAAAACATGCATTTTCAGTGAAGCCTTGAACGAATTTTTAGATGGAATAGAATGCAAAATATTATCATTAAAGAACATCTTATAAGTGAAAATTTATATAAGCATTTCTAAGTAATAATCATGTTTATGCAATCCTAGTACTAAACGGCTTATTATGTCGACGTAAATCGTGCGAAATTACCCTATTTCTGACACCAGTGACAGGAAATGAATGACAACAAGGCAGCAATGATGTCATCACAGCCACAATGTAATTTTCCCCAATGTGTGCCTGTAAGAAAACCTGAAATCGTCACTCTAGCAAACTAACGCATTTTTCGTTTCTCCATCCACAAAGCTTTTTATATTGTTTTTCGGAAACATTTTTTTTATATTTTTCTTGAATTAATAAAGTCTCAGCACTCTTGGCTTTATTCAGAACACCAAGCAGAATACAATTCATATTTTCAAAAGTTTTATCATAACGTTCCATTTCCCTCCTTAAGTGCTGACAGAAATTAAACACCTGATTAGCAACCATATTACGCCATACATCTCTCATCTCTGATACATTATAATTTTACATTTAGCGAATTTGAGTTATTTTTACATATTTTAATACTAGAATTGCATAAAACGTTGTATGTAACATGGTGTATAATCTTGTCGTTGTGACACTCGTAAAAATTACATGTTCGTGTCACAATTAGTCAGATCAAACACTAGCTACATAATGAACTATTTCTTGAAATATGAACATTTTCAAAAATACTATGAAATATTACATTTTCTAAGATACAAATGTAACCTTACTACCCCGTCAAGTCTTACTTTACATCACGAAATTGCATATGTATTTTTCCAGCCCCTAATATACGAAAATCTCAAATTTATATTTGTTCTAATGGCTTACATTTTTATGTCCGTGCTTTTAACACTATCAAGTTTCCTCCTATCATTGCAGAAAAGGAACACAAAAAAGCACAATAAGCACAGTAGTTACCATACAAGTAATAGCATTTTAAACTTATTCATAGGGGCAAAGAATGCCTTACCACGGCGTGTTTCTGATAGTTTCTCCATTTAATTCTTTAAGCTTCACTCATCACTTCCTTTTGATTCGAAATAGACAACTCTCACATGAGGGGATTAGGTTAGGACAAAGAAGAGCATTTTGCTGATCCAGTTTTAATTTTGACAAGGAAGAGAGACCACAGAAGGTAGTATATCCATTGAACCAAATACGATATGATTGTTTCAAAGACAAAAAGAAAAGTAATGGTATTCCAGGGAAAATATCCAATAAGAATTAAAATTGTACTAGAGGAGAACCTATTAGAACAAGTATCACTTTCAATACCTTGACTGCAATGTAACCTATGAATTGGATCAGGATATAAACAAATAAAATATGACGGTTTCAAGCAGTCTGTGAAACTATTCAACGAACCTTCAAGAATAAGGTAAAGAAAGCAACACAAATAGGATTTTATGAAGTTATGACAGTGCTAATGGTAAACTATGGAAGTGAGACATGGATATAAGAAAAAAAGATAAACATAAGATACCTACAGGCGGTGGAAATGTATTTTCGATCAGTCAAGGTGTGTACAAGAGAGGATCATCTCAGAAATGCAGTAATTAGAGAAGAATTGGAAGTACAAACATTATTAGATAAAATAGAACTATATATAGGAACAAATAGGTTGAACATCTTTATCGCATGCCAGAAGAAAGAGTACCAAAACAAGCCCTCAAGTATAAACATAGGGGACGAAGATCAATAGGACGCCCCCTGACGCCCCCCCTCCCAAAAAAAAAAAAAAAAAAAAAAAAAAGATGGGTTCAACAATATGAGACCGGAACAGACTAATGCCTAACCAAAAGGAAGAAGACTATTCTCATACTGTCTGCTTCAAGCAATAAAAAATTCATATGTAGGTTTTGTGCCTCATAAATCCGGGCCTGGATGTTGCACATACTTTCTTAAGTTTCGGTTCTTATGCAAAAAGAAAAAATGCATTCGTTTCAGTACGTTGACGCCAGCGTTGTTACTCGTAAAGTCAACAGTTCATTTAATGTTGGTGGAAGACGTTTACGACGGCATTTATACCTACTAAAATCTGAAAGCTTTCGAGTCAGACGTAATGATATTCGAAATGGCAAATAAAGCTTTCTCTTTGGGAGCTAAAGAGAAATAAATCGTTTTAGATTTCCCGCACAAAATAGCTAATTCTTAAAATTCAGCTTGTACAGGTGTAAAAATTGCTGTACTATCAAATCGCTGTTTTATCAGCATCATTTGAAGCCTTTTGATTTCTTTGCCTTAACCTTAGCACTACCTAAGGGCAGCTTGCCCACCTTCTGTAATTTTTACTTTCTTTACTACGTAGAGTAAGTATAGGAAACATTGTATTCCACCCAAAAATTCGACATCGAGATTTTACCAGAAATATGTTTTGATGCGTCGTTAATCCCCCCCCCCCCCAAAAAAAAAAAGTAGCATTTTTATAAAAAGGTCGGACTAAGTGTGCGTGTCTATTTGTGTGCCAGTTTGTGTCTGTCAGTCTGTGAGCAGCACAACTCAAAAACGCGCAGTCGGTTAAAAACCATGGTTGGTATTTAAGTTCAATGTCTTTCAAGGATGCGACACGAAGATTTTGAATACAATTTCTCCACCCTAAACCACCCTTTACGTGGAAAATCTTTGGAATATTTTGATTTTCTTGAAAATGGCTCTAATGATTTTGATTAAAGTGACATATGTTTGACATTTTTATGACAAATTAAATGTATATTTTGGATTTTTTTGCTATAGCCCTATGTTGTCCTGTTTACTCTTGAATGAGTTTTGAATATCTCGTTAACCGTAAGAAAATAGACCATATCTTAGTATACAATAAATGTAGATCTTGCTAAAACAAAATCTATGTCCGCACAGATTTTTTTGTGGAGTGGACCATTTCAGAGATAGTATTCCTTGTTATTCGTGTCAGTTTCGGAAATCTTGAACTTTCGCAAATGCAACATCGTTGTTCGTTTTTTCTATGTTAGCCATGCAAAGAGAACGGGATCTCAAAGCTTTGAAATATTTGACTATCGGTCAAAGCCTACTGTATCCCCTATTCCCCTTGCATCTACAAGGAAATAAGCAGTAAGTTAATTTCTGCAAATGTTTAGTTCAACTAACATGAAGAAGATAGAGGAATACGAGTTTGTAAGAATGGTTAGTACGAGAGTAGAGAAAGTCATGAGAGTGCAACACATAAGATTTTTTAAATTGTCTGATTGAAGGCATGGAGTCAACAGGTACCTATTGTCAGTCACTGTTTCTACTACTCAACTGCGTAATTGTTTTAAAGTTTTCATTTTTGGTCTTTTTGAGAATCAATGAAATGCTGAGGCCCATGTCGGTATAATGTGATTCATGTAAAAAAGGAATATTTAAACAATGTTAAATATTACCTTTATAAATAACACCGTATTTTAAAATAAATCTGTTTTAAAAATGGCGCTTATATATTGTTACCAGTGGTGGTCATAAAGTCACCCTCCCCCCATTGGTAACCTAAGCTCTGGAATAAGGCTTGGCATTGCTAGGTTAAACATAATAGTATTTGAGCTAAAGAAAATCCAGTTTAAACAATCACCTAAACAGCCTGAAGAAGTTGAAGCAGAAAACAAGAGGATTTATGAACCAACAATACCATATTTTGTGGACAAATATAAAATTAAAAAAATTGTTGTAAGTGGTCTGCTTTTTGGTGCACGGGGAACCATCACAAAACATTTTGTTCTATGGCGGGGTAAATACAAATTGGAAAAAAGAATAGAATCACAGATTGTTACAACAATAATCAAATATTCTGTAGCTATTTTGTGCAATCATCTTCATGGGAAACACATTAATTACTGTGTCTAAATTGATAGTTTTATAGTTATGTTTTATACGACTGTTGCTGTTATTTTTTTTATTATTGTCTGTTATATTTGCTATCCATTATTTCTATATGAGATTAATTATTATTTGTAGTATTCTGTGTCGCTAGGCAAACCCTAAATAGGGTCAGATGATCAAATAAAAAATTACCTTTGGTTGAAGGTTTGTTTCGCATCTGAGTACAAACCTCTACATTAGAAGAAAAATTAGACAAGAACAGTTGAACACAAAACCGGCTGAGAGGAGAAAAATGTATTGTATACAATGACCACTTGGGCACATTTTGAAACCTAAGACTGAGGTTGAAGTCACATAAATGGAGCATATGCTGGAAGAGTTGTGGGAGTACATCATATAATTGAATGCGCACGGAGCAGATAGCGTATTAAAACTTGTAAAGTCATGATCATCAGTCGATTATTACCTGTTTGTCACTCCTTCTCTCTCCTCAGATTCATAGCTTTCCCCTTGCTGCTAGATGCCACTTTAACCATTCTTTCCACTGTATTTGGTTGTTTTTCAGCCCTTTCTGGCTCCCGTTTTATTCAAATAAGCAGAAAAGGGACGTATAAATGTATCGCACATGGCATTTAAAGCCTGCATTAGACCTTAAAAATGACGGAATCTGAACAATTTTACTGCCAATCTATAACTGAAGGTTTCTGGGACATTTATATGCCTAAGCCTAAAAACGGTCAATTTGATAATTTTTCGGTCATTTTTCAGTCCCAGGGTCCCTTAACGATTGCAGGCCTCCAAAAGTTCATTTGTATGAGTGCGTGTCCTTCCATCGTCCTCGGCCAAGTCGTTCGTTAGAAAATGCTCACTTTACGACGTAAACAGCTTTAGCCAATCAGGGTAAAGTGGATGAGGAGTAACAGATTGGTATGTTTACATGTGGAGGAAACTCAGGAGATACCTACATGGTTTAGCATATTTTTCTGCCATGTTGGCCTGTTTTCTTTCGTCCGCTTAGTCGCGATTCCAACCCAAACGACCCATTTCATCTCTGTGAGCAGCATATCCTTGGGAATGTTATCTCTGAAACTTTCATTTTACTCCGTGAAATCCTCTTAGTGTACAATAATCTTACAAGAGAGGCTTAGCGACCATGATTGGTCCATTTCATTGATAGATGCGGCTAATTAAAGGTCACTTATTCCCTGTCGTATGGGTCCTTGTTTTAGCAGCGTTCCATTTTCATTTTGTAAGAATCTTAAGATAAGTTTCATAAACCACCCTTTGCACGTAGAGACCTCTATATCACAGGATCAACTGTATACTAGCGTACATAAACAGTTGCCAATAATGGAACGCAGTTGTTTGTGGGGTGAGAAATCTAGTCACTCCCTTCTGGGGAAGCGTACTGTCTTTAAGGTGAATCTTCCCCTTAGCTTCTTATAATTGTAATTTCGGTAAGCCCCGGCTATTCCTAATACTGGGTGAAAACTTCTCTGATTTCACATAAAAAGATACGAAACATTGGAGAACGTCTGACTTCATTAACTTGCTTCAGTCTTCCATCTGGAAATGCTGCATAGCCTCTACCTACGCTTTGACGGAATGGTGCTGTAATTTTAGATAATTATAGTGCATGAAATTTAAACCTTGGATCATCATCATCATCATCATGTCATATTTATTGTAATGCTGGTGTTTAAATGCTCATAAATGTTACAGGTAACATTTCTTACCCACTCTTCTCTTATACGATCAAGTCCCTAATCGCATAACTTTACACTTAGCCATTATTGTTGACACGAATCAGTGTAGAATGCATATTAGGAGAGAGAGTTTGTGACCCCTTCATTGTTTCTACACCGAATATCGTACAGTATCGCTCGTTGCTTCATGGCTGTTATTTGGGATTTCCTTCAAGCCATATAGAGAAAAGTGATAAGTGTTTTGTGGAAGCTAGTGTTGGTTAGATAATTGTGGAAAGAAAAAAAGAACACTATTGCGATATAGAGGAATGCACGAGTTGTTTTGTTTGTTTCGTTGCTTTTGTTCTTCTTTTCCTCCCATGTCTGAAGTTTCAAGGCAACTTTCAAAAATCTTAGGGACAGATAACCTTTAAAGTTAGGTTAACTACTTTTCGACGTCTTAATTTCCTCATAAATACATGGCTATACTCCTTTACCATTTTAAGACACCTGTTAAATGACTTAAAGAGCTAACCAGAAACCATAAAAATACCGTTACTACCCGCTATATTGACAGTAATATCGATGCTAGAATACTGTATCACGTTAAAGTATCTGCATTTACTTCCATAGCTGTCTGGAAACCTAAAGTATGCTACTCAGACGTTTCATTAGCCTTGGGATAATCAACTTACAGTAATTGGATTAGGAAGTTGTCGCAAGATTCCAATCATGTGCAGAAAACCACCACTCATCATTTGCATGCTGCCAAAGCGTTTACATAAGGCTCCATTTAGGTTAAAGCTTACCCCGTCAAATAATTACAATGCTCAACACAGAGATTTGTTGTTCTACAATACATGCCATTTAAAGACATCTTGTCACGTATGATAAACTTTGAAAACCATTAACGGCGCAATATCAAAGCACCCGTACTCTTTATTTAAGGATACCCATCTGTGTAAAAAGGTTAAAAATTTCAAAAATTGCCAAAAATGGATTTTTGTTTTATCAAATAGTATAAATCTTCTTCTTTATTTTGATATGCTTTTTATAGCGTTACGGCCGTTTTAACTATGTCACGTGGCCGTCTAACTGATTGCCTGTAAGTGGTCGTGTCCATTTAAATCCATACAGTTCCACTATCCTTGCTATGACTTCAAACTTAGTTTTTCCATGCTTTTATTTTTAGCACCGTTTGCTCTTTAAAATGCTCCACACGATGCAATTTTGAGTACTTATGCATGAAATTTGGTGTACCTGCTTAGAAATAACATTAAAAATAAATAATGCGATAATTTTTTCATAACGTGAATAACTGCTGAGTAATTAAATATTAAAGTTTACATTTCGAAATTTAAATGAAAAAAAATAATGATTTTAAACTTTAAAATTTATTTTTATCCAAACTAATAACAAGATTAAGAAATTATCTCATCAATTTGCTAACATTCTATTACAGAACATAACTGAAAATTATTAAGTTTTTCAAAGCAAAATTGCATCACGGGGAACCATTTATACAAATATTAAAAAATATAATAAAATATTAATATTTTAGCAACTAATCTGACTAAATGTATGAAATTTAGCACAGTTACTCCTCACTATACAGTGATTGTCGTGTTAAAATTTCAAATCAATCCAATGAAAACTGTAGATTTTCAAAATTTCACAGATGGGTATCCTTAATTAAAACTTCTAACTTTTCAAGTCTTTGACATTACAGTGTGCTTTGGCAGTCTGGCAGTTTGATTCAGTCTGACAATGTTCACTGCATTAAGTAGAATTTGCAACGCTAGGTGGCTCGATGTTCGAATTTACAGAATTATCACAAATTAGACTACTTCAAGAGATTTTGTAGGTAAATACTAACAATAATATATTATGTAATCGTTAACATTTTCGAACATGATAGCTGTATGCTATTAGCGAGTTGAAACTCAGTGGCTTTGTTTTTCGTCCTAATTACCAGCAGGCGTTACACACACCCACACCATGACGTATTGGACCGTTCACATTGAAAGGTTCCTTCAGCAGCAGAATTTATAAGACACCAATGGAAATTAATTGTTCTTTCTCACTAGGCGTGTGTAGGACAAGGTTGGAAAGGGATAGAGTGACACTGAAAAATGTAATGCCATGGCCGAGGTTTGAACCACGGCTCTTCCGGTCTGTCAGGCTGATCTAACCACTCACACCGCATTGAATTCTCCAACTCAATGGCATTTCGCCTAATGGCGACTTACTTTGCTCTAAGTACTTAAGTACCGGGCTTCGTAGTTTAGCCAACTATAAGGTCATCGAGCAGTGTCACCGCGAGATGGCGACTATAATTTCAGCAAAATTGAGATGTCCGAATTTTCCAACCCGTCTCAACCACATTCTCACACAGAATCGCAATGAACACGCGCAAAATAGACAAAATTAGACGCAGTAAATGTGACTAGAAAATCCCGTGTTGAAATAAAGTTACTATTAGTCAAATTGTCATACATTCCCTGGGTAATTCTGATTCTGAATACCACAGGTGTCACTGTTGCTGGAAACCAACTACCAAAGCAAATGATAGCCAGGTACTTTACATCTACATATTCACTATTACCCAGCGAAACTGTGTGCTGGTAGTTAGGACATTTAACTTCTATGACTGTAGATGTTTGGCGGCACCGTGGCTGAGTGGTTAGGCCCCTCGACTACCACCACGATCCCAGGGACCCGCATGTAGCATTCGTGGTGGACGAAGCGGCGTCTGGGCGGGTTTTCTCCGGGTTATCCGGTTTCCCCCGCCATTCATTTCACCAATTGCTCCATTATCACCTTTCCAATGATCGATTTCGCCTGCATTTCATATTATCCTCTTCCTCACTGTCATACCTAGTGCTTGGCTGACCACGTGCTTCCAGGTCTTCACTCTGTCCGGTCCACAGGTTCCTCTGCTCCCCGACAGGCGTCTGACCCTAGGCACTGGCTTGTAAGTCCTAGGGGGTGTAAGTCCTACATAAGGGGAGGGTAAGCAGGTGAAGAAGAAGAAGAAGAAGAAGAAGACTTAGGTATATAGTATATACTTGGTATATAGGTATGTCTAGAGCAATTCCGCGTGTGACTAACTGACATTTACACTACATTTTCTTCTTAAAATGTCTGTCTATGGTCAATATAGGTGTAAAAATGTTATTTTAACGACATATGATGACAGAGAATACATTGGCGGTTGTGATAGGGAATATAAAAGCCTTAAAAAGTGAAAAAATTATTTAATAATGAGCGCTAAACTTTTCGTGACTAACTGACATTTTTGTCAACTGTAGATATTATCTTTCGAAGATACAATTCTTTGCATAGAACAGTTTAAAAAAAAATTAAATGTTATCGAAACTGCCTCTAATAGTTTGTATCCAAATACCACATATTTAAGATTATCTGGAAATATCCATTGAAGCGCTCTTAATTAGGGGGAGTTTTGCATACTTTTCTATAAGGGTTAGCTATATGCCGAAAAATGTATCTACTACATAAGAATGTATACTATATCTTCAAAACAAATAATTTATTTTAAATGAACTTGCCCTGTGGAATCGGCCATTTTTCAGCTATTATTATTGGTTTGAATGTATCGGTATAAGTTTTTTGAAGTGCTACCACTACTCAGTTGTTTCTGGGGATGTCATGTACGAAGTACGAAATCTCAAAGCCAGCATATTACTATCGATTCTACCTTCCATAGCCCGCTTGTACCTACAACTAAATGTCTGATGGACCCATATCTGCAAATATTTATTTCGATTATGATTAAGTACGTCGTAGGTGCAGTTTCTAGTAGCTATATAAAATAAACTATGATGTGTAGAGAAGGTCATGTGAATGTAACGCATCAGATTTGTCTTTCAATTTCGGAAAAACTGCATATGTATTCCGTATTGCCATAAATTTCTTGTAGTGACTGAGCTTCCAAATTTTGTGTTCCTCAGGATGGGAGAGGGGATATTCTTAAACATTTAAAGAAGTACTAGCTAAACATAGTGAGGCAGAATACACAACTTCTAGCTTTGCCAGTCAAATTATCTGATTCTTTCTGCATTAAAAGTTATTCGACAATACTGAATGTGGCAGCTACAGAAGATACTTTCCATGTTTGTATTATAACGTGTGATCCAAAAGACTCCGAACCGGCTGCGCTATGCTTTGCCTGTACGTGTCCCTGGCGCTCGTCGCCGACTCCCGCTGTCATAGAACAGCGCGGATGAAACCATGCGACGTTTTTAAAACTACCTTTAAAGGCTTTACTTAGCAATTTTATTAAAGGAGATGCTGAAACTGGCCATACATTTATGGCACCCCATTAGGAAACTATCATCACATTGAGAAATGCTGGCAATTTCCTAAAGGATATGTTGTTTTAATTCTTCCAGGTTGTGTGCGTTTGTCTTGTACACGTTATGCTTTAAGTTACCCCAGAGATAGAAATCGCAGATGACCTGGAAATCTTTCTGCAAATCGCACTTTCACTTGGCGAGCTGACTGACTTAACACATACGAATAATAAATAAATAAATAAATAAATAAATAAATAAATAAATAAATAAATAAATAAATAAATAAATAAATAAATATTTAAATAAATAAATAAATAAATAAATAAATAAATAAATAAGTAAATAAATAAGTAAATAAATAAATAAATAAATAAATATATAAATATATAAATACATACATACATACATACATACATACACACACACACACACACACACACACACACACACACACACAAATACACGCTGTGTAGTAGCAAACAAATATTGACCCTAATACACTTTGTGACTAAGTACAGGACAAAATAATAAAGTCCACTGGTAATAACTCAGTCACACGCCAGCTCAATACTGCACTTTCAGAGCAGAGGAAAACAATTCAACCGCATGTCCTTGTGTACATATGGTTGGGCCGCTCTACGCGTTTCCAGATCGGCTTCTTTGATTCTAGCTTTGCGGTAACTTCACACATAAATAAAGAGGTCTCTTTGTAAGAAACTGGAAAGCCGACTTTTGGCCGAGCTATACATCAGCTGCCTTATCGTGTTTCTATGTGCGTAGTGGAAAAACACCGCGCAGCGGTTCACATGCTTTTGGGTCTCTCTGTACAAGCGATATTATTGTTAAACGTATGAATATGCATTAATTTATGTTATCTCTATTTGACTAGAGAATATATGTATGTAGATAATAAAATTAACAACTAAAAGGTAAACAAAACTTAAAAATTCATTAATATTCTGTCTTCTTTTAAAATCTCTCGTTTCATTTAAAAATTACAAAAAAGAAGGATGGGAGTTCTACATTTGACTTCAAATCATTGTTAAAATTGCGATGCGAATTAATGCGAAAGTAAATAAGTTAACTTACAGTTTTGTGTTTAAGAAATTGTGATGTATTTTTACATTCTAAGTTAATTTCCTGTTTCTGCCAATATCTTATAGTTTCTGCTCAACTTAGTACGTAAAATCAGGCTGTCATACTTCTACCAGAAAAGAATAAGAAAACTTTACAAATGCTAATACAACGAATCGGCCATAGGTTCTAGCATACATAGGAATAAAATAGCCATCTTGCAAAGTTACACCATCTTCGTGGCCTTCTATCAAAAGTGCAAAGAGTTGCCTACGTTTGCTATAACAAATCGAATTTGCATGTTTTCAATAAACTGCAAGCTTTGGACCTCTTCACGCACATTTCCGAACTCGGAGAAATGTTTTGCAGTTTCTGTAGTATATTGAAGCATGTAGCTTATTTTAATTGATGATTAGCGCATTTTTTCATCTATTCAATTAAAAAAATCAACGAATTCTAAATTAATCTGAAATATAAGCATTGGTATGCTAGGTGAGGATGGCAACTGCTGAGCTTGGTTAGGGTAGCACCACGAGGAAAGGTTTGGAAACCTATGGGCTATGCATAACCAACAGATTTCTGTAGTTTAATGGCAAAAGAATTACCTTTATAATTTTAACATTTTCCCATATGAGTAAACTTGAGCGTACGTTGTTAAACTTTTAAAATGTATTTCTAAGGCTAGTAAATGGTAACGCACGCTTCTAAACATGCCTCTGATTACTTGACAGATATTACGGAGTCCGTTAATATTGTAAGTGCAAAGTAGAAATAAGTTGTATAAATGCTGTGCTTTGCCAGAGTAACATAACCATATACTGTCAATGCATTACGAGTTGTTATAATTTGAACTCATTCATGCTCTTTTCTAGCAGCCCATGAAGTGAGGCAGATATAATCGGACTAAACAAGGAAGCAGTAAAATTTCTACAGATGACATAATTGAGCAGTAAAGTGTTGCGAATAAACGTACAGTAATAAAACTGGCGCGCGCGCATACACAGAGACGATCGTCCTGCGCGCTGTCTCAATGATTCCTAACTCTGTGCGCAAGCCTTTCTCCAGACAGTGGAATGCCCTCTCCAGGCAGACGGTCGAAAGTTCAGTCTGTTTCAGATATTTGACGTACCATGACGTCACATCTAATGACTGGTTCGCATGTGCTTTGTTGTGTTGTTCGTGTTCTGTCACTTGATGATTCTTGTGTCTCCCGCTAGAGTTCGCTGCTTCTACTCGTTTCGGTAAGTGGCAGATAATTGACTGTCTTTTCCTTCTTTCAATTAATGTTAGGTCATGGACATTCTGGGAGCGTAAAGGTCTGGTCTATGTTATTGTGAGATGGTCAGTCCAAGAAGGGGGCCATACGTCTCCATGCTGTGAAACAAATTACTATCTCAAAGTAAAGGATGATTATTTCGCGATGCACACTGCCACTATTGTCAGCGTTACGCACTCTGTATTATCAAATTTATTGCTTTACGTGTTTAAAAATCTTTAAGAGTATATCTCAGGCAAATAACCAAATAATTTCAAAGCTATGGTTTTGGCACTATGAAGTGTAGTATTTATTTATGCTCGTGTAAAAACTAAATCGTCTTTGCACTTACTGTGTTTTAATCACGCATTTAAAGAATTTCCTCAACGAAATTTATATTTTAGTGGCTGTTCATGCAATATGTACTCCTCACCCTTTTAATTTAGAAATATATAAGAACAGTTGTTTATTGCCCCTATGATGTTCAAATTTGGATTAACTGGATCGAGAGGAAATAAGATTGCATCTTCTTTTTAAGAAACTGAACATGAAGGTACAAGTTGCGTATTTTCAGACCCGAAAATTAGAATCCTAACAAGAGCAGATATCAGTTTCCCTTTCACCTGGGAATATGTCATTTTACGGACGGTAAAAGTAAAAGTGTGTATTTTCTTTCGAATTTTATAGCAGCTGCATACATGAAATACAAATCTCTTGGCATTACGGCGTTACAGAATCGACATTGAGAGGATCAAATCGCCCGTACAGCAATGAGAAGGTCATATTCCAGAATCCTCCAAGAATTTTTTGACAACAGTCACACGCTGTAAGAAAGACGTGCTAGCTCCAGTAAGGGGGGACTGTCTTTAGAGACTTCACTGTAGATGAACAAGTGGTTCCTTAAAGAGGGTGGAAATTATATGGTCTCTTTGCTTTAAAACTGAAAGTTACCTTTAAAATCTGATGTGATGACTTTCTCTACGTTCTTATGCTTATCCAATATATAATATTCGTATAAAAACTGATTTTTTCTATCCATGTTACGTATTTTACAATATAGTTTTATCTAGGAGCGATTTCAAACCAAGCACCAAGTGTTTAATTGCATACAGGAAATGTATTCAAATGTTTAATCGTAATGAACTATTGCGATGTAAAACATGGGTAAATAAAAATATAAGAATCGCGAACATTAGAAGCATTTCTAGTCATACTATGACGCATTTATAATTGGGAAAGTGAGTCATGCAACACTGATTATGTCGAAAACCAACATCGCTAATTGACAAAAGTTGTGCAGTTCTACTTGTCTCTTGTTTGTTATTTTCCATTTATTCAAAATGCGGTCTGAATAGTTTCACAGATATTTACAGAAACTTAAAAGATATGCATTGAAGTATTAATATCTCAAATATATTTTAATCAAAATCGGAGTGGAGTTTAACATTGTTTAACCGGCATTGAGCCGCTTGCGGACCATTTTAAAAAATCTGATGCATTGCACTCACACGAGTTTTTCTGTTCTTGTACTAAATATCTTACAAACTCTTATTCCTCTATCTTCCTCATTTTAGTTGACATAAACTATTGCAGAAATTATCTTATTGATAATTTTCTTGTAGGTGCAAGGGGAATATGGGAATACAGTAGGCTTTGAGCGATAGTCAAAACTTTTAAAGCTGGTCGCTATATGAAGGCTTTAAAATTCTGTTCTCTTTGCACGGCCAAACAGATAAAAAGGTGACTAAAGACCTTCCATTTGAGAACAGTATAGGTATTGGAAAACTGACACAAGTAACAAGGAATATCTCCGAAATGGTTCACTCCACCACAAAAGAAGACATAACTTGTGTGTTTTAACGAGATCTACATTTTTTGTACAGTAAGATTTGGTCTATCTCTTAGGTTTACCAGATATGCAAAAGTCATCAAGAGTAAACAGAGCTACATAGGCTATAGCCATAAAATTCAAAACATACATTTAATTTGCCATAAATATCTTAAACATGCGGCATTTTAATCAAATCATTAGAGCCATTTTTGAGAAAATCAGAATTTTCGAAAAATTTTCCATGTGAAGCGTAGTTTAGGGCGGATGAATTGTCTTCAAAATCTTCGTGTTATATTCTTGAAAGATATTAATTTAAATACCAACTTCGATTTTTAACTGACTTTTCGTTTTCGAGTTATGGTGTACACACACACACACACACACACACACACACACACACACACACACACACACACACACACACACACACACGTGCGTTTTTTATTCAGGAGGCCTCAAAACATGTATTCCTGGTGAAATCTCGACATGGAACTTTTGGGTCGATTACAATACCTACTGCCCCTCCTTACTGTATGTGGTACAGAAAGTGAAAACTACTTTTTCTTGTGGATATAGTACATCTCAAAACTCTTACTTCTTGTGAAATATGAACATTGAATTTGTGGGTGCAGAGCAATAGTTCCTCTGTCTGTTTCTAATAAATGATGGACAACAAAAGGCAATTGGTACTCTGAAGTCCCTAGTTTTGGATTTAAATCAATTCTTCATGAAGGTTACTCATTAATACTCTTAAGCTTTCCTTAAAATAAGACAGGAATGACAATTTTCATACACATGTTGAGGTTATTCAAGTGAAATTAACATTACTTGTGATGAGGCGAGATTGTTTCCTGGCCTGTGTGGTTCATTACATGCTCACATTTTGATGAGGGGGTATTGGAACTGCCATTAGGTATTAAAGCACGATGTTTTATGTCATCGTAACCCCGCCAGCAGCTTGCAGTTTCATGCCTGTTATTGCTACATATGTCACCACAGGCGGTGGATACTGATTCTACATGAAATGAAATTATAACTGGAAAAGGAAACTTGGGAAGCAAACGTTTCAGGTGTATTTTTAGGTTATCTCCCTAGTATTTGCCAGTTATGAAGACTGAGGTAAACCTGAAAAATTTCTCAATCAGGGAGGACTGACCTTATTGTATTTGAACTGCGGACCTCCAGCACACGAGTCTAGCTCTTAATGACCTCGGCCACTCGTCGGTTCCATTAGCAGGTGTTACTTTTAACAAAAACAAAGCAGGGATAGTTGAGAAACACAATCAAATTTTCCCTGCAGTTAGAAGATTAATGTAATGTATATTTACAAATACAAATTAAACTTTGTTTTGAACTTTCACTAAGCTTTTCCTGCCACGTCCCATTATTGTAGTTTTATAATTAGCAATGAATGGCATCTTTTGTCAATTGTTCAATACATATACATTTAGGTAGCTTTTGAGCAGGTATCAAAATATGTCACTAGAGTAACTAGGAACTAATTATAAAGCTACATAAGGATTAACAGGATAATTTGTCATTCAGATAATCTTGCACAGAATAAAATGATATTGAGTATAGGTACTTTTAGCAGCCATTTTAAAAGTATTGCAACTGTCAACTTTTCCCTTAAGACCATTAGGAAGAGAATTAAATAGTTTATGGTTTCATACTATACATCTTTCTGGAAGCAAGAAAATGTTGCACTGGGATGATGGGTGTTGCTCTCTTGTCCAGTGTTTATCTCATTCATTTCATTGTTTGTTATAAATGTAGTGATTGTATATAAAGAATTTTAGGATCGAGAATGTACACATGCAGGGTAAGTCCTCTAAAAAGTTCTTTGCATGAGCGTCTGCTATGTGCATTGGAAATAATTCTCATAGCCTTCCTTTGTTTATTCTCTACTGAATTGTCCCAAAATAAAATTCCATATTCCATTATGGGGTTAACATATGCATAGTAAACTAATTTAAGTGTGTATAGAACTCACATAATCGATTGTGTTAAATTCATCTGACTCTCTACCCACTATCGTTTTTATTATGCAACTTCTAGAAACTTTTCTTACAAAACTTATTTTATATCTACATAAAATTAATGGCGATAAACCTTTGTGAAATTAGTTTAACTACACAGTTCGTTGTAGGTACAAAGGGAATGAAGAAAAGCAAATAGGTGATAAGATATTTAAGGGCAGGTTGTTATATGCTGGTCCTGAAATGTCACACTCCCTCCTTGACAACGCGAGAAACAACCCAACGGTGTCCACTTAAAAATTGACGTTAAACATTCAAGCCAATAATAAAATATATGTTTGAAATGGCCGATCCACAGGACACTTATAGAAAATAGATGTACATTTTAAAGAACTCCACATGTTGTGTGTAGTTTTTGCCTAGCTTTAATGATTTACCAGCTGGACATACTTATTTCCAAATGAGATCTTCGTAGCTATTTCCAGAAAATTCAAGATAAATATGTTATATTTATATCAATATCTTAGATAGGTATATAATATTTTAATAAAAATCGTTGGAGCATTTTTTGGGAAAATTAAAAATAATGAAAAAGTTTCCTTATAGAGGTAGTTTTGAGTTGAGTAGGCTTTCCTGAAAATCTTCATGTCGTATGTTTGAAAGATCCTGGCTTTAAGTACCAAGTATAGTAATTATCGAAAGTTGCGTTTTTGAGTTATGGTGTTCAGAGACGCCCATGTGGACCTTTTTCTGAAAATCACTTATTAATTCAGAGGTTCTCGAAACGCGTATTTCCAGTGAAGTCACGATATGGAATTTTTAGACGGAATACGGTACTTACTACAAATTCTGCTTTAAATACCTACTTAATCTCTATTATCGTTCATGCTATTCCTTGTCCTGAAAACTACAAGGTTAATATTCAAGGCCAAGGCTGGGAAGCCATAAAATCGTCATTCTTGACAGCGGAGCTTTTATGAAACAAACGACGGGCAATGTGCGGTGTGTTTTCTGCGCAACTACTTCATTCTTTAACATTCTTCTAATAATTGGATATTACAAAGTTTATTAAACTTTTGTATTTTTATATATTATATTTATTTATCTACTTTAATTTGTTAAATAGGTGCACCTATGCCGGTTGTAAAATGTCAATGCAACATCTCTTCAGGACAGCTTTTTATTTTATTTTATTTTATTTATTTATTTATTTATTTATTTATTTTTTTTAATTAACGTCCTCCAACGTAATGTCATATCGGACGGTGAATGAATGAAACGGGTGAAATGATGATCAAATGAGCCCGAGGTCATGGAGTTTTAAGTTGCCCCACATTCGTCTTCACAGGATAAGGGAAAACCTCGGAAAAAAAACCTTACCCGGACAACTTACCCTAAGCTCAATATGTGTTAAACTGTATACATTTCAAAATCAGAATTAAGGGTGATAAGCTCAGTCAGACGGTAATGAAAATTACACCAAATGTTTTTGACGTGCTGATAATACAAAATTTGCAATATCACTTCATAATTTTGTGATTAGGCTTTTTAAATGAGGTCTATAAATTTAATTTTAAAAATCCATGTTATTAGTCAAGGAGACATAACTGCCACAATTTTGTTTACAGATCTTCCAATTTTTAGAACACATGAAGTACTTAACGATAAACAATATGTGTGGATTAGATTTTTAATCCAGTGAAATATAAGCTCTAAAACATCTGTGTATACAAAAAAAAAAAAAAAAAATATATATATATATATATATATATATATATATATTCCACAAAAAATGCATAAATTTTAAACATTCAATAAATTGCAGATAAAAATATCCTTCCACTCAAGTTTCAAAACTAGATGATTTGTAACGCCACAAAAAAATTCAGCCCTCTAACTTTTGTAATTTCTGAGAAAAGCGTACGCAAAGCTGTTAAATTTAAACTTGAAGAAAAATGCAGAAAAGTAAATTAATTTGTTTCTTGCTAACTCACCAAAATGTGAAACATTCCTGTAGCATAATCTTGTTCCAACAGTCCTTCCTCTTCAAGCGTATTTTCTAGTCAATTCTTGAGCAAATTTTTGTGCCAGTATAAAGTTATGGCAAATTTAATATATATGGTGATACTGGTATTTAAAAGGGGCAGACGCCATATTTAAATTCCCATTTAAAGGGCTTAAATATTAAGAGTTACCACAGTGTAATACAACATGGAATTCCTAAAATCTCGCAGATTTTTTAAGTCTCAAAACAAAAAATCGATTTTTGTGCCCTTCACACGTAAACAAGGAATAAATCTGCGAAGTGAAATGATTTCTGACAAATTCACAACATTATATCTTAGTCACTTTTAATTCTATATTAATCACATTTTTAGATGTACAGAATGTGTGTAGGTTAATTTTGAACATACAGTAAATACATAAAATGGCGAAACATTTCTGCACTTTGCAGAAGAAAATGTATAAAATGCAAAATATTGATAACCCCATGACCAATACATTGTATTGTAAGTGAAAAATGTTCTCCATTAATTTGGCTATTGGAACTTTCTAGGAATAGTTTCTCTTCTGGCTGCGCTAGGGTAATGCTGGAAGTAACGCACTGCATTGCCATTGCGGAGACCGCTGTCGGATTTCTATCCATGGTCGAGTGGTTTCCTGGACATATTTTCTCAGTGTAGTGTGAGTTTAGTGTGAGTGTGATAAAAGTTCCACCGACTGAGAAGTGAGAGGTATTTTTGAGCAAATGCTCGGAAGCTGAAACCTGCCAATTTATAGTCAACTAAATGAAGTATAGGTGATAAAGTAGTAAAATAAAGAAATGTGAGAAAGTAGACCGTCACTCATCACATAGCTTGAACGAAATTGTACAAGACTGACGTGAAACCCTATACGACTTGTAGGCTTCTTCCTCACAGTTCCCATGCTTTGTGTCCGATCTTGTCTTGATGGGTTAATGGCAGCCGACTGCACCACGGGAATTCTACACCTCGTGGACATATATGACAAATATTCGGGGATGATTATGCCGACAAATAAAGGAAGCCAAAACATTGACACTTCTCAGACTTCAAACATAAACTGAGCAAAAATGAATGGCGCCACAGTGGTCTGTCTGCTACCATTACATTATAAAAGATATTTCGACAAAGCAACAGTACTTTCCCCAGTGGTAGAAATTTTCCTTCTCAATAAATACGTAGTGACCCTCGTATTCCTTGGAAAGGGAAGAGTATTCTGTCCTTGAAGGTTAAGGAAGCACTCTGGTACCAAGTAGCCAAAAATGTGATTTTTTTTTAACATGTTTTTGAAGAAATATTGTGTTCAACATGCCCAGAATATGGTCATTAAAATATGATGTGTTAAATCCACCTGGAAACTGGTGTATTTCAAATTGATTTAGACGCTTGCAGTGAAAAGTGGGTGTGGCAAATCTGTCACATTTCAGTTCGTAGCTAAGGCTCGGTCTATTTGTGCTTTTCAGACTTTAATGAGACAATTCCCTTTAAAATGTAGATGATGGCTGCTCTCATTGCGCTAGTGCTGCTATCGGTTGGCAAATAAAACAGATAACAAATGAACTATGTTGTTTACAAAACAGCTAAAGCATCCATGTATGTAGCTGATTTGTTGTATCACTTGTGTCTTTTTAGCAAATATAATGGGAAAAGCATGCGTTTGAAAGAAAAAGAAAAAGAAAGCTAAACTTTTAGCTGAACGAAGGTGGAGACATTCTACAGCAGGTAAAAGTGAAGAATGTTATGCTAATAACTCTACAGCTGAAAGTGTTACATGTGCTCTCCTGTGTACAGAGCCAGATTACCTTCTTGTGGACAGTAATGTTTTGAAGAACTTGTTTTCAACAGTATTATGTAGTGAGTGTAAAGAATAATGCGTTACTGTGAATTTGAGAGAGTTCTATGATTTTTCCCTGAAGATTGTAGTGAAGTGCCAATCCTGTGGATATGTGAAAAGCAATATTCCCAACAACTGTGTTCCAAAGGTTTGAATAGCTTTTTCTCCATATAACAATTTTTGTACTTTGGGGTAAACTTTTTGCAGTAAATATTGATGGATAAAGCCGGAATTTTCAGGACATTTCGAAATATAGCTTGTTAAAGAAAACTATTAGTTGGTTTGTTGATTACTCTCATACATGTAAGTATATGTTTGTTTTTCTTTCTAATCATTATTTTGTTCTAAATAGGAAAAAAACATTTGTAATAAATATTAATATTTTGGAACACAAATACACAATTTTATTGCATGGGCATAGAAAACTAGCATACAAAATTTCAAGCCTCTGCTTTAATTTTAAACTACAAAAAGTGTAGCTGTTATTACTATTTAATTCTTTCTGAAAAACAAAATAAATAATTTTAATTACAAAACTATTTAATCTAGAGCAACAATATAACGTGGTAGGTGCAATTTAAACCAAAAATTTCATTAAAATCGGTTGATTAGCGAAGAAGGTCCATTTGGTAGCAGAGTATGCCCTTAACCAAAACTGCAACATTGTCGACGAATTATTTACAATAGGAAAGTATTATTTTGGTAGGACTAGGTTGGAATTGTCGCGCTGCCTTTGCGTGTCACTCCCCTCTCCCCTCCCCTCCCTTCCCCACCCCTCGGCTCGATTAGATAAGTGTCTGGCGGGCTCTCTGTAGGCCACTGGGACACTCCATCCTACTACATACACCTTTTATAGGAACAGTGTGTACTTGCGTACCATCTGCAGTGGGGCACCACTATGGGTCGCCATTCGAATCTACCTACATGCTGTTACTGCATTCCGCCCAACAAATTCCATATCGGGATTTCACCACAAATGCAGCTTTTCTAGCATGTTTGACTAGAAACAGTAAAACGCAACAAATCTGATGTGCTGCACTCGCACAACTTCCTCTACTCCTGTACTAACTACTCTTATAAACTCGTGCTCCCTTACCTTCATGTTAGTCGAGATAAACATCTGCGGAAGTTATCTTGTTGCTAATTTTCTTGTAGCTGCAAGCGGGATATAGGAATGCAGTAGTCTTTGAGCTGGTCGCTATATGAGGACTTTGAAACTCCATTCTCTTTGCACGGTCAAGAGATAAAAATTGAATAACGACCTACCATTTGAGAAAAGTATAAGTAGGTATTACAAAACTCACACAAATAACAAGGTTACAATTGGTTCACTCCACAAAGAAAGGGGGGGGGGGAGCATTGAAGAAGATTCCTCCACCCCAAATCCCCTTACAAGCACAATTTTTCAAAAATTCATATTTGCTCAAAAATGGCTTTAATGCTTTAGATTAAAATACCACATGTTTAAGGTGTTTTTATGGCGAATTAAATGTATATTTTGAATTTTCTGGCTAAAGCCCATGTAGACCAAATCTTACCATATAAGAAATCTATATCTCGTTAAACCACACAAGTTTTCTACAAACTTTTTTTGTGTGTAGTGAACCATTTTGGAGATATTGCTTATATTGTTAGTTTTGCAATACTTATACTTTTCTCGAAATGGAGGTCGTTGTTCACATTTTTATGTCTTGGCCGGGCAAAGAGAACGGAATATCAGTTTTTGTAGAACGACCACCTTTAAAAGATTTGACTATCACTCAAAGCCTATATTTCCTTGCACCTACAAGAACATTAGCAAAAAGGTAATTTCTGCGAATGTTTATCTTGACTAACACGAAGACAGGGGAATAGAGTTTGTAAGAATGGTTAGTACCTACAGCAGTAGAGTCATTTGAATGCAACACATGAGATTTTTTAAAAGTATAACTTAAGGCGAAAGAGACTTAACGCATGAAAGTTATAGATCTCGTTAAATCATAGTTTTTGTCCAATAAAATATGTTGAATTAACCGAGCAAGTTTCCTTTTATTGTTGGTTAAAATTATTAACTACTCCGTATCTTTTAGCTGCAAAATTCCTATTTTCCCCCCTCGTGGTCATGCAGAGAGAATGAAATTTCATAGCAATCCCTTCTTAAAAGATTAAGCCATTGTTTACGCCTCCTGTATTCCCTTATACAGCCATGGAAAAATGATTGCGCGTTTTAGGAGAGCAGAATATGTTTAAGTTCCACGTCATGCTGCAGCGTGGTTTACACAAGTGAGCATTTCCACGTTATTGTATGTAGAACACACAAATAGGCTGTGTCTTGAATCAGCACACGCATTTGTACACATACTCGCAAACACAAATTCTAGTAATGATTCAAGACACCGCCGAATTGTGTGTCCGACAGACGATAGCATACGGAACAGACGATCAATAAACTCAAGCTGAATGTTAGAAATATCGACTTGTGTAATCCGCGCTGCAACACGGCGTGGGCCTTAGAAACATTCTGCTCTCAATCATTGTTTCCATGGCTGTACCTACAAGAAAATACGAGTAAGTAAGACATTTTTTATGTGTCGCTTCACGTGGCTTTACCTGAATGGGTATACAAATTATTTTTACGAAAGCTTATTTCCCTATCTAATTTATTTAAACCCTAAAGCTTTGTGTGTAGTGTACCTATTTTTGCAAAGGTTTGTGTGGATTAAAATGAGTTAGACAGAAAAATAAGCTTACGTAATGTAACAGATATGACTTTAGGGTTATTTCTAGCGATGTCGTGCAAAGTGTATGGAATTTCTAGACTATGAATAAGCGATTACTAGTTTATTCGACATCCTACTATCGATTCGATTTCCTCTAGCCTTGTAGCTACCATGAAATATGCAATGAAATTATTTCTGCAAAGGTTTGTCTCAATTAAGATGAAGTATGTGAGAAAATATATTTCCCTAAGAACAGTTTGTTAAAGCTTTGTTAAGAAAACAATATAGTAGGTAGACAAGATTTTAAATTATTATAATCTAATAAATATCAGACCGTACTAACGTAACCCCGTGGCACAACAGCCCATCCGAGCCAAGGCCTACCGCCGGACCGCTGCGTCTCCCACCTCTGCCCACCACAGGCGTCATGAGTAGGATGCAGTGCTGGAGGTGGGACGTGGTCATGGCCCCAGTCCTTTCCGGCCGGTTATACGATCTTCTCAACCAGGGACCGCTACTTTTCAGTCAAGTAGCTCCTCAATTGGCCCCTCAGCGACCTAACGAGGCTGAGTACACTCCGGACCAGGTCTCCCAGCGGGAGAAAATCCCCACACCGGTACCAAGCGTCGAGCCCGGATCCCCTGCTTGGTAAGCAACAGCGCTACCACCGCGCTAAGGAGACAACCGATAGTACATATACGAAGGCGAATCAAAAAGTAAGTTACACTTGCGACCACTACGGCAGGAACCTTACTATCGATAGTCACGACACACAGCGTGTTCTCGCGGCAAGGAACCTTAGTTAGTGAGAGAGGAAACAAAACTTATCACAAATTAAGGCATGTCCTTACTTTATTGGAGCTCTCCAGACCCTTGTCGTTTGTTCCAATATAGAACAATGGTACCTGCCCTTTGCTGCGTACTGACTCCGAGGCGATGGAATGTTGAGTGCAATACCTGAATGCAATATGCTGGAGCACCCAGAGTCTGTTGGAAAACAATACCAGTGAGATGTCAATAGAAAATTTAGTGAGATCACTTCCGGGGGGGGGGGGGGGAGCTCAAAAGAACTTTGTCATACTTTCTAGAAAGCTCTATCCAAACCATTTTTAAGCAACAAAGAATCCTGACAACGTAAATTTGTTATGCATTAAAATTATTGTTATACGTTCGCAGCAATGTTAATCAGTTTACACTGAATAGGCATGTACAAACCTTAAATACCTGAACTATTCACAAATTACGTGTGCTATTAACTAGACTGAAGGAAGTTTGGGATATTCGGCGATATCTCCTTCCACCCGAATATGCCGGCCGTTCAACCATCACTGTGACAACACCGGTTTTGAGTGACTCGTCATGTAGCCATGTTTCTCTCAGAAATTAAATTAATAAAGATACATCGCACAAATCGTGCATACATTAACAAACTTACTCAGAAATTAAAGACTGCATGATATTTTAACATTAAATTATGGATAAATTCATTCGAGTTAAGATAAAAAGCATTACAGCATTGTTCACACTTGGGTAACCAGCACTGTAGGTTTCACGAGAGAACTGAATGTGGCACAGTTAATACTAAAGTAAAAATGTGGTTCATTGATAAATGTTTTTGATACTGTAGACGAACTCTTAATACTAACATCTCTGTAAAATATTGTATTGACTTTAATATTATCTATATATTGTTTGAAGTTGAAATGTGCTCCGATATATTACATTAAAATATAAAAGAAATCAAAGAAAACAAAGGTAGGAATAGAGGAAATAAAATATAACCAAAAGGGACGGAAAGAACGAACGATTGGATACACGCGTAGCAAAGGAAAACGAACACAATGTTGAATTAAAAAGGAATAAATATAAATTTGAGAGCTATATGAAATATATGTTTATTACAAGCAGACAGAGTTTGAAATCTGGCAGTGAAGCAAATTCCAGCCGAACGTTAATGGCTCAGCCAGGTATAGGAAGGATAAGACACCCCCATTCACGGACTGAGCCAACGTTGGTGGGGTTAGACAATACGGCGAAAACCAAGAATTAGTAAATCACTCATGTGTATCGAAATTGCAGCCAAGCAGAAACATTACGATAATAGTATTATCAGTATGAGACGCGGACTTTCTGGTGTTAGAGAGCCAATGAAGAGAAATAAAATTTTATCACGTTCACAAATCAGAAACTACGTGCCTAGATTAAAAAAAAAAAAAAAAAAAATAGAAAAACGGCGTGAAACAAAAATTTTATCTAGGCGCTGAGCTCATATTCAGACGAGGGTTACTTCGGCACTCACTCACTTAGGTGAGTTCGCGGAGCAGGTGTCTACTGCAACACAAGGTGGAGGGTTAGATTATGAAGTTATCATCAGTGAACTGTAATACCTATAATATGTTAAATGTATTACATCACTAAATCAATCCTCCGTCATGTATGGACGTGAATTTGAAGAGCAGTATTTTCAAATGTCTATCAACGAGAACGTATGTTATTATATAACTATAATCGTTTCATTTTTGTTTGTCGTTAATAAAAACAACTTAAGGATCCATGTTTCTTCTAGACAATGTTCTTCTATTCCTAAATAAGTGTAAACGAACATCCAGAAACCAAAGCAAAAGTTAATGGTGCTGCGAACTTTCCACCTTCAAAGGAAATTTGTTTCCAACTTAATGAGAGAATGTAGCTTAATCTGACAGGAATAGAGCGGAAGATAGCCGATCCAGAAACGGCCGAAGTCGTTGCGTGGTTGTGCACTTAGTGTCCGTGGTTCAAACCTCACCTCCTGCACACTTATTTTCTGAAATGGAAAATTAACCAGCGACTTTAGTTCTCCAGAGCTTTTTATCAGGAATGCAGACTCAGAATAAAGGCACACGTCTGGAAATTGAGTGAATGGGCACATGGCAATATTGTGTAGTCCTTGGAAATAAGCGAAATGACTACGCTGTCAGGTACAGAGGTTGTTTCAGGGTGAGGTAATCTACAACTGAATTGTATTCTACCTAATACATAATTAACTATTTAATCTCTGGCATCAAGTTCTTTTAACTATTTATTTTTGTAATCAGTGATACCCCATTTTCTTTCGTATGGTATGTGATACACTAAATTCGTTTTCCTTTGAGTGTTTTGAGTGTTATTCTCACATAGTATGATACTTGTGTCGTATTACTGCATAAAAGGGTATAAATTAATGTAATCATGCCGGGGGATTTAATTTTCTAAAATAATTATTTTATGTTATTGTGGCTGAAACATTTTATTTTTCGTGTATTTTTTAACACGAGCAAGATATAGTGTTTTCTTATACCCATTGTAAGCTAACGAAGCATTGACAGTACACGACGGAAGTAAATTCTTTAATACGTTAGTATCTGTCGAAGTTTATAGAAAATGCCTTTGAATGTGGATTATTTAAAGGCAGATATTACATATTAATTTGTAGAATAATGATTGACAGTTGAAGTAGGCGTATTCTCTGTGTTGTCTACAGCGATTGTAATCGATATGTTCTAAAGCTTTCAGTTCTAAAATTTCAATCGTACTTCAGCAATATGATAATATTGTATAATATATTTGGCTCAGCTTATATAAATAACGATGTTCCCGTTAAAACAGAAAAGAAGGGGAGAAAAAAATTTGTGGTGGGCGGGATTCGATCCACGTTCATGGGGCCACTTTGGGTACGCGTTAAAGTGTTCTTGCGCTTTCGGCTAACACTAAACACAGGATTTGAGTGTGGATTATTAAGCTTACCTTGGTAAGCAAAGAGCTCAACACTGACATCGTTTTTAACTTCTGGTCCACTATTTAATCACAACCCTATAGTAACATATTTTCTGCAGACGTAGTAACGTTGAATTTGCAATATTTACGCTTTAATTTAGAGTGATAGCTGAAATATCGGGTTTCAAAGTTGCTAGGTGAGGCAATGGCTGCCATCCCCTCTGAGCAGGAACGGAAGCGTACATATATGACTGATTTCATTCTCATACCATCTCTTTAGGCACGCCTGAGAACTAGGTGACCCTTCACGCAGGTCTCACTGAAGGTGGGTATTTACTTTTGTGAAAGATAGTACAACATAGCCCTTGTTAAGAACTCGCCCATAAATAAAATGTCTTCGTGTGTTTTTCTTTTCCTCTGTGAGTTAACTGACCGTACCACAGAATTTAGTGAAAGTTGAAACTGGTAAATCTTCGTTTGCTAAGCTTTCGGCGGTTAAAGGCGTAGGTAGCAGTGGAACAATGTGCTTTAAGAAACCAAGTAATTATGTAAAACGATGAGAGAAATAGTCTAGTGTTCAGACTATGACCTATGCCAACTCCTTTCACTTTCCGCAGGTAGAGTGCGCGCCGTCTGCTTGAGGTATACAAGGTCATTGCCCTTCGCGCTGCCTACCAAAAGATGTTATATAAGAGCGCGCAAACACGTTTAAGGTCGCTTCAGGATTTACAAACTGTGCCCCAACACCAGTGGGTACGAGAAAGCCAGAGCCGCCATGTTAGTAATGACTAGCCATCCGATATTAAAACTATCCATCTACCAGACATTGTCAAAATTCATAAATGTGGATTTTATTGTCGTTAAACGCTGCAACTCTTCTAATTTGGTTCTTAATTTTTATAGCGATACGAACTTTGAAACCATGTCATATAGCGATTTAAATGCGTAACTTTGGGGGGGGGGGGGCTGCGCAGTTAAAATCACTTCGAGGAAGTATTTATAACTCCTACATTTTCTAACTTAAGAACTGAAATTTGGTGTGGTAATTGCTAATGCTTGTTTACGTAATGTGTAATTTTTGAGAATTTGTTGATGTCTTTGATGTCATTAAAACACAAACTGCATTTTCTCAAAAATTACTAGAGATATTTCATTGAGAATGTTTGAGTTATCTTGAAATTACAACACATAACCCTGTGAAACAGAATTTTTGTATGTATTATCGTTTCTGACATAAAAAATATCTTGTTACTTTGACATCATTCTTGAAAATCCATTCTAGTAAAATCTCATCAGCTTTTAACTAAGACGTTTATTGAAATTCTGTTCCACAGGATTACGCAGTAGGACCTTTGCTATCAAACTGCCAAATTTTATAACTGTATATACAATAATTTTGAAGAAAATGTACCTTCAAGATGAAAAAAATCTAAACTGTAGAAACATTGGGTTAAAGAATTGTTTTGATTTTCATTGTTGCAGAGATCTTTCAAAAGGAAACACTTCAAAACAATAGCAATAAACCCATTTTGTCATCTTTTAAATTATTTGTTAAAACTTAGAGTAATGATAGAAGCGTGAAACTTCAGGAATATAATCCCAATACTGTAAACTACTTTTAATGAAAAGAAAAACAAATGATTTTTTGAATAATTTTACCTACATCTACCCCTAAGTCAAGGTTGTTACAAAACTGTAGTAAAAGCAGTAAGTTATGTCCATATAAAGCAAATAAACTTTTCAAGGCAGGCCTGTGGTATCTTTAAATACTAAGTTAGTTGTAAAGGAACAGAAAAAGAGGAAAGAGGGCCTTCAGATGAGCTCAAGTGAGAAATAGTGATGTTTTGGGTTATATATAGTTTTTAAGGCTTTCAGCTCTCGGCACATTCTTATCTTAAAATTGTTCCACACGATGTGCTTTTTGGTACAAATAAATGAAATGCTTAATAACAGGATAAAGGTTATGAAATAAAGTTTTATTATCATGCTTAGTTGTGACGTGGTTAAACGATATTTATATTGCGTACGTTTTTAACCAGAAAATTTCCATGTAAAGGGTAGTTTAGGGTGAAGGAATTCTCTTCAAAATTTTTGTGTCGCATTCTTGAAATATATTAAACTTAAATACCAACTTTGGTTTTTAACCGACTTTTCGTTTCTGAGTTATGCTCTTCACAGACAGACGCATACGACAGAGCCTTTTCTAATAATGCTTTTTTTTTTTAATTCATGGGGCCTCAAAACATATTTTCGGTGAAATATCGACATCGAAATTTTGGGTCGAATACAATACTTCTCATACTTACTATACGTAGTAGAGAAAGTAAAAAAAGCAAATCACTCAACGACACTGCATTTTTTCCATTTTAGCGTAAACACACCATAGTTGGTGTTTAAGTTTATTATCCACCAAAGATGCGACACGAAGATTTTGAAGAAAATTCCTCCACCATAAACTATTCTTTATGTGGAAAATTTTTCGAAAGATTTTAATTTTCTCAAAAATGGCTCAAACGATTTTGATTAAAATGCCGTATGTTTGAGATATTTTTATGGCAAATGAAATACCTATAGGTATATTTCTAATTCTCTGGCTATAGCCCACGTAGTCCTGTTTACTCTTGATGACTGTTGCATAACTAGTAAACTGGAAGAAATTGGTACGAGCGTAAATCTCTTCAAAACACACAAGTTATGGGACACTGGGAGTGAAATTTGAAAGTTCCACATTTCTTGATAGATTTTCTGAAATTTTTACTGCATTTGTATTTATATGAGAATAGGCGGTACACCAAATTTCATTAAAATTGGATAATTCGTTTAGGATATATAAATTATTTTATAAATTTAATAGGCACATTTTCAAAATAGAGCTCGCGTCTATTGACTTTTCAAAATTCATTTGTATTGGCAGAACTGATACTCTAAAGCATGGATAACAATTGTATGAAGAGATATTTCAAATACGTTTGCTGATTATGCTGTACATATTTTTTTAATAACAAAGAAAACTTAATCTTAAAAATTCTTGATTTTTTTCATACAAAAAAATGTTTTTGGAATTCATGTTAATGATAACATCAATATTGAATCATAGTTTTGTTTAGCTGCTATTTATGAATACTTTTGGAAATTTTCATTGAACTTGAAGCAAAACTCAGGCGCGACCTTCTTTTGGAATGTGCAGAAATGTAGTTTTGAGAAAAACAGGCTTTTATATAGGAGCATCCTGTGTACGTTAAGGGAAGAGTGCTATTTGAAAGGGCCATAATGACCACATGGAGTGGGGGATATGAAAAATGTTAGCTGATCCAAATGCACAGGTGTTCCAGGAACATTTTAAGGTAAAAAAACAATTTTCGACTTTTTGACAATTTTGACCAAAATTTCACTCCCAGTGTCCCTTATGTTTATACGCATTTTTGTGGAGTGGATCATTTCGGAGATATTCCTTGTTAACTGTGTAGGTTTGCAATACTTAAACTTTCCTGAAATGGCACATCGTTGGTCTCGTTTTTATATCTTAGCCGTGCAAAGAGAACGGAATCTCAAAGCCTTCATATAGCGACCAAGTTTCAAAGATTTGACTATCGCGCAAAGCCTACTGTATTTCCCTTGCACCTACAAGAAAATTATCTGTAGTAATACCACTGGAGGGTTTATGACATAATTTTGCGAGCGGGAAGCGTATTTGTTTGGAGTATCCCGCAAAATAATTAGTAATTCATTTATTTAATACTACCTTTTTAATATTAACAGTAATTTAAGGGTTAAGAACTTGCTAACATTCATACTAATTAAGATTTACTTTCACCGTTGGCAGTACATATAATCCCGTAGGCTGCGAGAACAAGAAAAACAACATTTTAGCGTTTAATCCAGGGAAATTAGGAATTAGATATATGATGAATATAAATGAACGTATTTGGTTACTAGGCTATTCAGTAAAGGTATGTCTGGTATATTTAAAATCGCAATATTCTGACTTCGCCTCTTCAATGAAAATATCAATATGCTCGATAGAATATCCTCCAAATATTTTGTCTACCATTTTTGGATAGCCTGCTAATTGCTTTTCTACTGCACATGGATACTTCAAATCTTGCGAAACGTAAGAAAATGTTAAGAATGGCGGAACCGAGAGGTGAGTTTGTAAGTACAAGAGTAAAGAAAGTCATGTGAGTGCAACACACGAGACTTTGTGTAATTGTACTGATGTGCATCGCTAAAGGGTAGTACCACTAGTATGTATGTATATTAACGGAACACATCACTATAGCGTGGAAGCAATTTGAGCATGGCTGGAACTTGGTGTACGACTGGCATTTAGAAGCTGTTTATGCCTGCACACGCTTCAACTCACACCAAGGGGACATTTATTGCGTGCCATAAACTAGGTAGTGCCAGTAGACCATAAAATGAATGGATATACACGGCGTGTTTATACGAGAACAATGCGCGGTAAAATAACATTGTCTTTCAGCGAAGATGACACGGCGAGTCACGTAGGTTTTAACAGTAGTCTCGTTCTTTTCAGTAAATACGTGACTGCCCATTAATTACGAATTGCTAAAGATGTATGGTGTATACTGCCCAATTACGAGTACTAACAGCAAGTACCTACACAGATTAACACAGTGCGTGCGTACGTGCGTGTAAAGCAGCGATGTCCAACCTTTGCGAAAGAGGGAGTTTGAATTTACCTCCTTCCACTATACGCATACGTTGCTAGTTGGTTACATGTAGGTTGCGTTTGATTTACGAAAGCGCTTATATATCGTATGCGATAAACATCTGTCTGGTACTGCTCACGTTTAAGGATACCCATCTGTGAAAAAAGGCTAAAAATTTCCAAAATTGCCAAAAATGGAGTTTTGTTTTATCAAATAGTATAAATCGCCTGCTTTATTTTGATATGCTTTTTACAGCCTTACGGCCTTTTTGTCTATGTCACATGTCACATGATTGCCTGTAAGTGGTCGTGTCCATTTAAATCCATACATTTCCATTATCCTTGCTATGACTTCAAACTTAATTTTTCCATGTTTGTATTTTTAGCACTGTTTGCTCTTTAAAATGCTCCACACGATGCAATTTTCAGTACTTATTGCATGAAATTTGGTGTACCTGCTTAGAAATAACATTAAAAAGAAATTATGAGATAATTTTCTCATAACGTGAATAACTGCTGAGTAACTAAATATTTAAGTTTACATTTCAAAATTTAAATGAAAAAATAATGAATTTAAACTTTAAAATTTATTTTTATCCAAATAACAAGATTAAGAAATTATCTCATCAATTTGCTAACATTCTATTACAGGACATAACTGAAAATTATCAAGTTTTTCAAATCAAAATTGCATCATGGGGAACCATTTATACAAATATTAAGAAAAAATATATAATGAAATATTAATATATTAGCAACTAATCTGACTAAATGTATGAAATTTAGCACAGTTACTCCTCACTATACAGTGATTGTTGTGTTAAAATTTCAAATTAATCCAATGAAAACTGTAGATTTTCAAAATTTCACAGATGGGTATCCTTAAGATGTCTATCAATATTTGGCGACAAAGTTGAGTGCATAGCCTTAGAAGATACACCAAGTGATCGTCGCGTAGCCTATTGCGATACAGACTTTTAATATAGTTCAACTTGGAGAAACTCTTTTCCCAAATATATGTAGACACCTATACTCTTACACGAACTATTCTTGCAGATGCTTATTTCTCTACCTACTTCATTTTTATCTACATAAGCATTTTCAAAAAGTATCTACTTGCTAATTTTCTTGTAGGTGCAAGTGGAATATGGGAGTACAGTAGGCTTTAAGCGATAGTGAAATGCTTTAAGAGCTGGTTACTATACGATGGTTTTGAAATTCCGTTCTCTTTGCAAGGGCAAGAGATAAAAAAAGACGAATAACATATTTTTATTTCAAAAAAAGTATAAGCATTGGCAATTTCAAACAAAAAATAAAGGATATGTTTGAAATGGTTCACTCCAAAGAAAGATGAAGTATTTGACATGGATTGTGTGTTTTAAGGAGACCACATTTTTTTATTTAGTAAGCTTTTGTCTGTCTGTTACTCTTTACCATTTGTGCAAAAAGCATGCAGAATGAAAAGGTCTTCTGAGAACATTCCCAGAAAATTCAAGGTATGACTTGGAAACAGCAATGGAATGGCCGGTTTGTGTCCGTCACTGGATACTGAATGCCTGTCCCTCCGATTGAAGGAGTGGAGTTGGGTATAGTCGTCCATTACGTAAGCGTCTCCAAAGAGACAAAATTTGACATTCCTGGTGTAAAGGATACACAAAAAACCAAAAGGATGGAAAGTAACTCTCCTCGAGTTTAGCACCCACGCATCTGTACTCTTTTTTTATTACTGAGAATACTTTACTGAAACAGGCCATAAAGCTTAACTAGAAGGCCACCTTACCTAAGCAAGGGACCAATAATCGCTGTTGTACGCCATAGTTATGGGGGGAAATGAATGAGAGGAGAAGAGTAAAATGAACAATATGGGGTTTACGGTTTAAGAAACAAAGGAAAAACAAGAACGAAACCTTAATAGCGACATTCGAACATAGGTATACCAAGATATATTGCAATGTAGATTAACCACGTGTAAGAATGTGTGAGGTATCAACCAATCAGAGCCACAAATCAGGGAAAAATTATGGGAATGTTAAGGCTTATTTGGTCAGAGGGAATCATTCTTTGAAAATAACCAAGCTCCATTTTTTATGTAAACAGTTTGGTGATATTGTTTTGCGGTTGAATCTAGTTTGTCACCATACAAGATAGGAAAAATATTTTATATTTCTTGCCATTCGGATTACTTTCTTACTATAATATTTTTGTTTCTCGTACTTTTGAGATTAAAGGTGTTTTTATGTTTTTGTATTAGCACTAACCCATTGCCGAATTATACTTTTTTATTTTGTTTGAACAAAGCAGTGAAATTTTAACACACAGAATTGCAGTAGTCTATTGAATTGTTATACCTCTCAATACATATCATTTACGCATGCATTTTGTGTGGAAAAGCCTTAATAAGCGCAACTCATAATTTATAACTTGTACAGATACGTTTGAAATATCTCATTGAATTGCTTATGCTAAGAGACCACGAAGTTCACAATTGGTGAATTCGCGAACATTTTGATTACTGCAGACTATTATTAAGGCACATTCTTCCACTCGTGAATTACTCGCGATTTTTTAATTGAAAGTTAAAAACCGTAAGCTTTTAGAAAACAAAATAGGCCTTGCGATTAAAAATGTTTATTATTAAGGATACCCATCTGTGAAATTTTGAAAATCTACAGTTTTCATTGGATTGATTTGAAATTTTATCACAACAATCACCGTATGGTGAGGAGTAACTGTGCTAAATTTCATACAGTTAGTCGGATTAGTTGCTAACATATTAATATTTTATTACATTTTTTTTAAATATTTGTATAAATGGTTCCCCCATGATCCAATTTTGATTTGAAAAACCTAATAATTTTCAGTTATGTCCTATGATAGAATGTTAGCAAATTGATGAGATAATTTCTAAATCTTGTTGTTAGTTTGGATAAAAATAAATTTTAAAGTTTAAATTCATAATTTTTTTCATTTAAATTTGGAAATGTAAACTTTAATATTTAATTAGTCAGCAGTTATTCACGTTATGAAAAAATTATCTCATCATTTCTTTTTAATGTTATTTCTAAGCAGGTGCACCAAATTTCATGCATAGGTACTGAAAATTGCATCGTGTGGAGCATTTTAAAGAGCAAATAGTGTTAAAAATAAAAACATGGAAAAACTAAGTTTGAAGTCATAGCAAGGATAATGGAACTGTGTGGATTTAAATGGACATGACCACTTACAGGCAATTCGTTAGGCGGCCACGTGACATAGTTAGAACGGTCGTAAGGCTGTAAAAAGCATATCAAAATAAAGCAGAAGATTTATACTATTTGATAAAACAAAAATCCATTTTTGGCAATTTTTGACATTTTTAGCCTTTTTACACAGATGGGTATCCTTAAGAAGTATGGCTTTTATATCAACAGGTTGAAAGCCATGTGAATAAATCGGAAAAACATCACCAGCATTCGGTTCTGGTGGGAGTCCTTATCGCCAGCGTTAACACTGTGCCTGAGTAAGGGAAAGATTTTCCCTCCATTTTCATCATTTTTCTGGAGCATTCAGACATGTACATTATTTGGTTTGGTGAAAGATATTCCTTAAAAAGGTTTGAAATGAATGTTCAAATAGAGCTTTCCGCTTCCTTAAGTCCGTTGCATAACCAATGTAGCACTCGCAATTGTGCCTTCATTTGCCCTGCGCTTAATGCGCAAAGTGTATTAATGCAAAAGCTTTCTTTTAAAATATTGCTCTTTTAAGCAAAATTAAATAAATTGTGGCTTTTAATTTTTTTCATTACTAAACTACTTTGCAATTTTACTCGAGAATTTTTAAAAAAATTTTCTTGGTCTCTACTTTTGAGAATTAGAACTGGGGGAAAAATATAACATAATGGGCACTCACGAACGGTTCCAGTGATAAATATGGATATTGCATTCTTATTTACAGTGGAGGGGGGTGGGGGACACACCCACATATCGCTTCTCTTTCACTTATTTATTATCTTATATTGTTTAGCCATTGCATACTTTATTTTCGTGACGCATATTTGTAGGTGATATTTAACCAAATCCATACTAAGGTGAGCATCTGTGAAATTGCTTGAAATCTGTAAAAAAAATGCAAACATTTACGTTTTGCTTTTTATGGTATTTATACTCCATTTTTCATTTGGCCTTTTAAATATTTCTGAACACAGTACTGCAATACACATTACAATCTTAAATCCCGATTTAACTAATTTTTTCCAGTTGTTTTTCTTTAACTAAAATGCTTCTCGTGTCAAAATTTATGACCCAACTTCTAATTATTTATCAGAAAAACTTCGCATGATTGCTTAAGAGACTCGCTTAGACGTCTCTGAAAGTTTATAGTTATTTTTACTTTCTCTACTACGTATACTAAGTAAGGTAGTATTGTACTCCACCCAAAAATTCGATATCGAAGTTTCACCGGAAATATATATTTTGAGGCTTCGAAAGAAGCATTTAAAAAAAAAGGTTCGTGTATGTGTCTGTTTTACTGTGAACAGTATAGCTCAAAAGTTAAAAACCAAAGTTGACATTTAGGTTGTCTATCTTTGAAGGATGCGACACGAAGATTTTGAAGAAAATTACTCCACCCTAAACTACACTTCACATGGAAAATCTTTCTAAAATTTTGATGTTGTCAAAAATGGGTCTAACGAGTTTGATTAACGAGCTATGTTTGACACATTTTTATTGCAAATGAAAGGAATATTTTGAATTTTCTCGCTATAGCCCAGGTACACCTGTTTACTCTTGATGACATTTGTATAACTGGTAAACCGTAAGAGACAGACCAAATCTTACTGTATGAAAAATGTAGGTCTCATTAAAACAAACAAATATGTCTAAATACATTTTTTGTGGAGTAGAACATTTCGGAGATATTCCTTGTTATTTGTGTGAGTTCTGCAATACATTACTTTTTTCAAATGGGGGAGGTCTTTACTTACGTTTTAATATCTTGGCCGTGTGAAGAGAACGGAATTTTAACGCCTTCATTTAGCTACCAGCTTTAAAAGATCTGACTATCGCTCGATGCCTTGTATTCCCACATTCCCCTTGCACCTACAAGGAAATTACCAATAAGATAATTTCCTCAAATTTTTATCTCGATCAACATGAAGAATATAGAGGAATAAGAGTACGTAAAAATATTGAGTACGAGAGTAGAGAAAGTCGTGTGAGCGTAACACATTAGATTTTTATTAAATAAAATTCCAAAATACAGAGGGCTTATCCTTTTCTAGCTTAGAGTTATTTCAGTTTTAAAGAACTTTAATGTGGGGTTGTTTATAATGATCTGTTAAAAGCAGTATCTTTATTTGGATGTATCGCTTGATATTTAAACTAATTATCTTCAGAACCAAATTATTAATATGTCTGAAACAAATGCAGACATCTGATTGAATTTCTGTATGGAAATTGTCTATTTTCAGTTTTTACGGGTGCGCCTTCAGGTGCAAACTGAGGCCCAAGTACTGGGTGCACTTGGTTCGTGCGTTTCCGCGAGGCCAAGATGATAATACTTGATTATTTAATAGTGCAGACGAATTGCCTGCATGCGTGAGTCAACTATTTCCACTTGCTGTTAATGATATCAGCAGTGAACCAGCAGTCCAACTTGTAATCGTTTACTGAAATGCAGACATTTTCTAATAGTTATTTTTTCTCTTTGTTGCAGATGAGGTTGGCCAGTGCCGGGAGGCATCAATTACTTAAAAGTAAGTTCAAACATATCTGCTTATGTATAACGGGTTGCAAAGTTACAGAAATCATACGCTCAGGATGTGAGTCTACGCATCAATCAATACCACTGTAGTGTTTGAACGCTTACTTCAGCAGAGAAAACAAAAGCTACATACTATTCGTGGCATTGTAATTCACATAAGAAACAATTAAGACATCTTGTTGAAGATTACGATGGAACAGCAAGTGACCTACATTACTGATTTGGTGTTCTTCCTTAAGCTTCGTTTGTCCACTGTTGAAAATGTTTGCGCCATATACATTGAAGCAATATATTTTTACTTGCTTCACGTTGAGGTGAACTCCGAAGCAGGACAGACGTTGTTAACTGATTGAAGCGACAATGCATCCCGCCACCCAATAATGTCTAGAAGTTCCTTTGAATCAGTCCTTTTGCCGCCGATAGAACCTATAAGATTTCTCTCTCTCTAGGTATGCGTAAGTGATTTCGAAAAGATGCACACATTCTGAATATAACGTCCTTTAATAAAGCATCAATTTTTCACTCTTTTCACTTGAGCGTTGAGTTATTGTCATATAATTCACCAACCAATTAACACTATTCACATACACAAACTTTATGATTACTTATGTTCGTTGATTTTCGCGTACTTCGAAATAAAAACAAACTTTACATCTGTTCCCTTCGACAGACCAACTAGAAGTGTCTATTTTCTGGCAGACGCCACGCTATGGAAAACAGTTGAAAATTACTTCGTCGTTCAAGCCCGCGCGGCTGTCCTCTCTTGTTAGCCTCTTATTAAGTATGTAAATAAAATATATTATTGTTCCTTCCATTTTAAGTAAACTGCACATTCACTTTTGGAATAAAAGTACGTGCCCTTGTATTTCCTTCCATTGGTACCGTTCTTTTTGGTAAATAACATCGATTTGGACCTATTTGATATTTTTAAAAGAACATTCAAGTTGCTACAAAGTTTGACTTAAGGAATCCTGGGACTGAAATTTGAATTTGCTGTTTTTCAGGAGTGAAATGAATACATTGCACATGTAAGATTTGAAGCTGTCACGGCGATGATTATTAACAGGGCTTCTCGGGGTTAATAAAGTCGTTCGAGCTTTCGGCCATGCTTACTCTACGGCCTTCCTCAGGCAGTGATGAGTTTACGAGGCCGAGGAGTGTTAAGTAAATTTTCTACACACATGCATCGTGATCATAAGCAGGACTCTGATGTATATGACCTAAAAATGTTAGAAATATGCAAGCAATTATGACCGAAAAAGATAAGGAAATATGAGGATAAATATGACCTAATCTTGTGGTTTCATTTTGGAAATCTTCAAATTTTTTATGCTGCTAAATTAGCATTATTTTGACAATCTACTTAAAAAATCTGGCACATTCAATTATAAATAAATAATACCAATTTTATTGTTACATTGCTCAATCCTCAGCTCTGCACAGAATGAAATACAAGTCACATTTTGAAGGGTGAACAGAAAGAAGAATTACAAGGGGAAATTACGTGCATTTTGAAGTTTTCAAAAAGGAACAATCTTCTATTTACAACCAACATTGCAACGGGAAATATACGTAATATTACAGACAAGAATTAGGAGGTGTGAAAACTTGTCTTTGGGATGACTGCCAACACATATGCCAAACTGGAATAGAAATGTGACAAAAATGCGAAAATTTAAGTGAAAATATGACTAATATGAAAAATGATAAACGTTAAAAAACCAAAATATGATTTTATATGACACATGAGAATTGCATTGTTGAACCTTCCCTCTTTTGTCTAGTAGTCTGTCTGTCTATCTTTCTGTCTATCTCTGTCTGTCTCCACCCCCCCCTCTCTCTCTCTCTCTCTCTCTCTCTCTCTCTCTCTCTCTCTCTCTCTCTCTCTCAGATTCATAGCTTTTCCCTTGTGGCATGATGCCGCTTAACCACACCTTTCCGCTGACTTTTTTGTACCCATTTTGGCTTATATTTTGTTCAAATACTGCCAAAAATTCAAGCAGAAAAAGGGGCATTTAAATGTAGTGTCTGCGCGACCTTTAAAAATGCCTTTGCACTGCCAACCGATGACTGAAGCTTTGGGGAACATTTTAATCCATGTGGCTAAAAAGCGTCATTTAAAATACTAGTTTTCTTGCTCTATATCTTTGCAGGTTAAAGCTATGGTTTTAGTTAATTTTCAATTAAGATTTTCCCTGCAAACACAGCAAAGAGTCGTCTTCAGAATTAAATACCATTAGTAACATTGAACATCATTGCTGTTATGCAGTAGCATAGATATTCTTGCCTTGAGTTCGGAAATTCAGTGAACATTCCTTCCGGCAGCAGTGATCTTACACCTTGGGCGAGGTTTTCATCTCACTGAAGGAGAAATCTTGTAGTGCAAGATATTTCTTTTTCAATTTATTTTTCTATAAATTTATGAAAAGGTTGAAGAAACGTACTCAAACATTTTAGTGCGTACATAGAGGTAATTGTACCTAATCTAAAATTTGAGACACTGTACGGTTGCATTTCTCTTACTGATAAAACTATCCAATTTCTTGCTTGTTAACAGTGATGCTGATGGTATCATTCCTACTATGGCCAATTAATCCAGCAACATTTGAGTGTATATATGGTGAGAGAGAGAGAGAGAGAGAGAGAGAGAGACCGCGCGCGAGAGGGAGAAATTTCTGTTAAATTACTTTCTCTACTACGTGTAGTAAATAGAGGAAGTATTGTATTCGACCCAAAAATTCAATGTCGAGATTGCACCGGAGATATATGTTTTGAAGTCCCCTGAAAAAAAAAGCATTTTTAGAACAAGATCTGTGTGTCTGTGAACAGCATAACTCAAAAACGAAAAGTCGGATAAAAACCAAAGTTAGTATTTAACATCTTTCGAGTATGTTAGACGAAGATTTTGAAGAAAATTCCTCCACCCTAAACCATACTTTACATGGAAAATTTTTCGAAAATTTTGACTCTTTCAAAAATTGCTAACCATTTTGGTTAAAATGCCTTATGTTTGAGATATTTTTTATGACAAATGAAATGCATATTTTGAATTCTCTGTTTACTCTTGATGATTTCTGCATAACAAGTAAATTGTAAGAGATAGACCAGATCTTACTATACAAAAATGTAGATCTCGTCCAGACACAGGGTATGTCTATTGGGATTTTTCTTTTTTAAGTGAAAAAGTTCGGAGATCTTCCTTGTTATCTTTTGACTTTTGCAGTATTTAAACTTTTCTCAAATGGAAAGCCGTTGTTCACTTTTTTATCTGTTTGGCAGTGCAAAGAGAAGGGATTTTCAAAGCTTTAAGAGATTTAGCCATCGCTCAAAGCCTACCGTATTCCCCTATTCCCCTTTCAGCTATGAGAAAATCAGTTATTGAGTGCAATCAATAGAGTTTTAAACTCACAGTTACGGTTATTATCCAGAATCTATGTATTAAAGTGAAGTCTATTCCTTGAGTAATTGCACGATACTTGAACAGGACAGGAATAGAGAAAAGGCTTCATTTTCTATATTATTTTAAACAAAAAATAGTAATTGCGTCGATTGCTCATTTTTATACTATATTTTGGCTTTGATATGCCAAGAGTGAGCCCATTGTATTTCTGAAGCTATATGGACTTAATCTGTCTCATGTGCAGTGCACGAATAACAGCCAATGCTACATGTACCAAGAAAGCAAACAAGCTGCGAACGGCCTGCGCCGTGTTTTGCCTGTCCGCATCCTCGGCACTCGTTGCCCACTGCCGCTATCATAGAAAGGCGGGGATGAAACCGTACAACATTTTTAAAACTACTTTTAAAGATTAAACTTACCAACTTTATGAAATGAGATGCTAAAACTGGCCACCATCGTCCATACCTCTTTAGGAAACTATCCATCACTCGCCGTAGTTCACGTTGAGAAATGCTGACAATCTCCTGATTTTCTTTTAATTCTTTAATTCTCCCAGGGTGCATGGGTTTGTCTTGTACACTTTTTTTTAAAGTTACCCCAAAAATAGAAATTTCAGGCGTTTAGGTTCAAATCCCGGCTATGGCATTGAATTTTTCAGTTCTGATTCCACCTTTTAAACATTACCCATACACGGCTCATGTGTTTAGAAACACCAGAAGTAAGTTTGTTGGCATAAATAAATAATAATTACCAAATAGATAGATAAAATCTGAATACTTCCATCCTGCTACCTAATTCCATACGCTGGGACGTAACTTCCAAATTCCATGCATTTATTTATACACTACAAAATATGCAAATCTACAAGAGATTTTTCAGAGAAGGAACTAGAAGAAAAATATAATAAAATTAGACCAAAGCAAAAGAAACTACCAATTCACTACAAGATAAACATACAATTAATAGTGTTATCCAGCATTAAAATTAACTGGTATACATTTAATCCTCTACTACAACAACAATATAAATTTACAAAATTTACAATCCTACATAAGAATTTACAAAAACCGTTCAAAAAGTATCGGTAACCGATATTACCAATAATTTTATCCAGTATTTAGAAAAAAGCAGATTCACAGCTAACTATATCAATTAAAACATACACAAATTACAAATGTAAATCTTACATACTAATAATCCATAAACTTTAAGAATTACTCTTAATTCCTTCCAAAACATTCAAAATTCATAAAGTTAATCAACTACCACTTTCAACTCACTACCAACTTTAAAACAAAAATTTACTGTTTCTTCTTTTCAAATTTTAAAAACCACAAACTAACCAAATTTAATTCATGCAACTAAAAATGTCAATTTTAAATCTTTTAAAAACAGAAAAAAAAATAAATAAAAAAAATAAATAAATAAAAGTTTAAGTTCATAACAAAAGAAATTTAAATATTAATTAAAATAGCAAACCTTACATTTACACAATTTATAACTTCTAAATAGCATCCAAAGAATCCAAAATGAATGATTTTAAAACTCAATAATTCGAAAATATTTAATAACTTAAAATTTTAGAATTTAAAATTACTACAAAACTCAATTAGCAAATCAATAAAATGTATAAAACAAACAACTCTCACTTCCTTAACCACTTGCTAATTTAAAAAAAAATTAAATTTCCAAACCAAATTACTCACATTATAAATTTTAAAAAAAAATCCTATACCAATTTTTATTCTTTAAACGGAGGGGGCATTTCGTTCCCCGGCCCCACACGGTCTTTTGTGCCTATTACCCCCGGAAGGAACAAATGAGGTGAAGGAACTGCAGGAGGCTTTAGGCCGCTAGACAGGCCAGGCCAGGCCGGCCGACAGAAATACGCAGACGTCCACAACAATTCCAAGCTTGAAGATATAGTTACACCAGTGAGCTGCTAAGAGGAGCTTCTTGAAGGCTTCCCTCTCGCGGAACCGGGGAGATCTGGGCCCACCTGAGGGAGGCTCAGAGAAGGTGTCATCTGTCAGGTCTGAGAAGAACTGTCCAACACTACACAGCCCCTACGCCTGCCTGAAACTTGAAAGAGAAGTAAGGAAGTGAGGAAGGGAAGAATAATCGCCACAGCACTCGCCTTGCCAACTCGGGAAAACCCATGGCCGGATTGACCGGCGTCAGGAATGAAACCACGTGCTCCCGATTGGGAACTTCGCACGTTACCGCGGAGACAGCTCGCTCGGTTTGAGCTCTTAAGTCCCACCTGGCTATATCCATTTACTAACAAAAGCGGATAGGTTCTGTAGGATCTGTTTTCCACAAACAGTATCTTAATTCTTGGAGTAACGTTAAGGAAAGTGTTTTACGGAGCAGTTGTACTGTAGGTCTCTCTGAGAGGAAAGGGGGTTTTGCGCAACTTCAACATCCCAGCATTGCTAGCACAAGTGCGTATGTTTTTAAGAGGCCTAAGCCTTGTTGATATATTGAAAGTCTAGCCTTAATCTTTCTCAGAAAACGCTGGATTTGTTGATGCCAGACTCATTCCTTACAGCCACATTCTCGTGAGAGGAACACAGTAGTTCACGTGGAACCCCAAGTATTGGGGGCTTCAGACGTGGATTTCGAGAGTGAGTGAGTCAGTGGTTGGGTGAGTGTGTGTGTGTGTGTGTGTGTGTGTGTGTGTGTGTGTGTGTGTGTGTGTGTGTGTGTGTGTGTGTGTGTGTGTGTGTGTGTGTGTGTGTGTGTGTGTGTGTGTGTGTGTGTGTGCGTGCGTGCGTGCGCTCGCGCGCTTGCGTGTGTGTGTGTGTCAGTGAGTGTCAGTGAGTGGCAGTGAGTCAGTGAAGATAGCCTGTGCTTGGGAAGTGGCATACGGATGAATTTGAAGATCCTTGCTGGTTATTTGGAACACACTGCACATGTCGCTGGTATTTTTGTTACAACCAACGTGGTTAGGCATAGAGGGTGAACTCTCTAGTATTAAAGTTAAAATATCTCTTAAAAACCAATACTGATAGTGGGTTTATACCAAGGAAATGTGAAACGGTCTCTTGAAAAAGGGCAATGAAACCATAATGAAAAGTAATTTCGTGCACAAAATCTGCTTTAAAAAAAAAAAAAGAACGATTATACCTATCAGCATTTAAAGTAGGGAAATTGGGCTAGCCAGATGCTTCGATAGGCAGGTTTACGCCAATGCTGTCCGAGTTACTTCAATTAGAAAATGAGGTTTGGGATACAAGGATAGATATTTTTAAATGCTATCGTCAATCCATGCCAAGAAAACTGGAAACATTAATTTCTACTTGGTTAAGAAGATTGTGATTTTGAAAGTCACGAAAGTGGTAATACCGTAATGTCCCTGATTTCAGGGACTTCAGCTGACGCCGGGTTTTTAGATTGCAATCCACAAATCTGTGAATGAGCCGGAGTTAAGAGTTACTGGTTCAGTGTCAATTAAGAACTAAAGTACAGTATATTAATAGAAGTGAAGATAAGCATGTGTGCTATGAGCTGAAGAACGGCGTGATCATTTTAAATAAACATCGTTTTTAAAACTTCATATGTAACATTTGACATTGTACAATAAAGTTGGTTTTGAAGTTCAGTAACTTGAAAAATAAAGAAGATAACTAAATTAAATTTAAAATGGTTGGGTAAACAAAATTTCAGATTAAATTTTCAGCGTTTTCAGTAGTTCATTCGTTTAAATTACGGTTATGATATGTAGTTTGAAATAGTTTTAATTCCTTGTTTATATCATGGATTAAGTGAAAGTTTTAATTACATGCTATAGAATATAATACATTTATCTTCCAAAGCCAGTGTTGTTGGCGTTTTCCAACAAATTGATGCATGATTTATTCTTTATTCCAGATGTTATACAATAATTATCCACATATAGTTTTTGTTTTCTCAAAAGTGCATCTTAACTATTTTGACTAAAATACATTATGTATGTCTTGAATTTTCGGGACGTAGCTTTCGAAGTCCTCTTTATTTTGAACCATTTTGTATAACTGGTTAACCTAAAGAAATGGACAAAACCTACTACAGAACAATTTAGATCTCCTTGAAACATATAATTCATGTCCAATAACATCTCCCCTGGCTTTAGCCATTGCCGAGATATTCTTTGTTGTTGGTTTAATTTTCAGATAATTTATAAGTACCTTTCTCAACTGCAAATCGCTATTACGTTTTTTTTTTTTATTTATTTCTTCCTTATTCGAGTTCACGCAAAGAGAACAGAATTTCGAAGTCATCACATAGTGATTGGTTTTGAAAGAATATAGTTACCTAATACGTCAGTTTATTCCATTCTTTTTATACCTAAACCGAAAGAGTAAAGAGGATGTGTCTGTATTATAGGAGTGACGGGAGAAGTTCATGTGAATGCAACACATGGGGTATTTTCTTTTTTTCTTTTCGCATCCTCCAATATTTACTTTCTCTATTACGTTTAGTAAGTAGGGTAAGTATTGTATTCGACCCAAAATTCCGATGTCCAGATTTCACCGGAAATATATGTTTTGAGGTCCACCGAATCCAAAAGAAGCATTTTTAGAAAAAGGTCCTTGTGTGTGTCTGTGAACAGCATAACTCAAAAGCGAGAAGTCGGTTAAAAGCCAAAGTTGGTATTTAATTTTAATATCTTTCAAGGATGCGACACGAAGATGTTGAAGAAAATTCCCCCTCTCTAAACTGCGCTTTACGTGGAAATGTTCTTTCGAACATTTTGATTTTCTTAAAAATGACCGTAATGATTTTGATTAAAAGGCTATATGTTTAAGATATTTTTATGGTAAATGAAATGTATATTTTGAATTTTCTGGCTATAGCCTATGTAGTCCTGTTAACTCTTGATGACTTTTGTATAATTGGTAAACCGTAAGAGATAGAACAAATCTTACTATGCAAAAATTGTAGATCTCGTTAAAACACAAGTTATGTCCAAATGCATTTTTATGGAGTGAACGATTTCGGAGATGCTCCTTGTTATTTGTGTGAGTTTTTCAATACCTAAACTTTTCTAAAATGGAAGATTGTTATTCACTTTTTATCTCTTGGCTGTGCAAAGAGAATGCAATTTCAAAGCCTATGTATAAGCGACCAGCTTTAAAAGATTTGACTATCGCTAAAATCCATATTCCCCTTGCACCTACAAGAAAATCAGCAATCAGTTAATTTATGTAAATGTTTATCCCGACTAACATGAAGATAGAGGAATAAGAGTTTGTAAGAATAATTAGCACACGAGTAGAGAAAGTCATATGAGTGCAACACATCAAATTTTTTATCTTTATAGAAAGGAGGTGTTGAATCAAAGTTTAACGCAAGGTCATGTAATTTTGGTCCAAGTACAACCACCAAGCTGGTGTTTGCCTTGTCTGGGATAAAGATTCTGAAGGAGGCACAGACCCCCTTATTAAATCCGTTATAACCTGATGTCTTGATCAGAGGTTTGGTTGAGAATGGGCTATTAAGGACAGCTCAATATGGTGTTAAACTACTCACATTTCAAAATGAGAATCCAGGCAGGTTAGCTCTGTCATAGGGTAATAACAATTACACCATCTACACAATAAATGTTCCTTGACATGCTGATAATACAACATTTGTACTATCACTTCATAATTTTTTTCAATATACTTTTTAAGTGAGGTCTATGAATGAAATGTTAAAAACCCATGTTATTAGTGGGTATACATATCTACGACCATTTTGTTTACAGACCTTCCAAGTTTTAGGAGACATTAAGTACTTAATGATGAATAATATGACCGGATTAGTTTTTTTATCCAGTGAAATATAAACTCAAAAATTTGCGCATAGAAAATATATTATTCCATTAAAAATACGCAGTTCTTAATTTTTAAAAATTCAATATAGGTTATTCAATATCAGTCCTGTAAGTAGTTTCTGAGGAAAGTGTACTCAAAGCTAGCTGCGGAAAGATGCAAAAAACTAAATTAATGTGCTTTTTGGCTAACTCGCCAAATTTAAAACATTCTTGCATCATAATCTCCTTGTTCCAGTGGTTCTTGAAGCTCACTCTTCCTCTTCAAGCTCCTTTAATTGATTCTAACTCTTGACCAAAATTTTGTGTAGTTATTAAGTTATAGCAAATTTAATATGACGGTGATACTGGTATTTAAAAGGGGCGTGACCCAACATACGCCATATTTAAATCCCCATTTAAATTGCTTAAATATTTAGAATAACCATATTGTATTATATCATTGGATTCGTAAAATCTAGCAGATTTTTATAACACACAAAACAAAAAAACAAAAAATCGAATTTCTTGAGCCTTTCACAGGTAGTACTGTCCTTATTGATGTGTGTCGAGGTTCGTGAAAAGCAGTAGTGAGTTGGAATAATGGACAGGAATTGATGTTCAATGGCGTCCATTCCCACACCTTGGTGAAGGTAAGCCACAGCAAGGCCAGGAGACGTACTTACCACCTTTTGGACCCTTCGCGCTTTTAAATACATGCATGATCGACTGAAAGTATTACTGACTACTCTTCTCTGGGGCAGATGAACCCTTACGCTGCGAAACAGGATGGCTCAACCCTTTCTTCATCATTTTTTCAATGTTTAATTAAATATTCACAGTGGTGGCAATATTAGAATATGTATTCTTTTTCTTATTTGTCCAATTTCAAACAGACTTCTAACCAAAATTATAGATTACGAGACGAAATAGCTGATGTTGCCCGTGGTTTGACGATTTTGTCCGTACAACTTTTAGATTTAAATTGAATAGTATAAAGAACCAAAAATAAACAAAATAATTAAATAAAACACCGGAAAAACACTATGCAAAAGTACTGTTGAACAATCTCAAATACCACAGAAAGAGAAAGCTTTGTGAGTGTAAGACGTTGAATTTCTATGCCAATCATATAGAAAATGTATTAATTTTTTGTAGAAGAGATAGTTGAGAAAGAAATAAGGTTGTGTTTCGTTAAAGAAACGTGAATAAAGGTAACCGTGTGAATATAATGTGCAGCATTTCGATTGTGTGAATTATATGTGTGGGTAGATCACTATAAAAAATTGTATATAATGCTTTTTTTTCCCTTTCTAAGTCTACAAAGTCAGTTTACCTTAATAGAATGGCTAATCAAAACGAAAGGTTGCAAAATGTAATTAAATTCGATTTAAGCAAACCTATTCTCAAAATCCACTACCTTTCTTTTACGAAAAAAACATTTTAAATATAATAGGTGCAGCTGTCAAGCGATAGGTCCACCACAAACGTCATATACCTATTGCAAGTAATTCTAGGTGGCAATTCTTCTTCTTCTTGTTCTTCTCCTTCGCCTCCTCCTTCTTATTCTCCTCTTTTTCTTCTTCTGCTACTTCTTCTTCTTCTTCTTCTTCTTCTTCTCCTCCCCCTCCTCCTTATTCTCCTCTTTTTCTTCTTCTGCTTCTTCTTCTTCTCCTCCTCCTCATCCTCCTCCTCCTTCTTCTTATTCTCCTCTTCTTCTTCTCCTCCTCCTGTTCCAATGGCGCTGCAGCTATCTCTATCCAGGGCTATCTTTTGCCATTTTTTGACTATCCTCTTGAACTGAATCCATTCACCTTTTCCTATGTTTACCTATTGGTCTTTTTCCAAACATCACTCCTGTCATCACTTTCTTAGGTGTGTGTCCTTCATCCACTCTTTGTACATACCCTCCCATTGTAGTGGCAATTCCCATACAAAATTACAAATTTCGATTTTAGAGCTTTCGGCTATTCCTTTGGGTTTGTCCAATTTTTTTTTTTTTTTTTTTTTTTTTTTTTTTAACCATTTCAGTATCGAGGCGAGTTAAACGAAAAAGAAATTACTCAAATCGATCGAGCCATTTTATAGGTATACATTTATTTTCACTTGCGCCTTAATGTTTATTCGTTTGCAATTTTACACATGCATCATTAATTATTGAAATAATTGCATTTGATGCTATGCCTGACGCTAGATTCCGACGCATCTCGTTTAATATTTCGTAAGCATTACTCTTGACTTCCCCCCACCATCCCTTGTCAAGCAAGAAATAAGAGCACGGCGAAAACCCCTCCACACTCTAAGTGATTACTTAGTACTTGGATGACCCTCTGCAGCTTTGCAAACGATCGAATATAGGAAACGGGCTTCTGCAAACTGCAGCATAGGAGTGTGTGTATCATCAGACTAAAGTAAGTCGCGCATGTCTAATGTAGTGAACAAGTAGTTTGTGGTAAGGTGCATGTACTTGAGAATGGTGATTTCATCCCTGTCCCAGCACACCAGGCGATCATCCACCGTCTGCCAAGTCCACAAGCTTTTACAGTAATCTGACGAAACTTGCTTTTCATACGTATATTTCTAAATTATTTCCAAACGTTACATTTTTACTTTCTCTACTACATATAGACCCAAAATTTCGATGTGGAGATTTCACCGGAAATGTATGTTATGAGACCCCTGAATCCAAAAAAGCATTTTTATAAACGTAATGTTGATTGTTTATTTGCGGTCTCCAGCCATATATTTTCACCAAAGTTCAAATTTTTTCACTTCAAAGCACTTTGGTCTTGCATTTCTGTAGTCTAAAATTAAACAAAAGAATTTTATTTATCTGGTCTAGTTTTGAATCCTTTGAAAATCCTTCTAAATATTCTCATATATTCAGATGCGTTTTTCTTAAATTGTATATTAATCATTTCAGACCGCAGTTAAAATTGACATATAAAAAATCAGACACAGCTGCAAATTTGTAGGTCTCCATACTTCCTACCATATTTTCAGTGTTTTGTTTACATTTTTCGTTCGTATTAATAGAGCTTAAAATCAATGCTGGAACAAAACTGTGCATTCGCTATAATGCTACCGAAATCAACATTAACATCAACACACGCCAATCATTTTATATACCTACGTGGCTCCACCTTGTCCTTCACCAGCGAGGATTCCAAACTTGCTAACCTACGACATTGAAATCCTGGCCAATGATGTCAGTGCTTTGGCCACACAACCTGCAAACGGTGAACAAGGCAGCCAAAGACATTAAAAAGGATTTATATACATTGAATGCTAGAGAACTGTTGCATTTGAATAAAAAGCCATGTGTATTAAAAGAGTTCTCTTTATACGTGCTCATATTTTGATTTATTTACTCACAAGCAAAACCAACAGATTGCGTTAAATATTCTTCTGTCTCTCCCCCTCTGTTTCCCACTGATACTCCCTCCTTTCCTCCCTCCCTCCTTTCCTCCCTCCCTCCTTTCCTCCCACCCTGCTTTTCTTACTCCCTCCTTTGCTCCCACCCTCCTTTTCTCCCATCCTCCTTTTCTCCCATCCTCCTTTGCCTCCACCCTCCTTTTCTCCCCCCTCCGTCTACAACACCTTTTCTCCTCCCTGTCACTGTCTGCAACTTTCTCATTCTCTCTCACCAAGTCTCCTCTCTTTATGCATCAGGGTATCCATAGCAGAAATTTGGTCAACACTTTAACCCTCCGTTGGTCACTAAGGGCCTGAGAGACCCCTAGATTTATTCAAACGTTATAGTTTTAGAACGAAATCACCTATGCAATCGCTTGACTAGGACATTTAATATTAAACCTTACTCGATTGCTTGATGGGGCGACAACCTTATCCGTTTATTTCTTTAGCTGCAAGCATGACTTATTGGCAGTCACGTGTCGCACGGTCAACCAAATCCTGCGCACCTACTCTCATTACGTATTGTTGACATTTGTTTTTCCGCGTTAGTTGTGCAATATTGTTTTGCCATTGCAAATAGCACCTCTTTTCACAAACAGGGGTATGATCTACAAGGTCCGAAGGATTTGGAAGAAGTGCATCATCCACCTTGTGATGATGCCTAACACGTGTATAGCTTGTATGAATCAGATGATTCTAATTCTGAAGATAAACTGAAAATGAGATCTTTATAGGTAGATTCAGAAAGTAATGATGAAGAAGAGGATGAAAGCAACTTTCGTGATAATAACCTGTATTTTATAGGTAGCCACACATGCTGGTCAAATATTGTTATTGCCATCATCATCATTATTGACACTACACTTCAAATTACAAGCTGTATACCTGAACATCCAATTTATTATCTTTCCATGTAGTGTAGTTCAAATTATAATGTAATTGTACTCATAGTACTTTTTACCTATCTTTAATCTATCTAGTAAAGATAAAACTAATAAAAAAAATTATATTTCAGCTAATTGAAGCTAAACATGGAAATAAAGGAAAAATGAAATTAAAAAGAAATACAAGCATATAAGCAAGCGCAATCGGACCCGCGCAACTAACAGTGTTCTACCAGGACGCGCGTCTAACGGAGGGTTAAAAATTCAAACATTAGTTTAAATGTCCAACGGATACTTTGAACTTACAGCGTCAATTTCATGCTTGGGCTTTCTCTCTCAGAGCCCCTCAGATCTTCACTAAAATCCAAGAGCCTGTAGGTATTTATTACCAATGCCTTCTACTGGACTTTTCTCACACTTTTGCACATTAAAATGTTCCACACGATGTAGTTGATAACCAGTCTTGTTCAAATGTTGTGCAAAACCTCAGAGAAAATTCACTTTAAAAATATGGTGTGTTGCACTCACATGACTTTCTCTATTCCTGTACTAATTGTTTTTACAAACTCTTATTCCTCTATCTTATACAGGTTAGTTGAAATAAACATTTGTAGGAATTATCTTACAGCTTTTCTTTTTCCTGTAGGTACAAGGGGAATATGGGAGTACAGTAGGCTTTGAGTGATGATCAAATCTTTTAAAGCTGGTCTCTATGTGAAGGCTTTGGAATTCCGTTCTCTTTACATGGCCAATGCATAAAAAAGTGAATAACGACCTTCCATTTGAGAGCAGTATCGGTATTGCAAAGCTCACACAAATAACAAGGAATATCTCCGTAATGGTTCACCATAAAAAATATTTGGACATAAATTGTGTGTTTTAACGAGATCTACTTCTTTGTATTGTAAGATTTAGTCTATTGTGATATATTAGACGAAGTCTTAGAGGAGTTTGTTGGAAGATTTTGAGGCTTGGAGACTTTCAAATCTAAACCGGGTCTCTTTTCCTTGATTTATTTTATTGGTCCCGAGAATGTTCCCGTTCAACGTCAACTAAAACTTGCTGATTTATGCTGTGATTCAGATCTAAAAAGGCATATAGTAATAGCAATTTTGTCAGTTTTTATCAAGCCCTTGATCCACAAACATACCCAGAATTTTGTGAATTTTCTGCAGAAATTATGAATATATTTGGCAATACATATAGGTATCTCGGTACGTTTTGGTTAAGTGCCGTCTAAGAGCGAAATTGTCTGGTAACCTTACGTCTGGTTTAAGACTTGCCTCTGTAGCTAATGTTTTCCCAAATATTAATATGTTGGTGGCATACACTAGGCATAATAAATTCGTAATTAAGTTCAAAGCGTGTCCACAATTAGATAATGTGGAGCTGTTTTTATATTATGTTACAGGAGCAGTTTGTTTCCTTTTGAATTGTAAAGTTAAAAGTTATATAAATATTCCGTATCTTTCGTGGTTTTAATATTTTGTTTTGGGAATATTAATTTATTTTGGAATAATTACATTATTATTGTAATTCGTATTAAAACCTTATGATCACAAAATCGATGTAAATAAATACTTTTAAAGCAAACCGAAACACAAAATAAAAAGAGTAGACCTATTGAAGATTCCTAATTTATTAATTTCATTTTTCCAACTGACACATTAAGAATGTCCATATTATAGCATACTTAAATCGCAATTTTAATTTTCATAATCACTGTTTAAACTAAATAAAAGCTCCCTCTCTCAGCCACTAAAACGCAAAAAGCTTAGTAAACAAGCGGACGAAAAATTGTGTGCGAAATACCTTTCTCTGTACAAAGATGCTCGGATAATTTGCAAACCGTATAATCCACATGCGAATAATTAGGAGTTAACTGTATTTCAATTGAGGAAATAAAATTTGTTACAGAAGAGGCAGAATGTCATTTTACATAAACAAGGTAAAAATATGTAAAAGAAAAAAAAAGGTGTCTGCTCAAATATGTAAAATATATAGCAATAATATGTCATTTGATAGCTAAGATTCTAATCCATGGAAATTTATTATTTTAGTTAGGTATGTATAAAAACAGGGAAAGAATATATATTTACACACGAATCCTAACTCTGGTGATAAACAGTACGTTGAGGGAGCCGAATGCATGCGTAATCTAACGAGTGTTCATGAAAGTCACCCAACACTAGCGGAAAGTTCCGCGAGGATCGGAACCCAGGCATCCTTCTCGGAAAGGACCGAAGGAAAATGCTACCGGTGAGGCCAGTGTGCGTTTCACCATTTAATAACACGAGTCCGCCGACCCTCGCGGAAATTTTCTGCTTCCTTCCGTTCCGCTCTCGACGTGTCAGTGTGGGTCAACCTGGGTGCTTCTTCTTGCCGTTTGGTCCTAAAAGATGTCTGTTCGCCAAGCTGACCCATCACATTTTTATTTAGTCGTCAGAGCCTATTCAATAATCCAATTAACATATCCCAGAATTGAACAAATCTCTAATATGACTACGGAATGAAAGTATGATGACATCGTGAGTTTCGGTTGTTCCTGTTTTAGCCACACAATGCACTCTGTATAACCCCGGGCAGGCAATGTCTGAACTACTGTGCGTTAAGACAGAAAATCTGCTCAGTATTTGGAGAACCGCATCTGAAAATAACACACACCCAATGGCTTAATGCTGACATTAAAAACTGACTACAAAAACGACAGAACAGAGGATAACAATATCGCGTTAGTTTAAGAAATTAAGGACGTGATGGAATGGTAATGCGAGCAGAGCAGGATTACTGTCAGTCACGTGCACAGAAACAGGATTTGGGAGTCCTGACCCGTGACGGTCCCCAGAAGCATTAGTCCAGTAAGCTTTCAGTTTCAGAGATGGAGGTTTTTGACTGCAGGTTAAGCAAAGAGCAGAACCACGATCTCGCCTGGGGTATATTAACAATGAACACACCCAAATTTTGATGTCTTAAAGGCTACCGTAACGCTAAATTCCTAAAACATGCTTCATCTTCAAAACTAAAATAATGATTTATTTTGTGGAATTGTGATATTCTGCTTCGAAACATTTTTACCTTCCGTTTGGGTTACCTGTTAGGACACAATACTCACATTCCTGTAAGACGTTTTGGGAATATCGACATAAAACTATTTTACATAGAAGCTTTAAATGTTTCAGCAACCCTCCATCCCCAATTTTTAATAATTCATAGCACAACGCCGTAACAAGAGTAGATTTTGTTGGTTTTTCTTTTACAACTGTAAAGTCCTTGGTGCGCATCCTACTGCGTTACTTGTGTAGTTTCGGGTATAGTAACGGGTTTTAACAGCAGAGAGACACAGCTGCGGAAATGGCCGACTTGAGCTCCATCACACTTTGATGTAAATGGGCGGAATCACTTCAACGTCGCATATTCAAATCGATGGATTGGTAGAGGTAAACTAGTTTCATGTCCAGCACGGTCGCCAGATCTGACACCTCTCGGCTATTTTCTGTGGAGTTGTATGAAGAGTATGGTGTCAGCGGAGGACCTTATGGCTCGAGTCCACGGAACGATTGAAAATCTTCAAACACGATCCCACGTGCATAAGGCTCGCCACCGCCGAAATAGGCTCAGCAATGACGTAGGCGGTACACAGTTCGAAGCTCGTCTGTAATGTAGATAGCTAGACGTTGGGTTTATTAACGAAATATAAAGTACACCCGTCTCACACTTCGATGCGCTACAGCGTCCAAACGGTACATTTCCGGACAGGGGTTTCTATTTGAAAACCAGTCAGTTTGCCGTCGCACACAACATACTATTCCCTGTTGGTGTTTTTTGGGACACCCTGAATACATATGTTAACAAACATAATATATTTGTGGCAAATATCTAACTCTCCGTTTTTCACTGTGGACATACACTTCCTTATCTTTGTATATGGAAACTTTAAGATGTGTGACTTAAAAACAATGGTTGCACTTAATATTTTTAAAAGAAATTCGTACATTTTCGGAAAGATTACCCCTTAAGGGACACTGGGAGTGAAATTTGAAAGTTTCTATATTTCTTCATAGATTTTTCTGAAATTTTTACTGTATTTGTATTTATATGAGAATAGGCGGTACACCAAATTTCATTAAAATTGGATAATTGGTTTAGGATATATAAATTATTTTATGAATTTAATAGGCACATTTTCAAAATAGAGCTCGCGTCTATTGACTTTTCAAAATTCATTTATATTGGCAGAACTGATACTCTAAAACATGGGTAACAATTGTATGAAGAGATATTTCAAATACGTTTGCTGATTATGCTGTACATATTTTTTTAATAACAAAGAAAATTTAATCTTAAAAATTATTGATTTTTTCATACAAAAAAATGTTTTTGGAATTCATGTTAATGATAACATCAATATTGAATCATAGTTTTGTTTAGCTGCTATTTATGAATACTTTTGGAAATTTTCATTGAATTTGAAGCAAAACTCAGGCGCGACCTTCTTTTGGAATGTGCAGAAATGTAGTTTTGAGAAAAACAGGCTTTTATATAGGAGCATCCTGTGTACCTTAAGGGAAGAGCACTATTTGAAAGGGCCGTAATGGCCACATGGAGTGAGGGATATGAAAAATGTTAGCTGATCCAAATGCACAGGTGTTCCAGGAACATTTTAAGGTAAAAAAAAATTTTCGACTTTTTGACAATTTTGACCAAAATTTCACTCCCAGTGTCCCTTAAATGCCTTACTTTGAAACTAACATATCTTATTTGACATTGTAGTAATACGATTGTTCACCTTTCAGCCACACTTAATATAAAATACGTAAAAGTTATCCATGTTTTGTTAGTCGTTCTTTCGATTTCAACTTTTGTGCTTCACTGGCTGTACGCTCATCTATCCGTAGTTTATTATATAAGCACCACATTGTAATTGATAATTTGTGGCTTTAGATGGCTGAGAGTGGTTAATATTCTTATAGCAGATTGGTCAGTGATTCACGAGTTTAATAATGTCATTATGTGTTATCAATTTTCACGGAGCTTTGCTGAAAGCCCTCTGCAGTAGAAGCGGTTGAGTTAAGCACACTGGTTAAAATCCGTATTTATGTACCTACATACAGTGCCACTTGTTGTAATGAAGCAAACGGGCGCCACAGTAAACAACTATTTGGATCGATTTAATGCTCAGTTAGCAAACGCACAAGAGACCTATAACTTGCAACTTAGTTGTCGTGAGGTCCTATAATTTGTCAGCTCCCTGACAGAATAGCCTTGGATCCCTGCCGGCCATAAATATGGGAATTGCAAGTTCGAAGTCTGCTTGAGCGAAATTGGTTTTCTTCCTCGGTAATGATACAGAATTGAAGGCAGAGTTGCTCTGTTAAGTGAGGCAAAACAGAAAGCGATGCAGATTTTGCATTCAAAGGAAAAAGTATACACCAAAAATTAAAACGCAGGCTGTAAATAGAATAAACTGGTGAAGTGATTGCCGTTTTATATATATAATAATATACACTTTTACAGTAGCAAATACGCAAAATCTATTTTATATTAAGGTGAAAGTGCCAGCTCTCATGTAATTAGAATGTTTTCACTTATTTACCCTTTGTTTCTCTTTGTGTTTTAAGTAGGGGCGGCCAGCCATACGCCCGCGGACCAAATAATGGAATGCTGATAGCTCAAGTTTCGAAATGAACCTAATTTTATTATCCTTAAAAGCTTTTCCTATTTAAAATCTATTAAGAGTAACATAGATTTATTTGTAAATAGAGTAACGCCGGGTAAGGCGCACAACAAAGGACAGCCGGGGCTAAGGTACTTCACGCCACATACCATATATGGAAGTATATCCCTTCAAACTTGAAATTTCGATCTTGCTCTACGGCTCATGTATATTTGACTCCACGTGCATTTGTGAGCAAACATTTCCTGCCATGAATGTTATTTACAGTAAACACATGCACAGCGTGCTAATGTACTTGTGTGCACGTGAAACATTACACTTATATTGAGAAATTGACAAATGAAAAACATGCTAATAAGTCACATTGACATTACAGGTCATAAGAATGCATCGGGGTGTTCTTATTCAATAATATGCCAAGAATTAATAATAATAATAATAATAATAATAATAATAATAATAATAATAATAATAATAATAATAATGATAATGGTAATGGTAATGGTAATGGTAATGGTAATGGTAATGGTAATGGTAATGGTAATGGTAATGGTAATGGTAATGGTAATGGTAATGGTAATGGTAATGGTAATGGTAATGGTAATGGTAATGGTAATGGTAATGGTAATGGTAATGGTAATGGTAATGGTAATGGTAATGGTAATGGTAATGGTAATGGTAATGGTAATGGTAATGGTAATGGTAATGGTAATGGTAATGGTAATGGTAATGGTAATGGTAATGGTAATGGTAATGGTAATGGTAATGGTAATGGTAATGGTAATGGTAATGGTAATGGTAATGGTAATGGTAATGGTAATGGTAATGGTAATGGTAATGGTAATGGTAATGGTAATGGTAATGGTAATGGTAATGGTAATGGTAATGGTAATGGTAATGGTAATGGTAATGGTAATAATAATAACAATAATAGTAATAATAATAACAATAATAGTAATAATAATAACAATAATAGTAATAATAATAACAATAATAGTAATAATAATAGTTAATTAATAAGAAGAATTAATAGTTCGAATTATTCACATTATGAGCCAATGCATTTCCTTATGACAATTTAAAAAAAAATGTGTGAAATTATACAATAATTTTTGAAAATACAAAAGGCAATAAGTGAAAGACTTTTAAAACATTATGTTCATATATCGGCCTACAGCTGCACTTACGTACTTATATAATACCGGGAGAGTAAAAAACCTCCGAACGGGCTGCACAGTGTTTTGCTTGTCCTCTTCCTCGCCGCTCATTGCCGTCTGTCGCTATCATAGAAAGGCGCCGATGAAACCATACATTTTTAAAACTACCTTTAAAGGCTTTACTCACCAAGTTTATGAAAGGAGATGCTGAGATTGGTCACCGTCGTCTACACATTCATTTTGGCACCTCTTTAGAGAACTATCCATCACTCGCCATAGGTCACGTTGAGAAATGCTAGCAGTTTCCTGGTGGTTATTTTGTTTTAATTCTTCCAGAGTGTGTGGGTTTGTGTTGTACACTTTGTTTTAAGTTACCCCAGAGATAGAAATCGCGGGGGGTTAAGTTGGGGGGCCACAAATCTCTATTAATAATTCTGTCCTGAAACACACTTCTAATGGTTCTCATCGAAAGATTGGCCGTATGAGCTCTTGCAGAATTTTGTTGAAGAAAGGCAAAATCACGCTCGCCGTCTGTTAACTCTAAGAAGGGGGAGGGGTGAGCAAAATTGTATTCACGTATGTTCGGGCGTCAATTGTTGACTGGAAAAAATTGACCCTAATATTGTTCATGAAGTACCCCTTCATGACGAAAAAATTGGTGTATGGGGTTGTTTGTTTTGTTGGAATACAGTTTTCGGGGGGCTAGGTAAATTGAGTCCATAATTCGTTGTTTACGATTCTCTAAGCACCAACCTGATCAATTGTTGTGCAGTCCCAAGTGTGCACAAAGTGGGAGGGGAAATTTTGTCATAATTACGGGTTGAGGGACTCAGTTTACCTGCCTTGAAAGTTTAGGTGGGACTCAATTTACCTGCCATAAAAGTTTAGGAGGGACTCAATTTACCATCCCTGGTTTTCGGGGGGTGTTGGAATAGCTTTTCCAGGTGCCGGCCTTGAGCTTCTACACTTGCTACCACATCCCCTTGTTTAATTAAAACACGTGCACCTTTAGTTGTCGCTTGGACGTCCTGTTGTTCAGTGTGTTGCAGATCACTGCCACTATGTATTGTATTGCTGAAATATTAACTTAGACGTAACTCTTGTAATCTGAATTTTTGGATATTTCGAATTTTTTTGTTGTCCCTTCTACTTCGAACCATCTAAGTTCCACAGTAGTCAGCTATCAGCCGCCATTAAATTTTGTGTCTACCATAATAAACATGCATATTTATAACCTGGGACCCATGGTAAGGATTTATGTATATGTTAGCGGTGCCTATATTGCAGCAACTAAAGGATGGATGTGATTCAAATCCGGGCCCTGGTATTCATAATTTAAAAAATAGATAAAAACATACACAGGACGGTTCAAAAGGCTGCGCACAAATTTAAGGAGCCTATAGTGGGATTGAAATACAACTACTTTCTGGTAGTGTAGTTTAGGTGGTGATCTTGTATCATTCCAGGCCTGGGAGTGTCAGGACGGACATAACATCGTCGTGGTGTATTGATTGTGTTGGCCGCCATTTTGAACAACGTTTGTAAGATTAACTTGTTGATTAAACATTATATTCATTTAATTTAAATGTTTGCGCAAAATACTTGTTGTAGCTCGTGGTAAGTTGTGTACACATCTACGCACAAGTGGTGCATTGCGAGTGAGTCCTTGAGGAAGAAGGAGAATGCTGGTACCAGTACGCGAGTGACGCACTCCAGACGTTTCACTAGAACCTCCTGGAGTGGAGTTCTCTCAGCGTGAGGCAGCTGAACCAGTTTCTTCTTCAGAAATTAACCAGACATAGGTATTGGCAAGCGTTATCGCTACAAATGAAACATCTCTTAGTTTATTTTAAAATTTGAAGAAATTTCGAACGTTTACGGTTTTGGGTCGATTTATTTGGCATCTTAATACAGCAATCAGGCTTTGCAGATCAACGTTCATGCATGCTTTTAAATTCCTTCCAGAGATATTACATTTTCTACTATGTTTAGAATTTTGAACAATTGCTCCACACGATACTGTTATTTTTACTTTCCCTACTACGTATAGTAAATAGAGGAAGTATTGTATTCGACCCAAAATTTCGATGTCGAGATTTCACCGGAAATAAGTATTTTGAGGTCCCCTAGATCCAAAAAAATAGCATAACTCAAAAAGGAAAAGTCGATTAAAAACGAAAGTTGGTATTTAAGTTTAATATCCTTCAGGGATGCGACACGGAGATTTTGAAGAAAATTCCTCCTCCCTAAACTGCGCTTTATATGAAAATTTTGATCTTCTCAAGAATGGCTAATGATTTTGATTAAAATGCCATATGTTTAAGATATTTTTATGGCAAATGAAGTATATATTTTGAATTTTCTGATTATAGCCAATGTACTCTTGTTAACTCTTGATAACTTTCATAACTGGTCAACCGTAAGAGATAGACCAAGTCTTACTATGCAAAATTTGTACATCCCGTTAAAACACACAAGTTATATTCGAATGCATTTTTTTTTTTTTTTTTTTTTTTTTTTTTTTTGTAGAGTGAACAATTTCGGAGATATTCCTTGTTATTTGTGCGAGTTTTGCAATACATTTATCAAATGGAAGATCGTTCTTCACCTTTTCATCTGTTTGGCCGTGCAAACAGAACGAATTTCAAGGCTTTAAAAGATCTGACTCTCGCTTAAGTTATATTCCCATATTTTCTTTGTATCTATAAGAAAATCAGCAGTAAGCTAATTTATACAAATTTTAATCTCGACTAACACGAAGAAGATAAAGGAATAAGAGTTTGTAAGAATAGTTACGTGAGTGTAACACATCAGATGTTTCAAAATAATGTTTAATGTTTATTATATAAATAAATTGTAGATATGAATCTATAATTATCCTATTAGTTTGGTAAAAGATGATAAATGTTAAATATCAGTATCCTGCTTGAAGGTTTAAACAACATGAATATTATTGTTTGTTACAGCTAAGGATGGTGATAAAAATTCAGCCATCATTTCCCATCCTGTTATCAACAAGGAGGTTACAGCACAAAGTAAAACTCATGTGGAACAGTTTATAAATGAGAATGTGCTGCCAAATAAAAACCCGAAAAAAAAAGAGTTTAAACATTTATAATGCTAAAATAACACTGTCTGACTTCACGCTGTTTAAAAATAATGTAGTGCATATAAACTCCCTCCTTAATTCTTATTACTCCTCGCTACTAAATTAGTATTTAAGCTTCCTGAGATTTCTCTTGAATTGTTTCTTCACTTTACTTATTGCTCTTACTACAAGTACAATTTAATACGGAGAGAGGCTTGCAGACATTTATCTCGCAATATGACGTGCTTTAAAACGTAATGTAGCCATAGGAAGTACACAGAACCAAAGTAGGTTGTTTACAGTATTAGATAACTCTAAAACTCATATTTATGAATTTTGACAATTCCTGGAGCCTCCTTTACAGCTGCGCATCCTTAAAGATGCAGTGTTACCCTCTCAGAATCTGGTAACGAACAGCATGGTAATCAGATGCTCTGTAACTTTTATCCTAATAATAATGTGACCTCAACCAGACTCGCCCTTCGGAACTAAAATTAACGCCTATCAGTAGAGAATTTAAATAAATCTGTATATCTGTGATCATCAACGTTTACTGTTTTAGCCACACGTTAACCAGGGATTCCACATGATGAGTGTAACAAATATGTCCAATACAATTATTCTCAATAAATAACCGTTTTGTAGGAAAACAAGTAACATATTTGGAGGCGTCTAGCTTCTTGATGAATGTATACGTATAAATGGTTTATTTCACTTACTGTTACTCAAACATTGTGAACGTCTCAATGCATATCTACCGTAATTTGAATGAATTTAGTCGCAATTTAATGCTGAGGTGTCATGCAAAGTTTAATTTCTAAGAGAGATTTGGCAACGCCACGCTAACATAGCCTTATAGAGGTCCCGAGGAAACAGTTCCAATTAAGTACGCACAAGGACAGTGATCGCCGCGGCGATTAGGAGAACGATCTATTCGTTGCGCAGGATGAATTGCCTACCTAGTTTAGAAAATATAAATAAGGCTTTCAGAGAAAAGAACCTCTTCGAGGGAAGCATAAGTATATTCAGAAGAATTTTAAGGAAATATATTTCTAATTTGTAGAAAACGCAAACGGAAGAGGATTCTTAATCGAAAGGTCCGATGTTGTTTACAAAGGATATACTTTTCTAAAAATGGGGTACTACTTGGCAAAGCGATGAGGCGTATTGACCTTGGCTGTTGAGCGCTACGATCGCTTCTTATCTTGTTTATTACAACAGCGAAATAATAGTAACTTGGCGTACAGTCAGTGATAAAACACAAATAGATGACCTCTTGCGCCTGCCGATATACGGGACGGTACTGTCCTGAAGATATGATTGCGTCTGAACAGAGTGTACTCACACAATGTCTCGCGTGTTTGTGTGATAAGCTCTCGTAAACAACTGGGCAGTTTCACATTCTTTCCGATACGCCGCATGGTTCTGCCAAGCACAGCTTGTCCACCAAGCTGATGATCCCTGGCAGGAATGCATCGAGCCAGTACGTCAGTAAACTATTCTGATATCTGAAGCCGCAGTCGTGCCTCTAATCACGCTTACGATAATGTTGCCAACCTTGAAATCTGTATTCTCGCTAGATCAAAGCAAAGAAGTCACTCAAAGTAGTGGTACTTAAATGTTATTTTTAGTTCATGCAGTACATTTAGCTTATAAAACATGAAAGATATTTTCAAATAGTCTGTCTTTCTCTCACTGATCGTTTTCTACCTTTTCTATGTTTTCAAACACCCTCCAGCCTGTTTCGGTCACTCGTGTTACATTTCTCTATTTGTTTTACCTTGGCCCAAGTTAGTTCTATGGGATTGAGATCACATATGTATGGGAGCAAACAAACGGCAGTGTGGCTCAATGAAACCCAAAATACGTCCGCTTTAGGTTTGTTTGTCTTAATCATCCTGTAAAAATATGTTTTACATATGGAACTGTCACTCTAACCCCTTTGTTCTGCAACCAAAGTATCAAAGCAGATTTCACGACACTCCTAGACGGGGGTCTATCTTCTTCTTTGCTCCTCTTTTCTTTACTTTCGAGAAAGCGCTACTGTATTAGCGGGAATAACACTGGTGGTAAGTTGGCAAACTAACCAGGCACAACGTTACCTGCGAAGTTTACAAAACTCGGATTACACTATCGTGGACCGGCCCTCCTCTCCCCTTCAGCCCCTAAAACCATGAGCTGGTGAACAGACAGTAGTACACTGGCCTTCAAATTGTTTATCTGGATGAAACTTGGATTAATGTTAACCAAAGTAATAGTAAAGTTTGATTTTAACGAAGGAGATGAATTTCCCCCTTAGGATGCCCTTATGAAAAGGCAACGTTATATAACGTTGCATGATGTTAAGCAGGCTTCATTCGCAGTACCTTGCTGAGGTTTAAATCCAAGTCTACCAAGGACTATTATGATACATGCGCAGTGTATTGGCCAATTCCTGGGAAACATTCCCTCAAACAGTATCATTATTCTCAATAATCTACGCTCCTACATCGGCATCCCTTATGACTTTATGGCAAGTTTCGGGGGGGGGGGGGGGGGCACTTAGCATCTCGACCAGCAGAAGATCCTTTTTGCCCATGTCCCTGACGGGTCGGTTCCCGGGAGATAGATTTGAGAATACTAGGGTGGGTGGACCTAAAAAGACGACGGCAGAGGGCAGGGTCCCTAACAGCTGCAAATTGAAACTCGCCGATGGCGGCTCATACAATTGGTTCCCCCTCACCTTGCGGACTTCTACTTTCCCTGGGGGCCGGGGACCGGAAATTACCCCTGATTCGGAGGACGAGGACTTACCGAGAGCAAATTCCTTGCCTTGCACGCCGAAACTCCCGCCAATACTTAGAACTCTGAAATAGCCGACGAGGACGAAAGGAGAAAAGAAGTGAGAAGTGAGATGAAGTGGCGGAACAGGACATTCGGTGGATGTAATTATCCTTCTCAGCATTCGCCTAGCGACTCGGGGAAACCGCTGAAAAAATCCATGGGTCAGTAAGGTCAGCCACGGGAATGGAAACCATAACCACCCGAATGCGGACCAGAGACGCTGGAGCCATCCCCTAGGACGGCATCCCTTAAATCAGACATGCAATCCTGCCTCCGAAGTAACATAGAACTTGATCCATACTCTACTACAATTGTACTGTATGAATTCTAAAAATTGAAAGAAAAAAACCGTCTCAAAGTTTATGAAATAGACCACCGAGCGGAAGTGCATGGCCATACTGACGTACCACTACCACGGTACCATTGTAACTTAAATGCAACAGAGCCGATATGGCCTTAGATAAAAATGGTGTTTTGTAACACATCATAGTGTTACGAGTTGCCATTTACAAACATTGTTTCATAGTGCAGTGCAAAAAGCTTTGGTGGAAAATTGGCAGAAATCTTGTGAACGTGTGGAAAAACTGGAACAGTTTTATTGGGACAAGGAGTTTAAGGAATGAGATTAGTGATCGATCTTTAATTAAATTAGAAGTCTGGTACACTGACTGCGAAGCGCATTTTGAAATAGCTGATACTGAAGAGGAATATGAAGTGGCAAACGATCAAGGATCCACCAATGCTCTTTGCTTTTAGGAAGGAATGTCTATTGTATCCCAATAGTCGACCGTTCCAAAAGGATGACAGAGACAGCTAGAGCGGGTGAGTATTCTCTTTCTCTTTCTACAAATCGGGTGACAACGTAAAGTGCATGCACTTTAGTAGTCTTCATCACAGCCTTCCAGTATTGCATTCCTAAATATTACATGCATTGTCTTTAGTTCTAATAGCGCAGACCACTGAAAAGGAGCGGAAGATGAGTGCCAAGACAAGGAGAGGACGCGAAGGCGTATTTGGAGTTTTAAACGACATCTCGAACTTGGTCACCTGAACCCGTAGATCCGAACTTGTGCTTATTCAGTTCACAAGCTCGATTCTAGGGGTCTAGGTTGCCAAGCATTATCTCCAGCTACCGTGTAAGGCGCCGCAGTAGTCCAAACAGACATCGGAAGGTACCAATTAGATACGCATCAGGAGTTTAGTATTGTTATGTTCCTGCCTGTGTAGAACTGGCTTTAATCTTACATCTGGGATATTTGTTTGCTATTTTACATGTACATTTTATTTCAGGAAGTTGGTGCTGAGAAATTACAACACTGACTTTTTCATGCATATCTCTTGTCACATATCCAGAATGGAAGGGTTGGAGTATGCTCCTTTCCGGATAAAGTGAACAGAACGGTTTGTTTCTGTTTTACTGTACAAGAGTCCGTATGATATTAATTCATCTTACCTTTCTGCTCATAAAGATCAACAATTAGATGACGACTAACGTTCTCTCTGCTAGTCCAAGTTGGGCTCAACAGCTTTTCCTTTAGAAAAAGTTCTATCCTCCTCGGAAATTTTAAATGTGCAACTTGCGTTGCACTATTTGCAATTGTTTTATGAAAGATCACTAATAACCCGAAATTGTTAAGGGTACAATATAATGGCTAATAGAAGCTTTGTTCCTCCAAATGATTTCAAGAGCATATCCTAACTCTTCCAGCCTGCATAATCAGTGTACCTAAGGATGAGTTGACAGTGGATACTTGACGCATATACAGTCGAGTGTATGGGATGTGCCGATATAATGTTCAGTAAGCCCAAAACCACCCCGTACGAAGCTCTAGTACTCCACTAAATACTCACCCCTTTTCCTTTGCTCTGGAACCCGTGTTCATAGGTTAACTTTTGAGTGCTAGACTGTGGTCATCAAACCAATGCGAGACGAAATCAGCCAGAGGCTGGTGTGGACAGTCGTCGCGAAGTTTGCCATCTAGCCACTGAGGTGGCATGATCCCATATTGCTCCCCTTGCGCTTCTCACCTAGGCCTGCTCTTTGTTCATAGGCTAATGCGTGTGTGCCGGACGTGAATTCAATCTAATTGCTGGCTCACCGATGATAAGAAGAGCGACACGAATGTCAGCCAATGTAAACACAGACCAAAAGGTATGGGAAACCAAAATCATCGGCACTTTCTGTGCTCTCGGCTGTATGCAACACCTTCAGCAAATAGAAAATTATGAAACAGATTTATCATCATTTTGATGCCTTATGCTACACTATGCTTGCATTCCAGTCTCCCACGCTTTTGTGGCCATTTAGCTGCCGAGGAACACGATGTACACGTAGAAGTGAAAATATGTCTCATTTCCTTATACCGCTTTAGTGTTTTTTTCTTTCGTAAGGTGTCAATGTTTGCTGGCTCTAAGGTACAGCCAAGTCGTAACCATATCTCTACGATTGTCTGCAAACAAATACCAAGAAACTAAACAGAATCAGTGAGCGACTTTATATTCAGAGTGAAACAAAGGAAGGGTCTGAAAGAGCTTCTTTTAATGAATTCTGGTTAACCAACTTAGGTAGTGTAGCCCACTATAGTATGGTTAACGATTCGATCTTTTAGAGGGAGGTGTGGGTGAGAAGCTGGTTACCTGCAGCGTAAAATGCTCAACAGCTCCTCTGAAGTAGACATGGAAGCGAAGTCCACAATTTTTGTTGCAATTGAAAAGGGACGTATCCCTGCGAAGAACCAAATCCCACTAGTGAAGAAATCTTCAGGAAGGACCTTATTTGTCCAGTTCAGTAACTACTTTTTTCCACAAATACGTAGATACCAACAAAATTATTTATTACTAGTGTATATTAACATCAATATGAACCAAGGAGTCAGGAAACATTGTTAAATAATTGTACTATTATCCTTTTATGAACATTATCTTGAATTTACTATTAACTAAGCGCTAGTTAACTAGCAAGAACGTAGACAATTCATTAGTAGTGTTACCTTCCGCTCATCTTTTGTGATTACGTAATCAGTTTGTCAATCATGTGCCTAGAACTATGCAACAGGAGTGGTAAAAGGGTGGATCTGAGCTTGGGCGGAACCAGACATTTCATCACCAATTTAAATCGCCCCGTCTAGTGCATATCTTTTTGTGAACAAGTGAATCCAAACCGAATTTATTTATAATTGGAATTTAAATATATCCAGTAATTTCATCAACTTCTATCACATAAAAAGCGAAGACTTTGTTGGCACCTGAGGAAAACATTTTTGACCAGAATGAAGGTACGTAACTCAATGGACGAGACGGTTTAAATTCTACATCTTGTAAATGTTATCTAAACTTTTGAAATATACGCTCTATATTAAGATCGTATTCAGCACGTCTAAGCCAAGTTTCAGATTTCTTTTTCGAAATACCTTCAAATTTGCTTTAATTGTTATTGTTCGCTATCTAAAGTGCTCTTCATAGAAGCTGTGTGAAGTTTTTACTGTCACTTAATTACTTATGTTCGGCACAAGTCACTATGTAAATAATGATTTTTAAACCTCTTATCCAAAAAGGCTTATGTGCCATCAGTTCAATTGTGAATAACTTAAACTAGTATCAGTTTTAGTACCCACTGTGTGTATGGTTTAAAATTTAATCACAATGGTTTATTTACACAAATGAGTTTAGATGCTGATAAGTGCTGAACGTAATGAAATTAACGAGAAGGAACAAGAATTTAAAATATGCCGTCTATAATTAGGTCCTGACCTTGCAATTATCCTGAAAGCACTCAAATGCCTCCTAGGCACTAAATCAGCTCCTGTGCATAACATCTAGAAAAGAATATAAAAATACGGTTTTAATGATAATGTAACATTTTTAACACTTACAACGTTATTAATAAATAGTTATTAGGAAAGTTCTGCTAATAACATATAATATAACATATAATAATAACAAAAAACAAATTCATGCAACAGACATGCTAACAAACTATTAAATACTTCTGTTTGCAACAAAATTCATGTACATTTTTTATATTTCAAATCTTGGAAATAATTCCTTCAGGCATATCTTGGCCACAATGCTTTACATTTAATAAGTCTGGTAGCACCGTTCCTTTGACTGTAGAATACTCACATTTGTCCATAGGAGGTGCACTTTGTTGTGAGATAAACTAAATTCATATTCAAAAGCAGACTTTTTAAGAGAAGTCATTATAATCGAGTGATTCACTGATTGTGAATGGGGTGGTTTTATCAGTTTCAACGCCTTCTCGGCGTTAGTTACAATATTGCGGGAAATTCGCCGAGTATTTGCGTAATCTATCTCCAAGCCTTCTGGTATCTTCCTTCCGTGGCCCGAGGAAAGCCATGAATTGAAGACGACCGAAATTTTGGAGCTGATGTTTTTGTGCTTCTACAAAAACACATTTTGTAAGTTTAGTGCTTTGTTTAATAACGTATTTTTAGATAATCCGTGTATGTTAGAAATTATTATGGAATACACTTGGATATTCGCAGTTTTCTAACTGCGATAATCCTTCTGCTGACATGGTGTAGTACTTGTAACGAATCTGCCAATCTGACAGCAGATGACTGCAACAAGCACTAGCCAGTGACATACCTTTTGCTAAAAGGCTCCGGCATTCTCCACGTTGAGCAGAGTTTCAGGAAGTTGAATCAGATCGATACTAAGGACATTTTCTATGTTGAACAAACGAAACTCCATCAAAATAAACACAAACACCGTAATGAAACTGTTAGTTGGGCTTTAGTGTAGGTAGGTTTTCACCTAACTTATCATGTCCCGACTGTCCACCGATCATGTCCCGGTTGTGTTACCGTGCTCCAACCGTACAGTCGGTGATTACTCATGGACTTGATAATACAAAAATGACCGGAACAAGGTAGTAACACGGTGGGCTATGTGGAAACGATCACAGGGCGTCGGTTGGTCGCCTTTTGGCAGCCTCTTGCAGTTCGGCTGTTTGCGACATTTTCCGTCATGATACGAATATATTTAGGAGCGCATCATACTCATAAATATTGTTCAGGGAAACTGTTCTCTATAGATGAAGGCATAATTTTATTGTGTTTGATCAATAGTGCCGGAAGTTATACGATGTATCACATAGTTTGGCAACACACGGGTTAAAGACAGCATCTGGAGGGTTGTAGATGGGAGGCTTTCACCCTCTTGTTTCTTTAATAAATTCAAATAGCCACCACAAGCTAAAACGAACAGATCTAAATGAAGATGAAAATAGGTGATACACAGTCAGAACCCGGGAGGTTATGTGGAAATCGCGACGACATGACACGATAGCTTACGTGAAAATCACAGTGAAAGAGACACAGTAGAGACATTGTCAGTGTACAGTCGGATCACGATAAGTTATGTGGAAATATAAAGACAGGACACGGGAGAGGCACGATCGACGCACAGTCGGAACACAGTAGGTTATGTGGAAATGATAAAGACACGATGCGGTAGAGACACGATCGATGCACAGCTGGAACACAGTAGGTTATGTGGAAATGACAAAGACACGACACGGGAGAGGCACGATCGATGCACAGTCGGAACACAGTAGGTTATGTGGAAATAACAAAGACACGACACCGGAGAGACACGATCGATGCACAGTCGGAACACTGTAGGTTATGTGGAAATGATAAAGACACGATGCGGGAGAGACACGATCGATGCACGGTCGGAACACAGTAGGTTATGTGGAAATGATAAAAAACAGGACACGGGAGAGACACGATCGATGCACGGTCGGAACACAGTAGGTTATGTGGAAATGATAAAAACAGGACACGGGAGAGGCACGATCCATGCACAGTCGGAACACAGAAGGTTATGTGGAAATGATAAGGACACGATGCGGTAGAGACACGATCCATGCACAGTCGGAACACAGTAGGTTATGTGGAAATGACAAAGACACGACACGGGAGAGACACGATCCATGCACAGTCGGAACACAGAAGGTTATGTGGAAATGATAAAGACACGATGCGGTAGAGACACGATCCATGCACAGTCGGAACACAGAAGGTTATGTGGAAATGACAAAGAAACGACACGGGAGAGACACGATTCATGCACAGTCGGAACACAGAAGGTTATGTGGAAATGATAAAGACACGATGCGGTAGAGACACGATCCATGCACAGTCGGAACACAGAAGGTTATGTGGAAATGACAAAGACACGACACGGGAGAGGCACGATCCATGCACAATCGGAACACGATAAGTTATGTGGAAATGATAAAGACACGACACCGGAGAGACACGATCCATGCACAGTCGGAACACAGAAGGTTATGTGGAAATGACAAAGACACGACACGGGAGAGACACGATCCATGCACAGTCGGAACACGATAAGTTATGTGGAAATGATAAAGACACGACCCGGGAGAGACACGATCCATGTACAGTCGGAACACAGTACGTTATGTGGAAATGACAAAGACACGACACGGGAGAGACACGATCCATGCACAGTCGGAACACAGAAGGTTATGTGGAAATGACAAAGACACGACACGGGAGAGACACGATCCATGCACAGCTGGAACACAGTAGGTTATGTGGAAATGACAAAGACACGACACGGGAGAGACACGATCCATGCACAGTCGGAACACAGAAGGTTATGTGGAAATGACAAAGACACGACACGGGAGAGACACGATCCATGCACAGTCCGAACACGATAAGTTATGTGGAAATGACAAAGACACGACACGGGAGAGGCACGATCCATGCACAGTCGGAACACAGAAGGTTATGTGGAAATGATAAAGACACGATGCGGTAGAGACACGATCCATGCACAGTCGGAACACAGAAGGTTATGTGGAAATGACAAAGACACGACACGGGAGAGGCACGATCCATGCACATTCGGAACACAGAAGGTTATGTGGAAATGATAAAGACACGATGCGGTAGAGACACGATCCATGCACAGTCGGAACACAGAAGGTTATGTGGAAATGACAAAGACACGACACGGGAGAGGCACGATCCATGCACGGTCGGAACACAGAAGGTTATGTGGAAATGACAAAGACACGACACGGGAGAGACACGACCGATGCACAGTCGGAACACAGTAGGTTATGTGGAAATGACAAAGATACGACACGGGATAAACACGATCGATGCACGGTCGGAACACAGTAGGTTATGTGGAAATGACAAAGACACGACACGGGAGAGACACGATCGATGCACAGTCGGAACACAGTAGGTTATGTGGAAATGACAAAGATACGACACGGGATAAACACGATCGATGCACGGTCGGAACACAGTAGGTTATGTGGAAATGACAAAGACACGACACGGTAGAGACACAATCGATGCACCGTCGGAACACAGTAGGTTATGTGGAAATGACAAAGATACGACACGGGATAAACACGATCGATGCACGGTCGGAACACAGTAGGTTATGTGGAAATGACAAAGATACGACACGGGATAAACACGATCGATGCACGGTCGGAACACAGTAGGTTATGTGGAAATGACAAAGACACGACACGGTAGAGACACAATCGATGCACCGTCGGAACACAGTAGGTTATGTGGAAATGACAAAGACACGATGCGGTAGAGACACGATCGATGCACGGTCGGAACACAGTAGGTTATGTGGAAATGACAAAGACACGACACGGTAGAGACACAATCGATGCACGGTCGGAACACAGTAGGTTATGTGGAAATGACAAAGACACGACACGGTAGAGACACGATCGGTGCACGGTCGGAACACAGTAGGTTATGTGGAAATGACAAAGACACGACACGGGAGAGACACGATCGATGCACAGTCGGAACACAGTAGGTTATGTGGAAATGACAAAGACAGGACACGGGAGAGACACGATCCATGCACAGTCGGAACACAGTAGGTTATGTGGAAATGACAAAGACACGACACGGGAGAGACACGATCCATGCACAGTCCGAACACGATAAGTTATGTGGAAATGACAAAGACACGACACGGGAGAGGCACGATCCATGCACAGTCGGAACACAGAAGGTTATGTGGAAATGATAAAGACACGATGCGGTAGAGACACGATCCATGCACAGTCGGAACACAGAAGGTTATGTGGAAATGACAAAGACACGACACGGGAGAGGCACGATCCATGCACATTCGGAACACAGAAGGTTATGTGGAAATGATAAAGACACGATGCGGTAGAGACACGATCCATGCACAGTCGGAACACAGAAGGTTATGTGGAAATGACAAAGACACGACACGGGAGAGGCACGATCCATGCACGGTCGGAACACAGAAGGTTATGTGGAAATGACAAAGACACGACACGGGAGAGACACGATCGATGCACAGTCGGAACACAGTAGGTTATGTGGAAATGACAAAGATACGACACGGGATAAACACGATCGACGCACGGTCGGAACACAGTAGGTTATGTGGAAATGACAAAGACACGACACGGGAGAGACACGATCGATGCACAGTCGGAACACAGTAGGTTATGTGGAAATGACAAAGATACGACACGGGATAAACACGATCGATGCACGGTCGGAACACAGTAGGTTATGTGGAAATGACAAAGACACGACACGGTAGAGACACAATCGATGCACCGTCGGAACACAGTAGGTTATGTGGAAATGACAAAGATACGACACGGGATAAACACGATCGATGCACGGTCGGAACACAGTAGGTTATGTGGAAATGACAAAGATACGACACGGGATAAACACGATCGATGCACGGTCGGAACACAGTAGGTTATGTGGAAATGACAAAGACACGACACGGTAGAGACACAATCGATGCACCGTCGGAACACAGTAGGTTATGTGGAAATGACAAAGACACGATGCGGTAGAGACACGATCGATGCACGGTCGGAACACAGTAGGTTATGTGGAAATGACAAAGACACGACACGGTAGAGACACAATCGATGCACGGTCGGAACACAGTAGGTTATGTGGAAATGACAAAGACACGACACGGTAGAGACACGATCGGTGCACGGTCGGAACACAGTAGGTTATGTGGAAATGACAAAGACACGACACGGGAGAGACACGATCGATGCACAGTCGGAACACAGTAGGTTATGTGGAAATGACAAAGACAGGACACGGGAGAGACACGGTCCATGCACAGTCGGAACACAGTAGGTTATGTGGAAATGACAAAGACACGACACGGGAGAGGCACGATCGATGCACAGTCGGAACACAGTAGGTTATGTGGAAATGACAAAGACACGACACGGGAGAGGCACGATCGATGCACAGTCGGAACACAGTAGGTTATGTGGAAATGACAAAGACACGACACGGGAGAGACACGATCCATGCACGGTCGGAACACAGTAGGCTATGTGGAAATGACAAAGACACGACACGGGAGAGACACGATCGATGCACAGTCGGAACACTTTAGAGTATGTTGAAATCCACATTAAATTAACCACTTAAACGAGTTACACCCTGCCTGACTTCAACACTGCGGGGTCATGGACAGGGGACGGATGTTTGCTGCGACGATGATTAGGCTTCTGCATTGTTTTGGACTACAGTGTTATGATCGCAAAGATGTGTACTCCAAATATGCAGCTTTGTGCGATTATACCTATACTTAACGTTAACTTTTATTTCAATGTGCAGGAGACCCACCAATCCGAACCCCACTAATCCGAGAATCCGCCTAATCCGAGCAAGGCTAGGAAAAAATATGTACCAAATTTGTTTTGAATTTTAATACAGGGAAAAAATGAAGATTAAAATTAAGCTAGTTTTTTCCCAAGTAAAGGCGTAAACTTATTAGCAGAGAAAAACATGAAATAAATGCTACAGTAGTAAACAGTACATTGACTTTGTTATGTTTTAGCTGTTTTCATGCATATCATGGTGTTGTGGCTTATTGGATTGGAAATGAAAGGAATTAGAGAGGATTTGAGCGCATTAAGAGTGATTATATGTGTCTGAAGTCAAATATTCTTCTTCCGATGAAATATACTTCCCTACGCTGTTTTAAAGCATTTGTTTGATAATGTATACCTCTTTTTATATGCGCACTAGAGGAGTGCGCGGGCTCGGGCCGAGTTTGGGCCTAATTTGAAAAATGTTGATGGGTTCGGTCCGGACCAAGGCTTGAAGATTAAGAGGTAAAAAATGATTTATCATATTTTTCGGTCACCAATGTTGAAATGCCAAGAATAGCACAGTTTTCGCAGTATGTCTTTACTAGGACTTCTGTATGATTATTCTGAGCACACATTTCAAATGCTGCAAGTTTATCAATAACTGCAAAATAATGTTATTTAAAACAAAGTAACACAATCGGGCCCGGGTCGGTGGTGCACTATAACAAAAGCCACAATTTTTAGTACCGCATCGTGTGTAGGAGTGTCAGTTATGCCGTGAGTGTGTTCGCCCAGACCGAGAGGCCAGCCATCAGCACTGAACGAAACAACCCCATGCACACGGTAAGGTGTCTAACAATTTGGTTTAACTATAACCTATTCTCGGGCTCAGGCCGGGTGCGGATTTGTTTGAGGCCGGGCCGAACCTAAGAATGTCGGTCGCAGACGTCTAATGTGCATTACTTCTTTTTTCTAGCATTTCATTCTTTCTGTAACAGAACTGCAAACGATGTTTAATTTGTACTCAAGCTGCTAAATGTTAAACAATCATCCTGTAACCATTCCTTAAAATATGACTGCGCTACTTCTTTGTGAATGAGAGAACATTGCTTTCAGTTCAGGTGCTTACTCCATGTTTTCTTGTATTCCATATATGATGGTTTGCACAAACAAAAGTGCAAATTGTGGTAAAACGAAGAAAGTATTTATAACGATGGTAACAAAAATGTGTCTGAGTTATTGATCTATCATATACTTCAATAAGGCTTGCTGGTATTGTTACATATGTAAATTAACAGCCCAGAAAAAGCGCGAAAAACCAATTCATATTGAAGTGAGCGTGTTCAGATTACAATGGTTTTAGAATTACAATCGAAGTACCTCCTAAGATGACACCTATACTTCTCCACTAAATATAACCCCTTCCATTCAATTAAAACGACTAAAACGAGAATTAAAAATGAACTGCTGACGCAATATTGCAAGCGGGATAAGCATACCGCACGGCCACTGCATCTTCTGCATCCACATACTACAGATGCAGTATGATAGAGATGGCATGCAGTCAGTATTCCATTGCCCCCCGACGTGGTTTATGACACTGAAACCGCTAATTACAAGCACGTGGCCTCTCGGCTGTCCTCCAGTGACCTCGCGAGGCTGAGTGTGCCCAGTATGGTAAGGATTTTCATACCAGAGTCAGGTCTTCTACCACCACCACCACCACCACCACCACCACCACCACCACCACCACCACCACCACCACCACCACCACCACCGCCACCACCACCACCACCACCACCACCGCCGCCGCCGCCGCCGCCGCCGCCGCCGCCGCCGCCGCCGCCACCACCACCACCACGGAAACCCACATTTTCCTCAATATTATTAAATAAACTTAAATTCTATGTGTGTAATGCTTGGGAAAGTTCTAATATTCAGGAAGTATTCAGTGCAAGGTGCAATTTGCAAATGTTGAAGACACATTGAGTGCGTATTGCATCTGAAGACAGCTTCTATGTGAGTTTTGTTCGTAAATTAGGACAGCTAAGATTATTTATTTACGAAGAAGCTTATTTCTAATTGAGCTATATCACTTCTTCACTTCTTGTAACTACAATTACGAAAGTTAGTGTTATTTTGATTTAAGAAGTAATAATATAAATGCTTACATAGTAAATCATCCAGTCTTGTTTACGCTGCTTTGCACCATGACGGTAGGGCTAGTGTGTGAAGCTCTGGTTCCAGCTACGAAATAGGCCCGTGTTCGAACCCACCCACGTGTATGCGGATGTTAAATCCCGGGTGTGGGAGTGAGGCCCACTCAGAATAGTGAGGAAAGTGAGGAGCTGCGATAGTGAGCCGGGGGATGCTGGCCACATCACCTCTCTGTATCGGTTGGATGATCGCAGTCAGGTTGGCAGGCGAAGTTCTACTATTGTCTCAGCCAGTGAAATATATACATCATTGATGCACAGTTGCCCATTGGAAATCTCGCTACCGCCAACGAATACTACACGAATAGTAATGTTATCTACATGCAAATTTTAGTTTCTACTAGAACCCGCATCAGGGTTAAACATTTACTGAAGAATCTAAGGAATTTGCTATACATTGTTATGCTTAATATTTAGTCAATGCTTGACGAACATATATTTGAAATATTTGTGTTCCCGCAAATTAATTATAGGAGCTTAATAACAATACCTACTCTAATCTCAGATATTATTGTTTAGCTTGCTCAAACAGTTTTTAAATATAATTTGTTTTGTTTTTACAGATGGAGCATTTTGATCGTCCAGTAAACGGTGAGTAATGGATCTTTCATAAATAAGCACCTTAAAATTGTATAGTCAAATGCATTGCTTCTTATAGGTCTTCGATAATACAGCTTATAAAGTCACTTACCATTTTCCACTTAAACACTTCTTTTATAGGCTATAAACAACATGAACATACATTTAGTCCTCCTGAACACACAATTCAGTACATTTCTACCTGATGACCCTGCAAATCTAAGCACAAGTTCCATCGTTCCTTGTAGCCCGAAACGCCCTTGCTAAGGTATCTGGCGTTACCTTTTCCGCAGCGACAAACATGAGGTTTCTCAGATGTTCAAGACCATTGGTTTTCACCTTATAACACCTTCGATTTGATAAGCCCCAGGCGAAAAGGTCCATCGGGGTCAAATCGGGTGAACGGGGAGCCCAAATTCGTTTCTAACAGCATCCAGTAAGTCATCGCGCATAGCTTGTCTGGCGGCATAGTCTTCATCTTCAAGTTTATCAACAATGTGAATGTGGTAAGCATGTTTGTGCAATTTGAATCGCAGTGTTTTCCCAAAGTGCTGTTTGCGATAGTTCCCTGGTTAGTCTTCTGGTTCATGCTGAGGGGCTGCTTCCTGAATCCTTTGCACTTTATCTCCCAGTTCCCTCTTCATCAGTAACACTACCAGTTCCCCTGAATTTGTGGCCCGCGCCGTAGCCCAGTGGTTAGACCATTCGCTTGAAACCCAGGCAACAGCATGTGGGATTTGTGATGGACGAAGCGGTGCTGGAGGCGGATTTCCTCCGGGTTCCCCGGTTTCCCCCGCCATCTCATTCCACCGGTGCTCCATCTTCATTCCATATATCATCAGCGTCACCGCCTGCGGTGTCGTATGTAGTAAAAGCGGGCGTTAAACACAACCCAAAAAAACTGAATTTTCCCACCATGTTCTTATTGGCGTATCTGGTAGAAGCTGCTTTGTGAAATTTGCGCCTGAAATTGTTACGCACTTCATCATACGTCATTCCACGCAGTTGGTAAGAAACAACAGCTATTCTTGCTTCTATTGTGTACATTGCTTTAGATTATCATTATCTGGAAAAATCAAAAGTTATAATGTTAGAACAGAAATGGTGAGTTTATAAACACCCTTTATAAATCGTGTCTATTGTTATTTTAAGATAATTATCTCTACCTTTACTATGGAATAACCCTCTTAACAAGGGATAATTTTTAAGCTTATTGAAACTATCAGAAACAATCAGCATTTGCTGTGTTACTATTGGTTATTTCATTAAGAGTTAATTTAGTTTGTATACTTACAAAAACTAAATGCAAGTGGTACTTGAATACCCCTTCCTATATTGCATACTATAATACAGTGTCGTATTTATATCTGGTTTCTATACAGGTTGTTAAAGTACCACACCGAACAAGTTGAAACCCGTGTTTAAACATTTCCAGTTATAAACTCTAACTTGGACGACATGCTGTAAATCTGCAGCTTCCCCAATGATGATTCAAAAATGGCGCCACTTACATTTTGTTTTAAATGTTAATCATTTAAGTTAGTTGTAGCATGTAGGATCTACAATGTTGACCTCGCCAGAAGCATCTGCACCGTCTCAACGAGTGAATACAATGTGCATGGCCGGGGTGAGGTAGTAGGTTGTATAGTTATGAACTACATCATTTTTGGGAGAACTGTACAACTTGCTAACTTTCCTCGTTTATGCCTTTTCTACGTTCAACGCCCGTCCAGCTGAAAGGAAAAGATACATCACCTATAGTTGGAATATCATGGTCATATTGTGCACGATCTTTCTCCTTTGAGATAGGAAATGGTAAGAGAAACCACACCAGCAGCAGAAGAAAAATCTGGACGATATTGTTACATTTGGTTATACTATTTGTGATGCTTATTGCCAAAACTTAGGAGTTGTTAAGCAATTGGCTTCAAGTTAGCTGTATTCAACCCATATCAATTCATGGAACGTAGACAACAACAACCACGAGTCACTGACGGCAGGTAAAACGTGGTATCGTGATTGGTCTACACATGCCAACAAGGGATAGGAGGCTTTCTTATACATGACGTCACAGTACACATTCCGGGAATAGTTCAACTGAATTTCCTTTCGTCCTGGCTTTAACGCTTGGAAATTCCTATGCCTGTTTATTGTTAAGGCCGGGAAGTTGGGACCCCCTGTGTGCCTAAGAAACCGATATTCAGTGTTAACAGATACCTCCCACCACCACAGAAGTACACCTCGTGTTACATTTGTTAACGTTATGCCTGTTGCCCTAGTTGACTGCATCCCAAGTTGTGAGCCTTACTTATTTCATATTGTGTAGAACACACAAAATTAATATGTATTTTTTGCTGTAAAGCTCCATGGATCTCGGGCTCATTTGAGCATCATTTCACCCGTTTCATCCATTCACCATCCGATATGACATTACGTTGGAAGACGTTAATTTGAAAAAAAAAGAAAAAGAAAAAAAAAAAGAAAAGAAGAAGAAGAAGCTACATGCCGACTTGACCTTAAATTCCTCAACTGATCTGCAGAATTATAGTTTTTAGAAACATCAAGGTTTACCTATGTGTTAGGTTATTCTGTATTTTCAGGTAACGGTCTATACTGTTTTCTAAGCTAGATTGGTTTAGTAAATGGGGCACTATATCTCGTTTCCAGAGAGATATGGAAGTATTCCACACCCCAGCGTTTTTTGCAAGGGTTGTGAAGTTATATTCAACCTTGTTTCTTTAAGTATGCCACCACCACCGCCGCCGCCTCCGCCGTCACCACCACCACCGCTGCCGCCGTCGCCGCCACCACCACCGTCACCACCACCACCACCATCGCCACCGCCACCATCGCCACCACCACCGTCACCACCACCACCATCGCCACCGCCACCATCGCCACCGCCACCATCGCCACCACCACCATCGCCATCGCCACCGCCATCGCCACCACCACCGTCACCACCACCACCACCACCACCACCATCGCCACCGCCACCATCGCCACCACCACCATCGCCACCACCACCATCGCCACCGCCACCATCGCCACCGCCACCATCGCCACCACCACCATCGCCACCGCCACCACCGTCACCACCACCACCATCGCCACCGCCACCATCGCCACCGCCACCACCACCACCACCACCAACACCACCACCACCACCAACACCACCACCAACACCATCGCCACCGCCACCATCGCCACCACCACCATCGCCACCACCACCATCGCCACCGCCACCATCGCCACCACCACCATCGCCATCGCCACCGCCATCGCCACCACCACCGTCACCACCACCACCACCACCAACACCACCACCAACACCATCGCCACCGCCACCAACACCACCACCGTCACCACCACCACCACCACCAACACCACCACCAACACCATCGCCACCGCCACCATCGCCACCACCACCATCGCCACCGCCACCATCGCCACCGCCACCATCGCCACCACCACCATCGCCATCGCCACCGCCATCGCCACCACCACCGTCACCACCACCACCACCACCACCACCATCGCCACCGCCACCATCGCCACCACCACCATCGCCACCACCACCGCCACCACCACCGTCACCACCACCACCACCACCACCACCATCGCCACCGCCACCATCGCCACCACCACCATCGCCATCGCCACCGCCATCGCCACCACCACCGTCACCACCACCACCACCACCACCACCATCGCCACCGCCACCATCGCCACCACCACCATCGCCACCACCACCATCGCCACCGCCACCATCGCCACCGCCACCATCGCCACCACCACCATCGCCACCGCCACCACCGTCACCACCACCACCATCGCCACCGCCACCATCGCCACCGCCACCACCACCACCACCTGTAGGTTCCAAGGGTCATTTCATATTATCATATGAAAAAGTGATTTATTATATAGGTATATATGTTAAATATATTAATAATTTAAAAATGGTTTGACAGAGGACAGTGAAATTTTGTGTGTAATATATGTTTTATGTTATGAGTGTGTGGAGAAAAGTTCAGAGTAATCAGAAGAAAACTGTGGATTTTTTTAATTTTCATGGATACATTGCCTTAAATGATAAATGTTGCACAGCTATTTAAGGGTTTCTACCATGCTATCATATATTATTAATGTTAAATATTTCCTCTCCTGTTATCATCAGGCATAGAAACCAGGACGAAAGGAAATAAACTTGCAAGTGTTACTGAGCTTTACGCAGTGACGTAGCAGGTTACAAAATACCTCATTCCTCATACAGTCTCTTGAGTTGTAGACAGCAGTCGCCATACTCTGTGTAGCTGCCTTGAAACCCTTGGCCGCTGTTTTACGTTATTTGTACTGACATATGGTTTGATCCTAGATAACTTGAAGTGAACTGCTCAACACCTGCCTGACTATTATCATTATTGTATGTAGGCTTTGCTTTTGAATCACTTGCATACGTATTTACTGTATTTGTTTGTTTACTGAATATTAATTGCTAGGGAAGATCACCTATACTCTATATTTTCTCACTGTCTGAAAAAGTCTTCTAAATACAGTATGCTAACAGGAGATGCGAAAATGTTTAAGCGGATGCGGAATGCTTTATCTTGACAATGTTAAAATGTGCCATAGGTATTGTGACTTTTTTTGGTGGGTGTAAAGTAAAGAAGAAGATGTAGTCGAGATAAAGAAACACTTTTATTTCCGTAAACAGTCACTTTGTACACTCGTTGCAACAGCAAGAAAGTCTTTTCCGATTCTCCAACAGCACGGCTCCGAATTCGTAACACAAAGAACTGTCCCTTCTCCGTCGGCACGACTCCTCAGCGCTCCGCATACGTCTCTTCTTTCCGTCGGTACGACTACTCAACGCTTCACATACGTCTGTCCTCTCCGTTGGCACGACTACTCAACGCTTCACATACGTCTGACTGACTCTTCTGTCGCACTTTACCGCTATTTATATCTCCCAGGCACTATTCTGGAAAGTTCAGTTATTGCGGTAAAATACAAAGCAGAAGATTCTCGAAGTCTCTATCCTTTTCTCTCTTTCGGCAAGCGCCCCAACAATGCGGCCATTCTCTGTCTCTTTCCTTCGGCTCCTTTGCGGTAGTGCCGACAATAATGCGATGGGTGACACTGCTGTTGTCGGCAATTAGATGCGGCGGGCGCGGTGACAGTATATAAGGAACATTGTCTAAATAACTATACAACCTAGGAAGCTGAAATTTTGACAGTGTGTTGGTGTGATACCGTTATAATAGCTGAACTAACAGTTTTTTCGGAAAATTGAAGTTTTTTTTTTTTTTAGTTTTTTGACATTTTGGTCCCACATTTTAGAGTATGCAATTGTTAAAAATTCTACCAAATGCCTGTTATTTTCAAAACCCTTATTTCAGTGTATGTGAATCACCAACACAGACAACTCCTAAAATGTAATGTCGAAACATTAATTAAGACTGAGAAAATGTTCCTTATGTGAGGAAAATTTGAACTTAGGGGAAATGAGCTCCAAAGCTAAGAACTTCTCCCCTCAAGGAAACCTTCAATTTCCTTAGTCGACAACACATCCCCTTCCGGACATGACCCACACATTCCAGTTTTTCAATTCTTACATTTTCTGCATGTGACAGTAGCGCTTTAGTGTCGCTCTCTGTTAAGTAATTAGTGTAGCGTACTTAACCCTTTGAAGCACGCATTTAGGGAAAGGTAAAGGAAAGCGAAATTGAACTAAAAATACATTAATTGTGATCTAAGGTAGGGATTAACATAGAAATATTTTCAAAACGATGTATTTTGGTTTTTGAAAAATGGTGGTTACTTGGTGAAACCACTATGCAACATAGCACTACTATTGACACAGGCTCACTTTGAATGGATCAGTAGGAAACAGCTTTTTTGTCTCATTTAAGCCTAGTGTTACTTGACAGATACTGCAGGCCCATTTACTCCTGTGTGGTTCTGCTTTAGTGCTACACTGGGCACAGCGTTTTGATGATCCACATAGTGGCATGTGAGCTGCCTTGTCGAATCTCTTCTCATAGGGAACAGAAGGTTTGAAGTAACTTACTGGTTTGGGTAAAGGTTTTCTTCCTTTTGGTGATGGCAGCGTTGCACCAACTAAACCATCAGCAACAGCTAGTCTGAATTCCTTCAGGGTTAGCTTTGCACCTTCGCTGCTCATTGAGTAAAGAATAAAAGCATTTGTCAGGGTGACATAAAAAAATGCCAAAATATACGGTGCCGCCATTTTCTTCCTGCTTCAGGGAGAGTATAAGTCCCACACTGGTAAACAAGTTGTCAAAGAAAACTTTGTAATTGCCACCAAGCAATTCTCGAGTGAGATCTTGCACTACCCTTTTACCTAAGTTCAACTCTCTGGTATTTTATACATTTCCAGTATAAATTTGAAATTCACAATCAAAGCCACTCTGACCAGCACGAACCAAAACTTTGTAGACTCTCTTTATTGGTTTGTTTGGCATATGCTGCTAGATGGCACTACAACCCTTGAATTTCATCATGCTTTCATCCACAGATTGGTATTGACCTGAGTTATAAGATTGTATGTTCTACTGGGGGTATCCAGTAGTGGACGGAGCTCGTAAAGCTTGTTGTAACCTAATTCTTCCGATTTTGGCTGCAGGATGTTATTGTTCAGATGCAAATTTGTCAGAAACCAGCCAAATCTATTTACTAACATTAGAGAAGTTGCGGGTTACTGGACCAATAGTCTCTATACGAAGGCAGTCTTTTTACTCCCATCATTGTGTTTATACCTAAAAATACTCTAATTTCATTCAAAGTAGCTGGTTCAAACTACTTACCCGATTGAGTAGCATACAAATTAGTGTGATTATCACTGGGAATTTCGTCCAATATTTCATATATATTTTCTTCCAAATTCTCCGAAATTATATGTCCATGCATATCCCACTTCTTTTTTGTAGACATGACTGAAACAAATATTCATTTTATAGGTTATGTGCCTCCTGTAACCTACTTGCATAGTGGTTATGCTGTGAAACCACACAACTTTTCCAAAACTGAGTGAACGTAAGACATGCGTACGTTATTTTCATTATTGCAATATATTCTGTAAGCTCTAGGCATATATATTTTCGCATAAAATGTGCCTGGTTTTGATATTTCATCAATATAATTCAAATACCAATCCTTGGCATGATTTTCAGGCACGAGTGCCACACCATAACACCAGACATCTTTATTTGTGCACTCCAAAAGCAAAGAACTTGACAACAACAAAATTTCCTCCCATTCACCAGCATCCACTGATTGCAGTGCAGTGGTTGTGGTGTGTAACCACCGTGCATAAGTGGAAGAAACAGAGTTTTGAAAAGGTGGTTACATGTTGTAACCACTATGCTTCAAAGGGTTAATAGTACTTTTCAGACCACTGAAATGTTTAACTCTCGAAAATTCCATTCCTCCACTACTGTTACTGTAATCGCCTGTACGAAATTGTGTGCAGCCATTCCCATAGTGTAATAATTAGGGCTCGGAAGTTCATGCCCTAAAAACACTGAAATATGCATGCAAATATGCCAAGAAATATGCACTGTTTAATCGAAATAATTGTCACTTTGCAGTAGACATGATGAGTTAGTATAAATAATAAATAAAGTTACCTTATTCCTTAGAGGTTGAAGCAGAAGTGGTCCCGCTGCTAGTATTAACTGCTAAATTGCAATTCACAACCAACACTTTGCACAAATGTTCAACTGTAAAACATCGTCTGTTATCTCGCAAAACACTTTTATAACGTGAAAAACTTCTCTCCACGTCACAAGATGTTATCGGGGCATATTTAAATGATGTTAACTGCTTCACAGAGAGAGTCAAGTCTCTTGGTGTGACAGATGGTTTTCTTTCGAGGATGTCTCGAATATCGCTCATCTGTTTATAACCAGAATTTTTTTAAATTACATAATTCGCTTTCTCTTTCGCTTTTTGTTTATGCTACCAGGAGCCGAACTTCGATCACATATTGTTTTTTCAAAGACAGTAAGTGATTCATGCAAAGGAGGTCCTACAACTTCCAATGCTGTTATGGCTGTTGGTAAGAAAGAAAAATGGGCAGATATGAAACTAAGATCCTTCTTTAACCCAGTGCCTGACAGAATATTTTGCGTAGTTTCTATTGATGAAGCCTCTTTCGAGTAGTCCAATAAATTAACGGCCTCTTCGACTATTTCTATGTGCTCAGCAAAATATAAAACTGCATCGACCCATGTTCCCCATCGAGTTAACACTGCTGCAGGAGGAAGTCGGATATTAGGTGCTGTTGATCTAAACAACTTAACTCTTTTAGGAGATGTAACAAAAATTCTCCTTGTACTGGACACAAATCTATCTACCAGTGGAAAAGAATCACTTATTGTCTCAGAAATGCGATGAAGAGCGTGTGCCAAACAAATTATATGAATTGAGTTAGGGAAAAATACCTTTCAGAGTTTGTCCTTATTTTACCATACAAGGACCTGCATCAGTAACAAATAAAAGTAACCGGTCGCATTTGATTCCACAAGGCCATGGTAATTTCAAAGAGTCCATCACAAACTGGGTCACAATTACATTGTCAGTGGCCAACAATTTGCAAACATTAGGAAGATAAGGTGTAGTCTTTTGTTCATTATTTAAAGCACCCACGATTATATTAGCAACAGAACGGCGCTCAGAATCAGGGGTTTCATCAACAGAGAACCACACAAACTGATCCGCTAATTCATTTTGTATATTTGACAATACGTTATTGTAATAATTTCCTACATAAGTCTTACGCAGTGTACTTTCTTCAGGTACATGTTGTCGAGTGTACTTGGCAACAAAGTTTTTAAATGTCGGATTATTAATTTTGAACAAAGGAATATCAGCAGCTAAAAATACTTGGCACAAGTCATAGGAAAATTCCGTAACCCTACTTCCTAAACCCTCTACTAGCTGTTTTTGAACAGGTTGTTTGTTTGCGGATTTTCTGATTAAATTCTCCTTATGTTTTGCTGTGTTTATGTGCTGTAATATTTGAAAACTTTTCTCATTCCCTACATTTTTCTCACACGCTCAACAAAACAGTACCCTATTATCTGTAGAAAACTCTTTCTGTAAATTAATTAATCTAGCACTCGAATTTGGTTTTATTTTCGGCATTTGAAGAGCTTTTTAACATTTTATACGCCTAATTTAATTTGGTGGGAACCAGTTTACAACACTTACGTTTGAAGACCATGGCACAACTACAGGTGACGCTTACGCACATACATATAATGAAAGGATGGAAACAGGGGATTCACTGCATGACATGACTCACCTCGCGAGTTGCATCATCATGTGCAATACTACCAATATGAAAAATATTATACAGATGGAAGAGATAATTAAAAACCATAAAAATCATTAAAATATGCAATATAGGGGCTATAATATTGAAATATTATGCATTTATCAAAATCAAGAAAATATGCAGTTATATGCACCATAAAGTCATGTCCAAATAACTGAAAATTCCATAATTCGTGCACATAATGTAAAAGCATACATTTCTAACCCCTATGAAAAAACATGCAAACGCATGAACTTCCTAGCCCTAGTAATAATTAACCTACTTCTGGGATAGATCTCGAGGTAATTCAAACGACGTAATGAAGAAACAACTTTATACTTTCATATAAGACATTAATTCAAAAATTGAAGTTTCTGACTGAAAACCCATTCCGTATCCCCTTAAGCTAAATGCTGATGCATCGATTACTTTGATTAAGCATGTCATCAATGTGCAACACTATAAGCCAAACGGTTAAGCAGAAATGTGCCTATCCCTTCCTCTTCTTCCTTGCCTACTAGTACACCCAAATATACCTCTCGACTCTGTTCCGGGGAGCAAAGAATCGCCATAATTACTTTCTCCTCACATCCTCCGCACCCCTACACCATGCCAAGATATGCGTCCAGGATTACGCCTGCTCACAAATGGGGCACAATCTCATAGTATTTTCATCACGATCCTGATTATCCGCTATGCGCCAAATCTAAACCAGCCGAGGCTCTGTCTAATGAGTTTGGTCCCTGTTTTGATGTGAACACTCTGAAAATGAATAGCGTGTTATTAGCGAGTGCTTATTAAAGAGGCTGGGCAATATTGCATAGTATAACGCTACTTAGAAGTTTGCTTCTAAACGAAGAATATCCACAGATGAATCATTTTACAGTGATGTAACCCTCTTTGGTTGTATATGCTCACGTTTATGGACTTCATTATCTATGAGGATATGTCATAACATTAAACCGGTTCCCAAATGACAATGTAAAGTGGAGTGCATAGAATCGTGCTGATCAAGTATGCAGTGGTGCATGACGCAAACTGTCAGGCCCAGTTCCCACGTCTTACCTGGTTCTAGAACTCCAACTTCTTACTTGCCCCGTTTCCTACGCTCCTGAGCCTGAAACAGATTTGAATTATTCGAGTACCACCCTTTTTACATAAAATCAATACAAGACGACTCATTCGGGGGCTGGTATGGACCGACGTTGCGAAGCATGCCTACCAACATGCTTTCTTTTTTATTCGTTTTTACTGCTCACTTAGGCCTGACATTTGTTCATAAGCTAACCCAGGTATGTCAGACTTGAATTAAAAAACGACCTTGACTCACTCAGGTTTGGTGTGGAATTACAGACAATAAGCTTCTGTCAACATTAACTACAGAAGACCAAAAGCATCGGCACGTTTCTGTGCACCCGTTCGTACATTTCATTTTTAACAGGGCACCATAGTTTTCATTGTGTATCTCCGAAGCCCTGGTGTGGGAATATGAATAGGGCTGAATTGCCATTATTTGGTTTTAGATTAAGTACTTTTAAAACTAACCAAAATGAAATGTTTCTTTCAAAAACTACTTTTAGGTTAAAGAGAAAATATTGTGACACTGACCACGTTGTTGCATATCAAGGGACGGTCGAAGTCAAGCTACCTCGTACCATATACCGGGGGCGGGGCATTTCAAAGGCTCTTGACGTCAGGCTGCCTCGCACCACTGTTTGTGAACACGTGGCAATGAGCACGGACTACAAAGGTTTTTCGAGATTATTCGAGAGGTGGCCGGTGGTCGGCCTATTTGTAGAGGTTCCAGAAAAGGTGACAGTTCAAGAGAGATCCGTACTACGTCATCCTCACTATATAAGGAGAGAACTGGGCCAAAGAAAGAACTGAAAGACCGAGAATTGTGTGTTAAGGTTACGAGAAGACAACAGCTGTGAGTTATAATATCACCAAGGACTGTAGACTGCGTTAACGTCAGTAAAAGAGAACTGTTTTGTTGTGTATTCAGGTAGAAGAAAGTGGTGTTAGAAAAATAACTGGACTGGGATTTTGTAGCTTTTGTTGCTCTGGTGTCAGAAGTGGGATTTGTCAAATTGTCATTTGTTAGAATATGCATATATGTCGGAAAGTTCGCGGACTTAGCTATACGTCTAATAGGAAAGACTGACATAAGAAATCTAATGCTGACTCGATTAAGCTTTATGAACCCTTAAAACCCTGGAACGAGTTAATTGTACTCCACATAAAGAAGTTTGTGATGCACTATAGTTAAGGGTTTAAAATATAAAGAATGGTACATATTATAAGCAAGATGTTTAGAAAATATCTAAAAAATATAAACAAAAATTTATATTCAAATTAACGGTATTGTACATAAATATGTAGAAACGTATGCATAAATGGTGTTAGGTAATTTGTAATTACCTATGAGCGTATCATTTAGTGACAACAAAATTATCGATCGTGTAATTAGCTTTGAACTAACGAAATTTAGTACACATAGGGTTCATGGCTCTTTGTACAAATATGGATAGTGGTGATCTGATTATCCAATACATTGATTTCGTACTAATGAATGTATGAACGATGTGTTCTTTCACCTGTAAATATAACATAATATTCATCTGCTTTCTGTATATTCACGTGTAATAAATTCTTATATAGATAATATTATATAATATATAATAATATATTATATAATATAACATTTACATTTACATATAATATTTACATCATTCTACAAGTTATAAAAACCTAAAAGCTACACAAGAAAACTATAATACGCTACAAAATTAAAACAAAGTTTTATATAACATACACAATCTAAACATACTAAAAATTATAATATATCACATAAAATATAAATAAAAACATTTCCTCAATATATAAACTAATGAAGATACTAAATAATAGTTAAATTATATATATCTAATTAAGTATACTGATATATTACGTTTAACACAAGCTATATTTAATTCTGTTCAATTCATTACTTCTTTCGTTAAAATAATATATTTCATCAACCAGAATAAAAAATCTCAAATTAAAATGTCAAAATTATCTAATAAAAATTTCGGAAACGTCATAACTTATTACATAAATAATTCCGTTTGCCAATATTAATTAACTTATTGAAATTATTCCTAATTCATCAAACCAAAATAAACAACAAAAATTCCAATTAATATACCAAAAATTATATCTGATCAAATTTAATAAAATAATTTAAATATATAATTTAATATTAAATTACATTAACAAACGTTACTTTAATTAAAAAATTCTACAAAATTCATCAAATGAATAAAACAGCAAAGTTGCAATTCAAATTACCACAATAATGCCTAAACAAAAAATTACAAAATTTATTTAAATAATAAGATTGTAAAAGTTAATCTTTAAAATTTAATTTACAAATATTAATTTAATATCACCAATAAACAGCAAAATAACAACTTAGAATACCAACATAATACCTAATAAAATTTTACCAAATAGTTTAAAAATTCAAATTTTAAATAAATTTCGTTTAGAATATTAAATTAAACTACATTAATGTTCCATTAAAATGCATTTGTAAGGGTTTAATAGTGAGATAAACATGTATGAAGTAGACTGTGTATTTGTTTTAAATTAATACGCAAAAAATGCAACAAATTGAAACAGTATAAAGCGTAACACTGAATAAAGAAAGAGCTATGCTGATGCACATCCAGAATAATGAAAAGAGCATATAGAGAATTAATGTAAGTTATGCAAGTTCATGAATAAATAACACTGATAAATTAAATAATGGAACCTACCTCAACACTGTGTTCTATCATTCATGTTATGCTATCATTGGCATTTTTCAGTGTCTGTGCTGTTGGTGGGATAATAGAAACATTGCCGAACTGCTTGGTTACTTGATCTTCACAGGCAAAAACATTTGCAGGTAGCCTACGCCTTTATTTTTCTGCATAGTTTTGAAAATTTGGGAATGGAAAATATTGATTCCTCAACAAAAATATCAATTTTTAACAACCTAAAAATTGAATATTTCTTTTAATTTCACTTAAACTGTTCAGATCTATAGCCAGTACTTTGCCTGCAATGATAAGATTGAAAACTTTCCAACCGCTTGAAAAAATATGACTGCATTTTCTGTTATATGACTGCACAACTTTTTGTTGCACCTAAGCATACATCCATAAAAATGCTTTTCATCTTGCTCTTTACACTATCATTTGAAATACAGTCTACGATTTTTAGCACATCATTTTAGTATAATTTTCGTATTATGAGTCCATTTCACTTGTCGCGTTTTCACAGCACATAGGGTGGTTTATAAATCGCAGAAAATGAAAATACGAGAACATAAGCCTCCGTGATCATTTCGCACAATTTTGCATTTGAAAAAAAAAATAATAAAGAATACCTCGGAAATGGTTCACTCAAAAGAAAGAAGCATTTGACACAAATTATATTTTAACGAGATTCACATTTTTTATTTAGTAAGATTTTGTTTGTCTCTTACTGTTTACCACATATGCAAAAATCATCCAGAAGTCGAAGCATGACTTAGAAACTGCCATGGAATCGTCTGTTTGAGTCCGTCACTGGGTACTGACTCGTTGTGAGTCTGCACGCAACAGGCATTAGCTGAATGAAGGAGGGGGCTGGGGAATAGCAGTTAATTACGTAATCGGCTCTAAAGAGACAAGTTTGGACACCACTGCTAATCATTAAAATATGATTAAAATATAATTTAATTGTGAATAATGTATTAAATTATATAGGTACATGACTAATGAAGATCACGAGAAATTCAATTTGCATTAGAGGGCTGGAAGCTCGGAACAATTCAGTTACTCTGTGTATAAATAGGACTCAAGGGGTTATTAGAGTTTGAATAAGAATAGATTTAAAATGTTCTACGAGAAGAAACTTTATGAATACTAAGTTAAGGATAATCTGACATAGATTAAGGATCCTACAACATAGTTGTACAACATTCGAGCAAAATGCTTAGTTAGTGCTTCTAAAAAAGACTAACATGAGAACTGTTATAAATTACTGGCGAAAAGATACACTCTCAGCGTCTAAAGAAGCCCAAGTATATCTTCTGCTATTTTGTACGTCAGTTACATTATTAAAGTAGCAGGGTTTTAAGGGTGTTGTTTATGTGAATGAAGAGAATTTTGTGTTTGGCATCTTTCCGCTCCGCTTTTCTTGCTAATAGATGTCTGAAGACAAATGGACAGGAACATAGCGGAACCCACGGTCATGTTTACTGCCAATAATGTTTCCTGAATAAAGGAATTCAGCTGCTCCCTGCAGTTTACTCGTTGAAAGGGAATAATAATAAAACATACGGCAGCGGATGATCCAAGGATCTCTCTCTCTCTCTCTTTCTCTTTCTTTCCTTCTCTCTAGTATCCAGTATTCATGCAAAAGTGTATTAAAATATTTTAATGTGTCACATTCATGTGACTTTCTCTACCGTCCATAATTTATTAGGGAGTATACCAGGCTATACCAGGCCTGGGGAAGAGTAATCCGTGGGTGTGAATAGAGTAATATCCCGCTCCTTACCCGCTGTAGCTACTTGCACGTGCATATATGCATTAGATGGAACCAGTTTTCCGCTTTGGTGGTCACCAAGGGAGGCGCAGTAGGGAAACGGGTTGACACCTCAAGAGTACTGTTCCCCAGGCCTGAGATATATGAACTATTCTTACGAAAACGTTCCCTTTTCATTATTGTTCCATTTCCGCCTTTAAATATTATGGCCATATCGTCAGCCTTTTATCTTTGGAACATATTGCCTATCGGCAATGGTGTTAACTCGTATACAGTTTGAGAGGTAGAACTGAAACTTAAAAATTCAATGGCACAACTGGGATTTGAACCACAGACCTCCCGCTTACCATGCGGCTGCTCTAACCATTGAGCTATTGTGGCAAACTGCCAGAATGGCATTAAATTCTCAAACCAGTTCTACCTCTCAAACTTTGCCCACACACGACTTGGGTGTTTAAAAACACCAACAGTAAGTTTGTTGGCATAAATAAATAATAATCGTATACAGTTGCTTTTCATTAGGCTTTATACACTAATCTTGGTCACATTGACATTCTCATTCATACTTTAGACCTTGAAAAGAATGGGGAATAATCTTGGGTAAACAATATTTCTCGCTCACCCTCAGCCGGAATAGAACCTCGCACAGCGAGCACATGCTCTACCGGCAACTACGAAAGCTTGTTCTATCTACTTAAGTTCAATCTAGATAAGGCTATGCAGAAATAGCTGCATTACAGTTCGTTATACGCAACAAACGGAAGAGCGATAATCAAATATTTCAGAACTGAACAATATTTGCTGGTCATACTCATTCCATGCAATCGCGAAAAACAATTAAATGTCGAAGGGACTTTAAACGAATGACAAAATATTGAAAATTTTGAACCGCTCTCGACAGATTCTCGAAATTTCTTATGCCATGAAAAAGTACCTTTTTTCAACTATATCTGACTTGTTGGGAAGAGTGACTTGTTTTCTAAATGTGTTTCAAAGAATATTTGGAAAGCACGATTCATTGCTAACGGACATTATTTTAAAAGCGAAAAATCGTGAACTACAAAATATGAAGATTTTCATAAAATAACCATTTATCAATATATTATAAAATGTGACATTTTTATCACGTACATTTAATTCTACGCCTGTAAAATGTAAAAATACCTACTTGTTACCACAACGATAGCAGGCATAGTTTCATATTTTGCCTGTCTCTAACAAGGGAGCTAGCGCAAGTTGCAATCGCAATTCCCATTGTACGAATGTTTGAGGTGCTGATTACAAACATGTATAAACTAAGTGGAATCGCCTGTAACACTGTAAGCTACGAAGATTCGATATTCGGCTCACAATGGACCATACCTAACATATATCATAAGTGTAGTAACTTTGGACATCGTAAACAGTTTCTCTCTAGCTAATGTAGTTACTTCCAGCATATGCTGTGATGAAATGACAGTAAGAGCAACGCTCTTGCGGATTATGTCCCCAAAAATACTTTGTTCCAAGTTTTGCCATCAGGTAAAAATATGAACGTTGCTCATATCGATGCTATCCGACCTCAAAACATGGTGATTACAGTCAAGGCTATCCCTCCTGGGTGCACATCTTTCATTCAGCTACTTAATGTGCTATTCTTCCGACAGTTGAAGGCGATACTGAAGCGGTGTGAAGATCACGGTATCCTAAGCGACTATCAGTTCACACCATCGCTGAGGGATTCAATTTCATTGCTGATGTGTATTCTACACAATCAGTTCTGTTCTCCAGTCTTCGCAGACTTTGTTCGCTACTCCTAGACTGGATATGATGGCTTCAGACCAGAGAGGTTTCCAACACCTCCCGAACGTATTTTTGATGTTCAAAAGAAGTGTTACTGGGAAGACTGCTTAATGCAGGTATACTTGAAGTACTCCTACTATGATAAGAAGCTCGTTTTCGGCACTTTATACTCTGTGGACATGTCCATCCTTGTAATCCTTTGCCAAAGGCTACCAATAACCCATTTTTTGAACTCGGTGACTGAACATGCGCAATATTGTGAAGAGCAGTGTAATTGCCAATGGCAAATATTGTGCATATAAGTAATATGTACATGTTAAACTCTTACATGCAAACGACAACTTGTCAATGGCGATGGCAACTTGCACTAATTCCTCTGTAAGGTATGCTGTATGCCAAGATTCCAGTTTAATGGAAAACACAGCGCTAAGTGAAAGAGAGTGTCTAGTAAAATGAATAGAAAGCGCAAGGAACACTTTTTAGAAGGAAATATTAAATGCTCCCTTGAGACATTATTGACAATATTTTGGTCCAAGTTATTAACCCCATTTTACTAAAATAAGTCTAGGGAAGTTTAGAATGCCCGTTTTATGCCGCCTTCCACAGGATAGTGCTTGTCTTTGTCGGTACGAGTGGAAAGAAGTTCTTTTGCAAACTTCAACACAAGGTACCAAGTAGCTAAGAGATATTTGGCTTACCCTGTCATTTTCAATGTGATTAGGACGTTCGCACTCAGATTCAGAGATGGCTTGATGAGCTGCCAAAACCATTCCTTTTTCTCTTGGCATCTGAAACAGTGTGACACTCTGTTCAGGGTACAATGAACTCGTGGTACTCTTAGGTAATATTTGGGTGTAATATTAGATTGCGCTTAACCGTCACACTAGTGTTTGGCATGTGCTCAAACTGCAAGGTCTATTTCCGCGTAATAGGTGATTATCGTTTGCTAGTTTAAGGGTTTATCAAATGTGTAGAAACAATGAGATAGTGAAAGCATGAGAAATATGAGTAAGAATGTTGAAAACGTTTGCTAAATCCTTTCTAGAACGGTTTGCTAACTAAACTTGATCAACTACTGCACGTAATAAAACTGTAATAAAGTTATTTTTCTCTCGGAATGACCATCTTTGTTTAAATAAACCCTTAGATCTCACTCAGAAAAGTCATCTTCATGGTCTCCTAATTCCTTCATCCCAATGGGTCATAATGGGGCTGAGAATAAAAACATAAAATTTAAAATACATGATTTTCTCTGCAAAGTAACACTCAGACAAATATGTAATGTAGTATAGTATTCCTAAATAAAACGTGACTTTTCTTTCGGATTAAGTTATTCACGATATATTTTCCGCTAGGAAGGTTTTCAAATCAAACAGTATGAGCTTGGCTACATAAAGCACGAGGAAGCATCATTTAAGTGTTTACTTTGCAGTGATAACAAAGGGGGAAAGAGGGTGAAGAAGATGATGAAACCGTAGCCTCTTTTAAAATCTGCACGTTGGTTCTTAGGATATTTGTGCCTCTTGAACTGCGTTTTCAATCAGATCCCATGCTCTCGATAAAACGGGTTGACCTCCTCAATGTTTGTGCTTGTTATGTTCAGAGGTTCGAAGAAAAACGAGCCTGAGGATACAGATCTATGCATTGCAAACCCTTCGCACTCGCACAGTATGTTGCTGTAGGCGATTATAAGGTACAGGTGTTAAACTTCACGTTTCCGGAAAGTTGGAAACCCGCCTGTCCACCCCAGTTCTCAAGTTACAAGCACATCGCGCAACGATTAGTGGATTGGACGAGATAGCGCTAGCCTCGTTCGCAGGTGAGTGAATCATCTGTCAAGTTGCAGGTTATTTCTCCCCGACTGTAGTTACGCGCATGACCGTTCAAACACTATTCGTAATTTGGACTTAACGCCTTAACGACCTTGGTTACATTAAAGGAATTTACGAATGTAATTTAATGTACGTTGAGCCTAAAATATCCCCATAATTTCTTTCCCTATGTCATTAATAGTTTCCAGGATGTGTATTTGAAATGCATTTAGGTTACAGCCCCATAGAGACGTATTTGCAAGACATGCTGGGATTCGAATGATATCGTCATATAGCTTTTTTTGGTTCTATGCAGTACTTCGTCTGGTAGTTAGGGGTAATCTGTGGCATAAAGGATTCTCAAGTCACAGCCGATCAGATGGCTGCATGCGCACTGCAGAAGGCAGATGGTATGGTCACATCCAGCCAGGATGTTGGTGAACTGAACTTACACATCACCACCTATCATGGCTCCTCATATTATTCAGGATATTGAGTGAGAACCGTGAAATCCGCACCCATGGGTTCGAACCCAGGCAACATTCCGTGGCACGGAATCAGAGCACTACAGTCCAATCCACCAGGCCATGCTGCAGGAAACCTACAGCACATAAAATGATTTAATGATCAAGCATGTGTCTAAGAATGAGCGAACAGTTGAGGAATTCAACGCTGGAGATATGTCAATGGCTTCCACAAAAGTGTTTGAAAGACTTGGATGAACCTTAAGTGTAGGTTTAACTGTGCCGTGGGCGATATGTCCGCAGGTAATTACTATGTCAAATGGAATCCATAGTCGGGAATCTGCCCCCAGCGCAACATTTCAGCAGTGGGCAGCCAAGTCCCCAAAGTTCCGGCTCTCACGTTTTGGCTTGGTCATCATGCTCGCACTGTTACGTAGGTGAGTGACAAATTAAAATAGCCATGCATTTGCATACGCATCGTATCGGAGCAACACTCGACCTTCATGCGCAAAGGTTTTTCTTCACTTCGTACATATGAATTCTTTAAACAAAGTCGGTTGCTCCAGCGCAGCCCAATCTAGTGCGTACTTTGCATCAGCGAGGTTTTCTCTGTTACTGACGACTGAAGCACATCTGGTTCAAAGCTTAATTTATTTGTGAAGTTCATAATCAAAGTTTGAAGCAAAATAAAATGTAAGCTATCAAAAAATCAATGGAAATTTCAAATCGAAAAGGTATTCCTTCATTCTGCGGCAACGAAGAAAAATTATTCTACACATCAACATGAAGGGGAATGTGAGATTCTACGTTGAGCCTATATGCATGTAATATGTTCCAAACATAAAATGTGTCCCCCAAATAAATACTTTGTTTACCAACTGAAAAGGATAAGGGTCGTAAGTTCAAATTCTGTGCACAAGGTAATGGATTTGGTCTTTTCGTGTTTTCCAGATCACCAGGTAAATATTGGACTTAATTTTCAACACTATAACTCAAAGCTCCACATAAAAATGCATGAGGTGTAAATGTAATGCATGATATTTTAAAGGGATTTGGATTAGAAATGGTAGAGGATTTCAACAATGCGACGAAAGGTAGACCTGCAACGCATACTAAACCATCCGGAAGGAAGCAATGAGGCGAAAGAACACGCAGGGTGGCCAGATTTGATGGCGATAGGAGCATCACAGTGGAGTCCCTAAAGCTTGTTTTCATAAACGGTACTTTCAGTGACGACTTTTTATGGACCACTTAGTTAGGAAACTTTAATCTTACTGAAAGTCTCGCAGAGGACAGGATCGGTACATTAACTTTGACTCCAAAAGTTCAAATTTCATGGCCAACTTCCAGTATTGGCTAACCCAATTTCCAAACCCACAACTCTCTATAGGAATAAAAGCAGTACATGTAGCTCTAAAATCAATTTACGATTGCAATGGAGATGGCATTGGCCGCAGCGTCTGCATTTGGCTTCTCCCCTCCAGCCTCGCGGAGTTCAACGCATGTTGAATGTGTTGAGATTGGGTCAGAGCTAAAGGTTGGGTATATGTGTTATATCCGCGTTTTTATTTTCTTTTTGGAAAGAATGATAACGTAAGTGGTAGCGATTCACACAAAATGGATAACTCACATAGGCGGAAAATATGAAGTCCCTTGTAAAATGTAGGAGTTTCCAGTTCATCTGCCACAGCATGGAAAACAACAAGCCTGCGTTTTATGTACCTCATAGGCATAGACACTCCTCCCGTCAGGCCTCTACTCAGTATCAGTGCAGGATGTTCTTGAATTAGGCTCTTCTGTGAATCGAACTTTTCTTGAAAAAAATCTTATTATATATTTGATGTTGCTTTCTCTGAATGAGCTACAGTTCCTTTTTTTCTATACAATCGTGACAAATAGTCGTAAGATTTTACACCGCAAATATAGCATCTACACCGTCCCTTTTATGAACAATATCTCACCTGATGAGATTACGTATAAAAGAACCCAACAATCATTCTGCATTGAGAATGTGAAACTCGAAATGCGATGCAAACGATGCCGTTTTATTGAGTATACCTATATGTAAGGAAGCAACTGTGGATTTCAATTAGTATGGCGAGATTGAGGTAGCTGCGCATTTATACTCAAAATTGCACGGTTTTAATGCAACTTCTTTTAAGGGACACTGGGGCTGAATCTTGAATTTGTTATATTTTTATTGGCATGAAATCAATACTTTGTACACGTAAGGGTATTTATGTTATAAACTACCACACAAAGTTCCAGCACAATCTGTTTTATGGTTTTGAGGGAATTATTCAAGTTCTTCACAACGCGAAAATATCTTAAGATATATCATGCGCATTAAAAACTAAAATATCACATCAGTTTTAATATTACTGACATTTTTGTCAACTGTAGGTCAGTTAGTCACGAAAGTTTTAGCGCTCATTATTAAATAATTGTTTCACTTTTTAAGGTTTTTATATTCCCTATCACAACCGCCAATGCATTCTCTGTCAACATATGTCGTTAAAATAACATTTTTACACCTATATTGACCATTAGACAGACATTTTAAAAAGAAAATCTAGTGTAAATGTTAGTTAGTCACATGCGTAATTGCTCTTTATTATTTTATAAACCGTAACTGCCTAACAAACACCGTCAATCTGTGGTAGAAAGAAAAAAGGAAAAAAAAAAAAACAAAAAAAAAAAAACTTTTGAAGTAATTAATTTCTTTGCTTTAACAAACATTAAAACATGTAAAGTCGATAAAAGCTGATATTTCTACACACATGCATCATAAGCATGTTTGCCATAGTTTTCTTCCTCCGTCTAATAGTTTCTATCCTCAGATTCATAGCTTAACCACTTCTTCCCGGTGAATTTTGGTTGGTTTTAAGCCTTTTTGGGCCACATTTTGTTCAAATACTGCCAAAAATTCAAGCACAAAAGGGCTTAAACGCATACCGCATCTGACATTTAAAAATCCGGCGGAATCAAGAAAATTTGACTGCCAATCGATTACTGAGGTTTAGGGGAACATTTATATGCATAAACCTAAAAATCGTCAATTTGATAATTTTTAAGTCCCTTAAAAGAGGAACTTCACTCAAGGTTCAAATTAGGGTTCTCAGCCGCTAGCAATTATCCTCATTGTGTGGTATAAAAGTTCCTCGAATTACGAATACACATAACAATCTAACCTCCTTTTACTATTGTGAGATATTTACTGGGATTACTATTTATTGTAAAGTATGGCTGTCGCAAAGTTTAATGGCGGGTGGCTCAACACAACACCCAATCATAGGCTTTGCGGTGTTGTGTAGTTAAGCACTCTATGATATCATGCTGTATAGTCTGCGCCCGCAAAATTTATTTGCACAACAGGAAATAGAATAGTAATGGTCAGCTGTCAGCCGCCATCAAATATTGCGACAGCCATATAAGAATATAAACGACTAGTTAACTTTTACACAATGCCACAGTGAAATTAATAACTGTATGATGGGTGGAACTGTGTAGTCCCCTTGATGTTTTCTTCACCAAGAGAATGTGTACAAACATCGACAGTACATGCATGGTCTGCTTGTCAAATATGGATCTGGAGCTCAGTTCTAGCATCCCTTACAATTCGCCGAGGAATACAGGTATTGTCAATAACTTCCTCAATTTGTTACACATTTTCGATAACGCCTGCTACTACCACCATGTCCCCATTTTCACAGATTTCTTGTGCAGAAAGTCCAGCGCAGGAATGTCCAAACTTCTCTCTTTGGGGAACCTTACGCAGTGAGCGGCTATACCCCACTCTACTCCTCAGTCGGAGGGACAGACGGTCAGTATCCGGTGTCGGACAGAAACAAGTGATTCTATGCCAGTTTCTAATTCACAACCTGAATTTTCTGGGAATGTCCTCAGAAGACCTGCATCCTGGATGATTTTTGCATAAATGGTAAACAGTAAGAGGCAGACAGGAGTTTACTAAATAAAACACGTGGATCTCATTAAAAATGCAATTTATGTCAAATACTTCGTTTTTCTTTTGAGTGAACCATTCCCGAGATATTCTTTCTTTTTTGTTTGAATTTGGCAATACTTAGATATATTTTTTTCAAATAGGAATATGTTGTTCTTTCCTTTTATCTCTTGGTCTAGCAAAGAGAACGGGATTTCAAAAGCATCGCATAGCAACCAGGCCTTAAAACATTTCCTATCGCTTATAGCCTACAGTATTCCCATATTCCCCTAGCACGTACAAGAAAATTAACAATAAGTTAATTTCTGAAAATGCTTATATCGATTAAAATGAAGCAGATAGAGAAATCAGCTTTTGGAAGAATAGTGTGTATAAGAGTTGAGTATAACTCTACGTATGTTTGCGAACAGTGTCTTCAAATTGAAGTATATTATTTTAAAGTCTGTATCGCAATACGTTACACGACGATCACTTGGTGAATCTTCTAAGGCAGTGCTGTCCAACTTTCTCAGGTGCTCGGGAACATTTAACTCATACCTAAGGAGGCGCGGGTGCCATCACAACCACCATTAGGGCAAGTATGTACCCTTCTTTTGAGAGGATAAAGGGGAAGCACTGATAAGGGAGGTAATGAATGCAGCTTTAGGTGTACAAAGAGATACTTCATGGGTGTGTCCTAGGAAGAAAATGGTGAGGAACACGAGTGAAATGATTGCCACAAAAATCGAGAAGTTGAGGTGCGCATTAAACATGCATTTAAAATGAATAGAATGAATATTATATGCACGATAAATCCAAATACTCCTTAAATATACATTATGCGTGCTTTTCTCCCCAAAAAATGCCAAAACATGCTAATATGCCACCAGTGATTGTCAAATTATCGATATTTCTCGATTCACGAAGTGACGAGAGAATGTCTAGAGAATTTTACTACCAGAGTTGCATTTATTAAGACTATTAAAGGATGATATAGCCCATGAAATGTTATTTAAATGCTGTGTTGTAATTAATAACCTCTTCAAAAACATGTTGCATGGATACATACATCAGCGCCCATTGGCACGGCCCACTAGATTCTCATATTGATGTTTCAATATTTTAAGATGTTGGCAATGTCTGAAGTTAGATTATCCGCTGTTAATTTATAACTTAATTCAATACAAAATTTGTCAATCTGATTGCGAACATATTTCCTGTCGTCTAATTATTTCAATTATTTCAGGAATAGATGCTTCACCGAAGCGAGTGTCAGCCATTTTTGACATTTCAGTAGCGGCTCTGTTGCCTCATATTACATAAGCCGTTGCGCATCTGTAGCATAGTGCAGCTAGATTCCCTAACCTCACCATAAGATAAGATAAGCAAAGATAATTATAATTAAAATTCAGAGGAGGTGATAATGAAATGTGACAAATTTTTCGTGATTGAAGGCTGTTATTGGATGAAATTTGAAATTTGTATGCACATGATTGGTTGATTTCAATGTATGAGTGGAGTAGTGTAATATAGAACATTATTGGAAAAACAAAATCTGTAATTTTGCTGTATATTTAAATAGTTTTCGGGTGACTGACGAAGAGTCGCCGGTGGTCAGTTTCACCATCTCCTTTCATAAAGTTGATAAGTAAGGTCTTTAAAAGTAGGTTTAAAACTGATGTATGGTTTCATCTGCGCCTTCCTGTGATAGCAGCAGACAGTAACGAGCGCCGAGAAGGTGGACAGGCAAAACACCGCGCAGCCCGTTCGGAACTGTTTTGCTCTCCCTGTATTACTGACAGGATACAAGGGCAATAGCAGCCTGTCCGCGCGCTCTCTTGCAACAACCACAAATAAATTGGAATGTGGGGTTTGTTTTTTTCCAACAATGCAACTAAAGGATATACGAAGTTCTCTTACTTATCAGTTGAATAGTGAAGTGTCCGAAAATTACCCTTATTTAAAATGTTAATAATATAGAACTCCTCATATACTGAAGGCAAATAAAATTTAAAAAAAAAAACTGAATAAAAGCGCAAAAGGTAAGAAAACAACTGTATGATGACGAATTCAAAAGAAACGCCCCAACATTTGTCAGTAAAAACACATTTTCATAATCCGGGATCCATGGTAAGGATTTATGTAAGGTACCAACGTCTGTGGTACAACAATAAAAAGATTTCCTTACCTAAATTTAATCGTTTGTTTTGTTTGCTGTAAAGGAAGTTCGGTTAATATGGAATACCAGTTCTTATTTCCCCCATATTTGAGGTAATAGTATTATAATTGGACGAATTAGGTTTTTGATGAATAAATTGCAACTCTTTAGACACTTCTTACGAGGTAACTTACTTTCCATGAAAAATTAGAACTTTTTATTAATTTTCGATGAAAAGTGTCCAATTGTTTATTGCGGGTAATATGGAATACTGCATAAACTTCCCAATTAATAATTTTTTCAAGTAACAAATTTACATGAGAGCTTATTTATTTCTTGCTAAAACTTTTCCTCGCATAATAATTCACTGAATTGGTTTACAATAGTATGAACATAAGCTACAAAATATAGTGCTGGTTTTATTTTTCATTGACAAATTTATTTGCAGAAATCACAAACATAATCAAGCTTTTCCGCTCCTGTGCACTCATTGTGTGCCCATGTGTTACACATTAGGCACTGGACTCAAACTTCCCCTTTTCTATCTTCTGAAAACTTGCCACTACAGAAAATGCACTCTGCATCTCCATCCGAGGGAATATCTTCTCCACATTACTGTGACGTTTGTTTGGCATTTCTGCAGAAAAAAAATTAAATGTATCAGAAAAAGTTCTAAAGTTATAAATACTGTTCATAAGAAACAATGTGGATATCATGCAGTACTCGATAAAAATGGAGGGCAATACGGAATACCAGTATTTCATATTACCCACCATGCCATATTCAAACAGTTTCACTGCACGAAAATAAGATAAAATAAAAACAAAAAATCTGTGCAGTATGAATGTTTCAACCTTTGTTATAATCATAATATTACTTCACGTGTATAATATACACTCAAATATTTATCATTAATGTTCAAAAACTTATCTGCAAAACGCTATAGATGCTAGAAATCAGATAAACATTCACACACAAACACCATGTTACACAAACCAGGCGAGACTACTTGCAGGGCTCTGAAAGTAACCTCTGATGTATTTCTAGTAGGCACAGTTGGATATCAGCAGCAAACAAACAAGTAACTGGAGTATTCCATATTCCACGAACTTCCTCACTTCTAAAGAATGAACAAAGCACTATGTCCTTACCAGCTTTCCATACAGCATAAATTAGCTTAGGTTGAACATAAATTGTAATCCATTTTATTCCTGTTCCATCGCATAACCTTGCTATCCGACGTTATAAAAGGGGTTCAAGTCGGCCTGTTGTAAACTCAGGCTGCAGACTGCCACGTGGTACAGAATGTAGGAGTGTGAGTTGATGCCGTACATGTATGCCCAATTTCAATAAAAAGAGGGGAGGGTAGATTCACCCCTTGCCACTCAGCGGAGTTACAAAGCGCTCGTGCACGTTTCTCCTTATGAGCTTAGTGTATTGTGATGCTGTTCACGGTAGATGAACAAAATCAAATTTTATGAAGATCTTTACAATTCTACAGAAATTTATTTGACGGTTGCTCACTCATTCCTGTGACTCCTTTAACTTTAACCATTAAATTGTTTGGTATTGTGATCAGGTATAAAGCACCTTTGTTCAGTTTTGTACTGTGTTACAATTATTTCTTCTTCGCTTCAACAGGAGATTAAATGGCGAAATTCAAAACGTTTTAAGTTTCTTTGCGTAGTCTTATCAACTAGACTTCATCTTTAATTTGCTAGGCTTTTATCATTGTACGCACAGTGCAATGATAAACACATTTTAAAAATTGTACCGCAATTACCATTTTGTATTGCACCATTTCACAGAAAAAACAAAATATCACAACTCATTGTTTTTAGAGTATGGATTTAAGTTTTAGCTCGTGATTTTGGGGGAGTCCTCCTTTGCAAATTGGTGCCACAGCTAAATATGAAACCTTCTGTGTGTACAAGCCATGTGTGGAAATATGACAACTCGATCGAAAATTCGAAGTCGAGATTACCTGAAAATGTCTTCTGAGACCCCCTGAATACAGAAAAAACCATTTTTAGAAAAAAGTCCGTCTCTGTGTTGGAATTTATGATTTCAAGGCTGCGACACGAAGATTTTGAAGAATACTCCTCCACCCTAAACTGCTCTTTACATGGAATATTTTTCGAAAATTCAGATTTTGTCAAAAATGCCTCTAATGATTTTTATTAAAATGCCATGTGCTTAATATATTTTACAGCAAATGAAATGTATGTTTTGAATTTTCGGGCTATAGTCCATGTAGTCCTGTTCATTCTTGATGACTTTTGCATAACTGGTAAACAGTAAGAGATAGACAAAATCTTACTGTACAAAAAAGTAGATCTCGCTGAAGCACACAATTTATGTTAAATGCTCTCTGTGAAGTGAACCATTTCTGAGATATTCCTTGTTGTTTGTCAGAATTTTGCAGTACTTATAGACGTTCTCAAATGGGAGGTCTTAAATCATTTCTTTCTCTTGGTCATGCAAACAGAATTTCAGTGTCATCATATAGCGACCACTTTTAAAACATTTGACTATCACTTAAAACTTACTGTATTCCCCTTGAATCTACAAGAAAGTTAGGAATAAGATAATTCATACAAATGTTTATCTCGATTAATGTGAAGTAGATTGGCGAATAGATGTTTGTAAGAATTGTTTGTGCAAGAGTAGAGAAAATCATGTGAGTGCAACACGTCAGATTTTTTCCACTTATATTGTGAGTACAATTTCTAATATAAATAGTCCGTTTCCTCAGAAACTATTTGTGTAAGTTACATGAAGTTTTTAGATCATGAAGTAAAATCTCAATGCTGGATTTCGTCTACTTTGGTCTTAATAAGTTGTTTTTTGTTTATTTAAAGAGGAATTGTTGCTAAATTTTTATAAAATGCTCGATAATTAGAAATAGTTTTTATTTTCCTTAATAAATGACGTAAATGTCTAAAAATATACCAGTAAACTTAGAAGTCATGCATATAGATCGTGTAGAAATTTCAGTCTGAGTTCCTGAGAAAATGCGTACGAAGGAAACAAATTTAACATTGGCGGGTTAAGCCTTATTGATCCCGCTCAAATTAAGGCCTGCAAATCAGGTTTATCCTAAGAAAAACTCTTACAGAATTCCCCATTATGTGTAGATATTTCTTGAATGCTTCAAGCATCAAAAGCAATATCCATCGGATCTTAACTTCAAAATATGTGCAAATCAATTTTTAAATTTGTCCTTTGACTTCCTTAACATTCCCCGTCTGTTTCTCAAGTTTCGAAAATGCTGTGCGTACACTGGTGATTGGAGACCTCGACCGGAATGCTAACTACAGTAGGTAAAATTTCAAACCCTTTTACCTTTTCTTTGGTCCCATAGTTATTTAAGGACAGTGGTATGTGTGCCAGGCTCAATATAGTGTTAAACTATATACATTACAAAATGAGAACTCAAGGAGGTTAGCTCTAATAGAAGGTAATGAAAACTACACCATCTATGCAATAAATGTTTTTTTGACATACGTGTGTAATATCATTAGACTTTTCAATTGAGGTCCACAAATGAAATTTCAAAAACCTATGTTATTGGTTAGGAACATGCACCTACCATTAATTTTGTTTACAGATTTTCAATTTTTTATTAGTCATAAAGTACTTAATGATGAACAATATCAGTGGATTACTTTTTTTACCCAGTGAAATACAAGCTCTGAAAAGTTTTGTGTATAGAAGAAAAATATTCCGCTTAAAATGCATAATGTTTAATTTTTAGAAATTCAGTATATTGCAGATAAGAATTATCCTTCCACGCATTTTATTAAACTAGGTGTTTTGTAATATCACAAAAAATGTCAGCCATCTAACTTAACTCGTTTCTGGAAAAAGCGAATTTAAACTTGCAGACGAATGCAAAAAACTAAACTAACGCGTTTTTGGCTAACTCGCCAAAATTTAAAACATTCCTGCACCATAATCTCTTCTAGCTCCTTTTCGTGATTCTAGCCTCGCTGGTCAACTCTTGGGCAAATTTTTGTGCACTTATAAAGTTATAGCAACCTAATATCGATGGTGATACTGGTATTTGAAAGCGTGACCCAGCAGGCGCCATATTTAAATATCAATTTAAAGGGTCAAAATACTATGAATACCCATATTGTAATGCAGCATAGGATTCGCAAGATCCCGTAGATTTTTATAAGACACAAAACAAAACAAAACGAAAATCTATTTTTTGGCACATTCACTCGTAATACTTTCCTTAACACAAAAGCTACATAATTTTCCCTAATAAAGATAACCTTGACATATGTAGTGGAACAGAATTGAAGGTGAATGGGAAGATTATCCATTTCCAGGCCACCAAGTTAACCTTTTTGAAAAATCACGTAGTCTGGTATCATTGAGAGAAATAGTCTTCTCTGTTGCTAATAAAAAATTCGTGTCACTGATTTCTAATGTAGTAGTTTAAAGCATGCTTTGCTATGGTTACAGCAGAAATATAAAGGAAATAAAGCAAACTTTTTTATATAACGGCTATTAGAAGTTTCTGGTATTCAGAAACTTCAGAGCTTACAGCATTATCTTTTAAGAGGTTTTGACATTTGTTTCGTTAAATACACATCTGTAGCATTTGATAAATGGTAAATAAAGAAAAATAGCATACAATGTGTATAGTTATAAACAGGATCGATTGTCACTTTTGAATCTCGGCCTTTGTTTGCTCAAGTATTACATCATATATCTATCTATGTTGCTTCTGGTCCCTAATGACCTAGTTTTCGACGGGCCCTTAAACCCAAATCACTCACTCACTCATGTTGCTTCTAATAAAATGAACCTGCTTTGGGTTTTACGAGTAATAGTAGAGAACTATACTGTACGGTAAATCTTCGAGGCATGTATGACGTCACTGGGTAGTTCGTGGATATGACCTTTTTTTTGTATGTGCCCTTTCTACATCTACACTTAAAATTCAATTCATTTTCCATGTATGCTTTCCAGCTGTAGAATCATAAAAACGCTTAATGCAAATTAATCTCATAATATTGAATTCATTCTTCCGATACATCGGTCGAACTGTTGGAATAGGAGGTACAAGTTTAACTTATCTGAGAAAGTAGAGAAAGACTTGGAAACCCTTGTGGAATAAGAAACAAGTCCACTATGCGGGAGCATGTTAGATATCTCAAAGAGCATAACTGCGCGTGCAAGTCTCTCTATGGAAGAATCTTTTTGTACTCTTTGCTGTGTGCTATGGAGAGGTTCAACTGTTATTCTGTAAGTGGTGTACAGAGCATTTATTCGAGTATGGAGCACTGAAATGTTAGCCAGCGTGTTGTTGTAAAGGCCAACTCTTTCATCTCAAGACGTAGGTATTAATGCACGTTATTGGCCTAAATCCGGTCTCTTCACAATGTGACAGGAGGAGGCCCCCCGTTGCTCTGCATCCGTTTTGTCTTCTTTCTTGTGCTGCAGCTGAAGAGCTTTCTCATATCATGCCACTGAAAGAAAGTAATGATCTGGTTAGGACAGGTAGCACATACGCTTCACAAAAATGGATATAAATAATATGAGCAAAAAGGCTTCTCCTTGCACGTTTCTCCCAGCAAACCAGCAAACCTTGCCATTTCTAGAGGCTTCTTATCCTATGATGCTAACGCTGCCATCTTGTCTACAATTACTCTCACATCCACATGTCAACTTTATTTGATTAAACATCTTATTTTTAGAAATAACGACAGAAAAACGTACGTGCACAGATGGTTTTCGGAAGTTTCAGTAATTGGCTACTAAGATGTAGAAAGGGCATTAAAAAGGGGAGAGAAAAAAAAAAAAAAAAAAAAAAAGGAAGAAGAAAGAAAGAAAAAGGAAAAGTCATATCATTGTACAGTTGATAACTACCTCTGTGGAATTAATAGGAAGCACACAGTCAATTACTCTAGAAACTAAAATAATTGTGCACCTCTTATAAGATGCAATATCGGTATACCTTCTGTATACAATAGGGAGCTGTTATGATGAAACTGCAACGACATTATGTACCACAGAGGTAGGCGAAAGGTGACTCGTGATTACACGTGTAGCCAATGACCTTGAGTTAGGGCTCGTGAATACGTCCACTTGTGTTTTCGTTTGCTCTCCCACAGCGGCCAGCGAGCAGAAAACCGGTAGTACGCACTGACGGTTTGAAACCATATCTGTATTAAAAACGATATTTAAATCTGCCAATGTCGTGGATGATTCGCTCCTGAAACAGAAAGGGCGACATAAGTTCTAATCGGCCAGTCTATATAACTTAAGTATGCCACATTAAAAATGACCAGAGCATATATTAAAAATCCACAGAGAATTGAAGGTAATATCATTTAAAAAGTTTTATTTATTGCAACAGGCGTTTTCACTCCGAGATAATGAGAGTAATGTATAAATAGAACAATTATTTACTAGCAAAATTACACATAATTGCAGCTACATAATCACCAACGACTAATGTTTTTGATTTAACAGTAAAAACTAATGCAATCTTGTTAAGTACGATAACTTTCTTCGAGATAACTAAGACATCACTGAGTCGCTTGCCATACCCAAATCATCAGGTTGTTTGTGCCTTTAACTTTGTTCGCGGATTAGAAATGCAATCCCTCAAGGTGAATTGTACCCGCGTATGGTGTTTGTCGTTTAGGTATTCCTGTGATGAAAGAAATCAAACAGTAAAACTGTAACAGTTACAAATGAAATGACGCAACGAAATTAGTGTGATTAATAGGATTTCACGATTACGTTCGGTCTCCCTGCGCCTCTTTCTCTCCATCCCCTTGTATTTTACTGCTTATGTGAAACATCGTGACACTTCCAAATCCTGAAGCAAAGATTCGCACTAGCACTTGCATAATAAAAGATGTGGGGGTCAGTGTTCCGCCTTTTTTGTACGTCCCAAGTGTAGCGGAACCTAAGATTGTCTCCCTTTGTCAATGAATATAATAATGGACCTTATTGAAATAATTTGGTTTTCTCATTGCGCTTTTATGATAAAATGTGTATGGTGTCACATAGTCCTTTCTGTATCTTACAATCAAATGCAATGTCAAATTGTTGTTGAAATGATCTATGTTGACACTGTCGTCCAACCTGGTAGCTGGGGTTGAAATAATTGTAATGGTTTACATATATTTGTTTTTTCTTGTGTAAGTGACATTCCTCGGGCAAAAAAATACCAGAATTGAGAAAAGCATCATTAAAATTTGCGAATGTGAGCAATCTCTTATTCAATTTTATCACCTGAATCTATTTCTGATAGTGAAAAATCGGTTTGTTGCTCCTTGGAAGAATTCCTCAATGAATAATTGAGGACAAAGTCATACAGAATTCCTATTCAATTGGGATTATTTTGCTGCTTTTATTGTTTTTGCTCGTGAAGATCAAAGGAAAGATAAAATGGCAAAAGTTAATAGAAAACGATACAATAATAAATAAATATTTTGCTAGTTAATTTTACAACTTCCTGATTAATTTGGTGTGCAACTTGAATGCTCTGGTTGAGTGAAGTATTTTGAATGAACTTCTGATTATTTCACTGCACACTTTATGGGTTAGGTCTTTTCGAGCACTTTTTAAATTACAATGCTATTTTTCAGAATGTATATTCTGTAATAGACTTAAAGTTTAGCGAAAATCCAACTGTGTACAATCTAAGTTATACTTCGATGCGATCTTAATTCATCCTATCTTGAGGTTGTACTTCTTTCTAACAAGGTTTCTGTGATTTTTCTTTAGTTAACGTTCGAATTATCTTTCCTGAAAGAAATCTATTTGTTAACTTTAACATTCAGTAACATTTTGATGGTATATTTAATCCACAAACCTTCAAATGGAGCTCACACGTTGCAAATTTTGAATATGTCCAAGTATGTAAGACTACCTAGAGCTTTTCAAAAAAGACATAGATATCTGTGTATAAACAGAAACTATTTATTCATTCTGATAACGTGATTAGTTCCATAGAAAACTAACCAAACATGCTGTAAGCAGGATTGTAACTTTGTTGGAAGGACAGAAGTGAAGTGGGCGTCAGCTAAGTGTGATGCACTCGGATAACCAAAACGCATACAATATACATAAATACATCACGCAACGAGATGTATTTGTAACACGATTAGACGAGACAGGGCGAACCAACCTCCTTCGCAGGTGAGTGATTCACATGACTGTCAAGTGCATACTTAATTCCCACCGACTTGAAAAATACAACACATGGTAATAAGATTGAGGAGCGCAAACTGAAATGTATAATACCTGGTTGTTGTAGCCATGTTAAGAATTGATGCTGAAATTAAAATTTCATAAAATAAATACACGTCTTAAGAATAATGGCTGTAATGAAGTAAGATCAATAACTAATTGACTTATAGAGAAGATAGTCCAGTAGAGCGAAAATATAAAATCAGAGAAATATATTGTATCAAGTTAACGCATATAAATTGTACTGTATAGGGAATTTGTTTCATGTTACATTGGAGAAAAGGTCGTTAGGTAATTTGTTAGCAGAGTTGTTGTTGTAGTGTTTAACGCCCGCTTTTACTACTACGGCACCGCAGGCGGTGACACTGATGATACATGGAATGAAGATGGAGCACCAGTGGAATGAGATGGCGGGGGAAACCGGAGCACCCGGAGAAAACCCGCCCTGACGCCGCTTCGTCCACCACGAATACCACATGCAGGTCCCTGGGATCGAACCCGGGCCGCCTAGGTGGTAGGCGAGAGTTAGCAGAGCACGAGAGGGTAGGCCATTAGGGACCAGGTACAAATTCGAGGAATTGACTGCGGCTGGCGATTCCAGATAACTGGGTGGTTACAAAGGATTAGAGAAGTGAAAGGGAAACATCGCAAAGTCGCTTGGAAGTAGATGGATTTCTAGGAGTTAAAAACGAGAGAAGCAGACCGATAGCCAGTAGCGTCGTAGCTACAAGCACTTCTTCGGTGACCAGCGTAGAATCTAGACGTGACCTCGTCTATCGCCGCGTGTTCGCAACACGCAGTTTGGTTCCTTAACAACGGTCGTTGGGGTAATTCAGTTGTCTGCCCGCAACGTGGAGAATTGTACTGCTGGATATAGTTACCACTTCTACAAGTAATATTCAGGTGCTATTGTATTACATCGGTCGGCAACTTCTCAGTAACTTTGAATTTAAGGATTCATTGAATATTATATACGAGTCCGTGTCCAATACGAGTCCAGTAAGCGCTCACGCATACCCTGAATTAGGAATCTCATCGCTCAAGTGAAGCTAAGTACAACAACGAGGAAAGATATTGTGAATTTACGGTCCACTGGTGCCCAAAACACGTTGTCGTGGAGCAGAAACACTTCTTCAAAAGTGACGTCACCGTCGAGAGACGGAGACCGCCACATCGGAATTCTCTAACATTTTGTACACAATGTCGCATTAAAGTAACACACTTTAGAAAACGCTACAGTGTGCGTTTTAGATATCTATAACTTATTTTATTTAGATTTCTTTCGCAAAAATTGATATTTCAGGAAAGGTTTCAATAAACAATTGGTAAAGCAATTTCAAAGTTCATGGAGTGAAGATGGAAGTAATGTTAATCTCTTTTGGACTTAAAGATTGCTTATACTAAGTGGAAATCAACTTTAACCTAGATTTCCTTTTCTGAAAATATCTTTATAGTGAACTAGAACTCCATAGAGACATAAATTTCACGTGCCGTTTTAATAATAACACGATTTTGACAGTTATGAAAGAAAAGACAGTGAAAATGTGAAAACTTGCTCAAAATTAAGAAATTTAAAAAAGTAATTTCTACAGTATTTATGTATGCAAACGTAGATTTAGTATGCAGCTGAAGACTATTTTCAACGAATGGACGGTTTCGTTATATTACTCCACATATGTTTAAGAAAATTAGCCAAATGTTTATAACTTCACAGAAATTTTCTCATAGGTATGGATGTATGTTGTGGATATAACAAGTGAAACAGCTCAACTTGTGTTTTCATATTTATGCAGCCCGCAAAATGCACTCACTTGAAAACATCGACCATATTGTAAATTAATAGTTAATTTTGTGGCTATCTTTCTAATGTATTTAATAGCTCTTGTGGCTATCTAGAATCGGTGATGAAAAGTTGTGTGAACGTTAAGGAGCTGCTGAAAGCTTAAAAGGGTTACCTTTTCGTAGACTTGAAGGTAGTTTGATATACAGATGTTTCGTTGGACATGCATTCCCTCACCGCACAGACATAACCGCCTGTGGAGGTCATAGGCACCACCGATCAGGCCGTATGCCCTATCTACCTCCGCCGAACAAAGTCAGTACGTCGACACCATTGGATAAAACTTCTCAGATACATCTCCACTTCAACAGTGGAACAGAAAGCAAAAAGTACTTTCAGCATCGTCGACGTAGTACAGATCTCCTTGCTGAGGTTTTGAACTGTCTGACCAAATCAGCATTTGAAGACCAACTGACTTCCAAGGTCAGCTTTATTAACAACGCCATCACCCACGAGCACAAGATCATTGCGATGACCATCCCACTCGTCTAAGGAATTGCCTCCACCGTCAGACAGATAATTGAACCGCTTGAAAGGAACCTCAAAGACCACAGTACAGCATGTTCATCGACACATTGAGTTGCAGAATGTGTATCTACCAGGAACACACCGCACCACAAGAAGTCACTATAGGAGCCAAACTCAAACCTCAATGTGTGGGGTCTCATTTGGTCATATTGTCACCCTCAGATCGGACGTTTTTCGACAGTGTCCCACAGTTAGATACCCGCAATCATGCGGTTCAGTTACGTCCGTACCGAACCTGATGTTAACATTGCTATCCTAATTAAGGGTGCCGTCACGGTGAATCCTTCCTCTTCCTTTTCCTCGTCCTTAACCTTTCCTAAAACACCCTCTATCCGTTAATCCTTATACCTTCATACATGCACCCCAAAAATAAAACTGTTTGAGTGGTCAAGCCAACGAGCTGCATGAAATAGTTCGTAATTTTGCAGGTTGAAACCTCCTCTGATGTTCTTTTTGGTTAAGAGGTTGTTTTTTTCCCCTTCCTTTTATGATTAGTTTTTTATTTTTATTCTTGTTTCCTTTGTGTTTTGCTTAATATGACTGCATTAGTTATGAGGATTTTGTCTTTTCTAACAGCAATTTTCTGTATTCAGCTGAGCGTCTTTGGAGATACGAATAAGGGGTGGAAAATCAAATTGTTGAAAAGCATTTGATTAATAAAGGAAATGCGAAAAATGGCGCCCTGTTCCGTTAATGCAGATTTAGGATATTATTGCACAGAAGTTGTGTGGTTTTGCCATGTCTGCCGAAGTAAAAGCAGCAGATTTGATTTGAAAAAAAGCAGGAGTAAACAGTACATTCTTTAACCGGAAATGTTGCATAGTGTATACATATTTATGACAACAGCAACAATAATAGTGATAATGATAATGATGATAATGATAATGATGAGGATAATGATAACGATGATAATGATAATGACGATGATGATGATAATAATAATAATAATAATAATAATAATAATAATAATAATAATAATAATAATAATAATAATAATAATAATAATAATAATAATAATAATAATAATAATAATAATAATAATAATAATAATAATAATAATAATAATAATAATAATAATAATAATAATAATTAATATGATGATATGATGATAACAAAAATATTCGCTCCAAAATTCTTGCGCTGTGGAGTTACTGCCACATGCAATGTCAGTATTGCGCAATAGCCCCCATTCTGTATCTATTTGTTGGATATCTTCTGCTTTCACCGAATTAGGAAACCGAAAAGCAAGTGGTGCAATTAGCTGAACTGTTTGGAATTTTAGCTGGTTCTAACACTTCCAACATTATAAGAAGGGGGTCACTTAGTGAAAAATGACTTAGTATGTCGCGAACTGACTCAACGTAAAAATCACCACAGCGTAAATTTGAAAACTTGTACATATTTGTCGGGAACGGATGATTGGGTCAGAGATATTTTAACTTCGGCACCAAAATACACGTTTTCCACAGGAAGAACTACTTTTGGATCCCTGTATTCAAATTTATCTATTTTAGTGGAATTCAAATTTTCAGGTTTAATGTAACAGTCAAGGGTAGTTCGCAATGCAGAAACAATAGATGTGGTATACTGTTTATGTATACAGGTGATTATATTATCTTTTGTTTTTATACACCAGGTAAATACCGTGCCTGAAAATCTTCTTCGGAAGAACGAATTACATGATGTTAAGGAAAATAGTGTTTAAAAATAGAAAATGCATAAAAAAAACAGGAGATTTTGAAGTGCGTTCAGTTTTTAGCAGTAGATTAGAAGATTAAAAAAATCTCCTCCAAAATCAGTAGACCTGACAAGCCTGGCTACAACATGCGTGCATACTTCGCGCCAGATTGTCTGGTTCTTCTTCATGGACTCCTAAGTACTTAAAACATAATAAGTTACAATTAGGGTATGTTATCTCATCCTTGTGGTTTACCGGGCAAAATACGAGTGAGTGTCGATCACGCTGGCCATCATAACTCGGTGGTTAGAGCAGCCGGACGGAGACCGGAAGGTCCATGGTTCAAATCCCGAATATGCCATTGAATTCTTCTTCTTTTTGTCCTTGTAAGTTTTAAAAACATTTAGAGTTCTTTTTTGTGCTATTTTTCAAACATTTCTAGGTCATGAATATCCGGTTCACAGCATGTTGCGAAAAGTTGTTGTTGTAGTTTTTAACGTCCGCTTTTACTACTACGGCACCGCAGGCGGTGACACTGATGATACATGGAATGAAGATGGAGCACCGGTGGAATGAGATGGCGGGGGAAACCGGAGCACCCGGAGAAAACCCGCCCTGACGCCGCTTCGTCCACCACGAATACCACATGGGGGTCCCTGGGATCGAACCCGGGCCGCCTAGGTGATAGGCGAGCGCGCTAACCGCTCGGCCACGGCGCCGCCGCATGTTGCGAAAAGATCAATTTTCTTTTAATAAATTGGGAAGCGTTAATTTTTCTTTAGTCCTACTATTTTGTTAGTAATTTTATAAAGTTTTGAGTTTAGTAACGATAGGTATTTGTGACACGCTGTCTGGGACGTTGAAATGTACCTACGTCTATGCTGGTGTGCCTTTGATGAGATAAGTGTGAATGCGTCACGTGTATAAAAGTTCTTGGGCAGCCTCGTTTCCGTTCAAGTAGTTGACGAGTGCCAAGTAACTCAATCGCAGTATAGTGTTGTGACATACGCTGGCTACAATTTGATTTAAGTTCCACTCCACTAACACAGGAGCACACGCTTCACTCCAGCGTTAATGCCTTTGTCTCGGAATGGAGGGCTTCAAAGCGTTAACCCAGCTCGGGTATGCATAGCTCAAATCTTACCAAAGTCTTAACAAAAATACAATTTTTCTTTATGTGCTTATAATTAGTTGATTCCTTTTACCTACACTATTTAAAATATCCCTTTCATGCCTGAAATATTTTGCTACATATGCAGTTCTTCCTCTAATTCGAAACCGGTTTAGATTAGGCGGTCTGGGAGACCTTCAGCCTGCTGGCTTGGATAGCCATGATCGTTAAGGCAACACGTAGTGCACTGGCCATGCACTCAAAGCCTGAGGTCGTGAGTTCGAGTCTGGGCAATCGCAGTCAAATGTGCCTGTGGTAAAGGACGGGGAGGGCCCACGTAAAATAATCGGTGTGATGGCACGCGTGGATAATAATAATTTTTTACAATTCAAACCGTCTCAAATATGTATTTTTAATTGGTGACAGGCAGTATAACAAGAATATAGCAGAAAAAAAGTTAAAACTACTACAAATAGGAAAAAAAAGCCTATGTATCTTATAAGACACACCAGGCATTAAAGGGTTAAACCTTCAAAATGCCTTACAGATCTGGAAAAATAAATACTCCCAAATGGATTTATTACTCTCAGGTGAAACCATATGCTCACTATTATTCGTAGACGACCAACTGGTAGTGGGAGGAGATTATGACGTCATAGAATATATGACAAGAAAACTCAACACAGAATTTGGAACATTTTAATAACTGAACATTATCATTCTCTGTCAAATAAATCACACGATGTAATTTTATAAACTTTTTTTTATGGCACATATCTTATACTTTTATTTTACTAGCGTAAGTTTAAAAGGATATGTTCAGTTCCATCGTGTGAAATTTATAGGTGTTTTTTTAAAGTTCTATATAGCTTTATAATTAATAATTAAAAAACTGTTCATAAGGAAAAAATATGTGTGCTTCACATGACTTTCTTTCGTCACTCTTGTACAAATTATTCTTAAGTTTCATAGTTACACCTTGCGCAAACCACATTCAAGTGTTTCCATCGTGGTAACAAGCGCTTGCGATGAAAAGAAGGAAAGGAGAAACGAGGGGGAAAAGAAAAGAATGAGGATTCCAAACAAAGAAAAGTACAAGAGCTTGAAACCTGAAAGTAATAACAAGCAATATCTCGGAGACGGTAAACTCCACAAAGAAAACGAGTATATAAATTCCGTGTTTTAACAAGATCTACATTTTTTGTACAGTAACACTTGGTCTCTTACGGTTTACCAGTTATGCAAAAGTCATCAAGAGTGAACAGAACTACATGGGCTATAGCCAGGAAATTCAAAATATATATTTCATTCATAAAAATATCTTACGCATATGGAATTTCAATCAAAATCGTTAGAGCCATTTTTGACACAAAAAATAAATAAAAATAAATAAATAAAATAATAATAATCGAAGAATTTTCCACGTAAAGGGTATTATAAAGTGGAAGAATTTTCCTCAAAATCTTCATGTTGTATCCTTGAAAGATATTAAACTTAAATACCAACTTTGGTTTTTAACAGCCTTTTTGTTTTTGACTTATGCTGTTCACACACACACACACACACACACACACACACACACACACACAGAGAGAGAGAGAGAGAGAGAGAGAGAGAGAGACACGCACGCACACGTGCAGACCTTTTTCTAAAAACGCTGTTTTTGGATTCAGGGGTCCTCAAAACATTATTGACTTCGAACAAATTATATCCTTGAATATTCGCCTTCACTTGTTCTCTCGTCATTAAATAATGTCATATCAGATATGTGTTAAATATAGATTAGTAGATATTTAAATAACCATCCAAGCTAGAATTGTGATAAATGGCAAAATAATTGCGGTTATTGTGTGCAATAACTCAACAAAGTGTCTCGCATACTGGTATTTTCCAAATTTCTCGAATGTATTGCCTTACGCATTTCAATTAAAATTGAAGTACTGAGAGCATTTCGAATATTGAAAGGTGCTGAGAAAATTGAATTTGAAGTGTAACAGGGCTTTTCCTAAATAGTATGGGAGGTCCGTAAATTAATGTATGGAGCCTTAAAGTGCCCGATATTAGAGAAAGGGTATAGTATGAAAATATGAAGTAGTTCAAAAAGTTTAAATTTATACTTTCTTGCCGACTTTCATCAATAGTAGTTTGCCTACAAGGACGTTATTTTAAACTGACGTTATTCCACTTTCGACCAACAAAATGTAATGAAATGTGGAATTCTTTCCAATCGCAGGCGCGTTTCTCAATAACCTTGCAGCGTCATACTATTGTTTCAAAATTAGGGCAGCTTCATTCCTTTATTTTCTAAGTGTTGCTAAGAGTAGCAAGTACAAAAATACAGAATAAATTATGAAATTCTTCATTCACGTATTCAGCTTCTGATTATTACATGACCAATATACTAAAGCAAACGTCATCTAAAAACTGCACCTTTAACAACTCTAAATTTAATTAACGTGTGCCCAAATAAGACATAAATATGGAAGATACAATTTTATTTCAGGTTACGTAATAATTACTTCTGACAGAGGTAAAACTGGGGTTTTATTTTGCAACTAGGAAAGTTTGAGGAACGAGGCTGGAACATGAATGTAACAATCTTACAAGCAAAAGAAAATCAGTTTTAATATGTTGTCGTATACTAGTTTTAGACATATTTAATATTAAATCGTAAACTATCCAGTTGAAATTTGTGTGGAAATAGCAGTATACAATCGAACATGAGCAATAGTCAGCTCCAACCTGCTGTTGTTTGGCCTTCGTTGTTGTTTCACCATCATAACTGCTAATAACATTATCATTTACATAACCATAACATTCCTTAAAATATGGAGGGCTGTGGCAAAAAGGAAAAAGATATTCTTCCTGTTCCCAGTTTACTTTGTAAATATGAAATACAAATATATAAGATGTTTTCCTTTTTTTTTTTTTTTTTTTTTTTTTTTTTTTTTTTTTTTTTTTTTTTTTTTTTCTTTTTTTAATCTTGTAACATTAAAGAAGCCTAACATTTGCGTTGCTGTACTGTTGCCTAATAATTCCAAGTTATCCTCCGTTACATTAACCGAAACAGGACTTCCGCTTAATATACACATACTTTCCATTTTATTCCACTGACTGTTATAGTTTTCACTTTCTAGTACGAGTGGCTCATATTAAAACCTGTAATTTTAGTGCCCGCTAACTACAAATGGATTTCTAGTAAACTTGGTAACAAGAGGAATGCGCAGTACGTGCAGTTACAAGTGTTAAATGGGTCTTCGCTTTCATTTTTTAATTTTATTTTGAAAGGGATCAGTACAACAATGGAGAGAGAGAGTGAGAGAGAGAGAGAGAGAGAGAAGTTGGATAACTATCTTATTTTAGTGTTGTCATAAAGACACAACTTGCTAATAAATCTGTAGAAAAAGACAATTTTAATCATTAATAATAAAGGATGAACAAGTATAAATTGTTATAAAATTTGGAAATAGGACACGTAAACATTTTAGAAGTATTTATTGATTTCATTTCGTGTAGTGTACAAATGATTGTGTAAAATGTATAAAGAATCGCGGATAATTTGCAAACCAATGACTTTTAGAACACTTAATTGCAATTCAAACCGTCGCAACAGATCAAAAGTAAACTTAGTAGCCACTCTACGTGCACCAAAAAGTAAACCGGTCACATCTCAATTTGAAATTTGGCATTTGTCTCTTAAATAAGCCATGCAAGGCTCATAGTGTAGTTTCCTTAATTTTGTCTGTCCGTGACAATTACGTCTACTGTTTGACGGAGCTAGTGACAAAGTAACAAAGAACCTCTTCATAGATCTCATATCTATTTTTGGCTCTGAACAAATGAGCAATCGCCGCCCGTACTGTTTGATGTTACATGTGCGAGGGTTTCGGTCTCGCTGCACACACAACGGTTTACTTGGCCTCTATCTCTACTGAAGGAAGGACAAAAATGACAACGAATGTCAACCTCATAAGGCCCCCCTATATATGTTGTCTCACTGAAGTTCTTCAGCTCCAAGGCGGTGTTCAATTTTCCCTGTGGGCATTACTGGCAGTAATCGACATTCTTCTATTGCTCCCCAAAGATGACTGTATGGGTAGGTAAATTATTGTGACAAAATTATAAAACCTGTCCAGTTATTTACTTTTTTCACTTTATTTTCTTCTTACTGAATGACACACACAGTTCTCTTTTACTAACGAACTCACAGCTGTTGTCTTCTCGTAACTTTGACTCACAAATTTCTGTCTTTTCAGTTCTTTTTCTGTCGCACAGAAAACTAACTCTGACGATATGACCACTCCACACTGCTTAGCTGTCTTCCACACGCATCAGTCTCGTTTCGTAAAAACTGTGTGAACCTCAGTAAAAGAGAACTGTGTTGTTGTGCATTCAGTTAGAAGAAAATAAAGTGACAAAGAATAAAAGGACTAGACTTTTGTCATTTTGTCACATGGGTGTCCGGAGTGGGATTTCTCGGACTGCCAAATTGTCATTGTGTCACATTACTAATGGATATTCAATTATGGGTATTTTCTTAGCGAATTTGACGGACATTTTATTTAAATTCTTATTTACCCACCTACCGTGGGTAAGACTACACGGCTGCTTCGGGTGTTCAGAATTTAGAAATTGTCATCATTCTGTAGTTTTCAAACGATTCATGTAATTATGATCCTTTGCCACCGCATTATAGTGCATATAATAGGAAATACAATTCATTAATTTTACATGCTAGTCTTTTATTTGTTTTTCCGTTGCTGTGCATCATTCATTTAGTATGCACTCAATTAGGTGCACATTCCTTAGAAACTGTTAGACCTCTGTGTGAAATTGTTATATACCGTTTTAAACACAATTTCTTGCCATTTTCAGAGCAAATTTGAAAAATATATCACATATTAGTTGAAAAACAATTTGAAGGGCTGCGTTCAGAAAATTGTGACCTTTCTCAAATAAAAAACAAAAGACACTGATTCATAATTTTTCCTAGGGCTTGTAATATTTATAAATAAAAATGTATAGTAAAGTATTATAATGTATAGTACAATTTTCATTAAGATATCTTGAAGTAGTCAATTAGAAGATTACTTTGCAAACTTAGCATGTACGGTAATTATTTCCTACTATATGCACTAAAATTATTTTAATTATGTTTATAATGTGACAAAATTTCTTAGCAATTTAGAAAAAATATACACACTTAAAAAGTTCTGAGCACTTAAAACAGCCCTATGGTTACACATTAATAAATATTACTAGAGGAACTAAGCTTTCCAGAGAAATAATATTAAAATTTATTGTGATATTACTTGTGAACATGTTATAATTAATACAAGTAATGTCACTTTAATTGATTTGTAAGTTATCTTAAAATTACCTGCAGATATTTTAGGTACATTGCTATAAGATGTATTAGCACAAGACTGAACTGAGTTAAACACTTGAATATTACAACAGTTTACCCCCCAAAAGTTGCACTTCCAGATTTAATAACTGGAAACCACCTTCATCAAAGTTAACTATTTTACTCTTGATACAAACGCAAACATAAGGGATTCCTTTAGTTTCTCACGTTCTTTCGAATAAAAGGCAACGCCATTAACCTCCTTTAAGCAGAGAAAGATTACACGTCGGGAAGATAAAACTCGATAAGAATGGAGCAAATGTCAATGGCAGATTAGTGTTATGCCCTTCGTGTACAATAATTTTCAAGGACCGTCTCACGTTTGCAGGAGAGGCCGCAACGTGCTGTACAGACCTCATCAAGGACGTCTGGAGGTTACAGCGGTTTGGCGGAGTTGGTCACGGATGGTCTACTTCGAGAGACACTTTCTGTACCTTCTGCGGACACTAACCCCGAGGTTACCGCTGATCGTCGACCCAACAGATTTATAATACGTAGCCGGCACAAAAAGTCTGTAACTGGTATTACAGGGTTATGTAAGCACATTGTTGGACCTGCGTAACCACGTCCTACTATATTTAATGTGTTAACATTTAGTTTCTACTTTCTCTACTACGTACAGTAAGTAGGGGAAGTATTATATTCGACTCAGAAATTCGATGTCAAGATTGTACCGGAAATATGTTTTAAGGCTCCGAAATAAATTTAAAAAGAAAGCATTTTTAGAAAAAGCACCTGTGTGTCTCTGTGAACGGCATAACTCAAAAGCGAAAAGTCGATTAAAAACCAAAGTTAGTATTTAAGTTTAATATATTTCACGGATGCGACACAAAGACTTTGAAGAACGTTCCTCCAGCCTAAATTACCCTTTACACTTTACATGGCAATTTTTTCTAAAATGTTGTTCTAAAACTGACAAACGTTTTTTATTAAAATATTTAAGATATTTTTATGGCAAATAAAATGTATATTTTGAATTTTCTGACTATAGCCTATGTAGTCTAGTTTACTCCTGATGACTTTTGCACAACTGGAAAACCATAAGAGATAGGCCAAATCTTAATATACAAAAATGTACATCTCGTTATAACACACAAGTTATGTCCAAATGCATTTTTTGTGGAATGAACCATTTCGGAGATATTCCTCATTTTGTGAGTTTTGCAATACTTATACTTTTCTCAAATGGCAGGGCGTTATTCACTTTTGTATCTCTTGGCCATGTAAAGAGAACGGAATTTCAAAGCCTTCATAAAGCGACCACCTTTAAAAGATTTGACTATCGCTCAAAGCCTACTGTATTCGCATATTCCCCTTGCATCTACAAGAAAATTAGCAGATAACTTCTGCAAATGTTTATCTCGCATCACATGAACATATTGGAATATGAGTTTTAATAATAGTATAAGAGTAAAGAAAGTCATATGAATGCTACACATCATACTTATTTTGTTTTCTGTTCGGTTAGATCAGAGGAAGAAGTGCAACAAACATTTATTCAAATGAATTAACAACAGTTATTTCACAAGTTATCTAATTACTGTAGCTATGTGCTACATGAAATGATTTAATATTAGTTCAGAGTGTTTTTAACAAATTATATGTAGAACCCTGCTAAACCGAAATAAGCGGGCAGAACCGTTTCCATGATGGATAGTAAGGACTTCAAGCAGCAAAAGGAAGAAAATAATTGCATTCCAAATTCCTGTAACAATATGTAGACAAATGATTACAGTATGCATCACGGTATTTACAAAAAAGTATTCCTTAAAATCAGTAATGTTTCCTAAACTTACTTCTCGTAACGCTTTGATAGGCATTATCTGTTGGTGTAAACGTATTGCTCTGTTTTACTAAACCCAAAGCAACCGAACAATTAAGTTTTGTGTTATTGATAGTGCGGTAATTCAGTATTTCCCGTTAAGATTTATAATACGAATTTGTAGTTTCGCTTGCCTCTAATGAGTTGATTCCCTTGTTTGTTGTCACACTGTCGCTAACGGCTTCGAGATTCTGTTTGATGTTTATTCTACCATCATTGCCTACGGGCAGACGCCTGTCGGGAGCACAGGAGCCTACTGACCGGACAGAGTGAAGACCGGGAAGCGTGGGGTCAGCCAGGCACCAGGTATGAGAGTGAGTAAGGGAATGATATGAAATACAGGCGAAATCGATGGTTGGGAAAGTGACAGTGGAATGAGTGTCGGGGGAAACCGGAGAACCCGGAGGAAACCCGCCCTAATGCCGCTTCGTCCACCACAAATACCACATGCGGATCCTTGGGATCGTACCCGGGCCGCCTAGGTGGTAGGCGAACGCTTGGTCGGCATCTTAAAGACAAAGAAACCACAGTTAACTGCACACAATACTATTTATCTCTATCGGAATTTAGGGTTGGGCAAAGCAACATTGTCAATATAATGTTGCACCAATTTTGGCATACGGTATTTCTTGGTTCATTCCTTCGTACTTCAACTTTTTCCTTCGATAATCAGAAGGAATATTTTCAATGTCATAGCTTGTGGGTAAATGGAAGTCCGTAAGTCAGTTGTATCTTTTAGTAATTGCACGTCAGTTTTAGGAACACATACACACAGGAGTATGCGAATTGCAGTACCTCAAAACAGAATGGCTTCTTTGTTAACCCTAGCAACGCCAAGCCTTATTCCAGAACTTATACCTACCACCAACTGAGGGGTACTTTGTGACCACCACTGGTAACAAAATGCCGAGCAATTTTTAAAACAAATGTATTTTGAAATTGGGCATTGTACCTTTTAAATCTGGAAATATATGAAGGCATTGAAATCCCGGTCTCTTTACACGACCAAAAAATTAAAAAAGTGAATAACGACCTTCCAATTGAAAAAGTATAACTCATACAAATAAGGAATATCTCCAAAATGGCTCATTCCACGAAAAACATGTGTTTGGACATAAATTGTGTATTTTAACGAGATCTACATTTTTTGTATAGTAAGATTTTGTCTATCTCTTATGGCTTACCAGTTATGCAAAAGTTATCAAGAGTAAACAGGACTACATGGGCTATAGCCAGAAAATTCAAAATATACATTTCATTTGCCATAAATATACTTTAAACGTGTGGCGTTTTAATCAAAATTATTAGAGCCATGAAAGTCAAAATTTTCGAAAAACTTTATGTAAAGGGTAGTTCAGGGTGGGAAATTTTCTTCAAAATCTTCCGGTCGCAACAATATAAGATATTAAATTTTGGTTTGTAACCTACGAACTATTTTTCCCTTTTGAGTTATGTTGTTCACTGACACAAAGACACACACACGGACCTTTTTCTAAAAATGAGTTTTATGGACTCAGGGGAGCTCAAAACATACATTTCCGGTGAAATCTGAAATCGAATTTTTGGGTCGAACACAATACTTGCCCTACTAAAACAGAGGCCGCTAGAGGGCAAAGGATTATTGTTGCAAATATGCCTACAAAACCATTTTATAAACCATAAGGTAAATTAATATGAGTGAAGTAATTAACTTCCTTCGTGCATCTATTTAAATGTGTCTAGAGGGCAAAGACCCTGCGCCTCTATGTCCGCTGTGTGACAACGTTTTGTCGGTTCGCCACGTGCTGCTAGAGTGTTGCTCTCTAGCGCACCTTCGGGATTCTCTGCAGCTGCCTGCCAGACTTGCAGAGGTCCTAGCGGACGACAAAACAGCGGTTGATAGAGTTTTTAATTTTTTAGCGGAGTGCAATATAAATTTGAGGATTTAATTTTTTTTAATTATCTGTTTCTGCTTTTGAACATATTTATCACCTTGTTTCATATCTGGCTATTGCCACTGATTTTTACCTTTGTAAACTTTTCTTGTTGCTAGTATTTTTATTTTTTGAGTGAAATTTATATCTGGCTATTGCCAGATTATCTTTTAAGGGCGCTGATGACCTAGAAGTTGAGCGCCCTTAAACCAAATCAAATCAAATCAAATCAAATCTAGAGGTCAAACGTTTTGATTTGAATAACCATTCCTTTACTGAAAACTTGCTGACGTATTATCAGTTTTATGCACCTCAGTATACAATATCCTGTACAGTTTGTTAAAACTGTGTTATTTTTCCCATGTATTCTAAATTATTCTCAAATAGGACTGTTTTTAGAAAAAGTTACTCTTACTGCACAGTAGTCATAGCCGTTTTAAAGTGTCTTTGAATACAATACGTGCCACTTTTACTCATATCCTTATTGTTATTCAAAATACTGAAAGACATGTCCAATGTATTACTCAATAATCTATTGCTAATCCTTTTAACCAGCTCGTAAGTAAATGTCTGTTGAGATTATTTCTAGCTTGCAGAGGGCCATGAGTTAAATTCTCATCTTTCACACGTGTTAAGGCAAGAGGTTTTTGTTTTTGTGTATTGCCCCTTTATTGTGTTAACACCACTGAGCTTTACTGTTATAAGTAGGGCTTCGATGTTTACGACCTAAAACTGTTAGGAATATGTAAGCACATATGACCGACAAAAATTAGAAAATATAACCTAAAATATTTTGCGAACATTTTCAAAAATTTAATGCAGTTTATGTTAACATTATATTGAAAATCTAACTTAAAACCTTGCATACTCAATAATAAATAAATAATATTAGTTTTACTGTTGCACTTTGAACTTAATTGCTCAATCCAGAACTAATCCTCAGCTCCACACAGAATGAAATAAATGTCACATTTTGAGGGGCAATCAGAAAGAAGAATTACAGTAGCAAATTACATACGTTTTAAAGTTTTCAAAAAGAAATGATGTTATAATTGCACGCAGCATTGTAACGGGTAAAAGCGTCCTAATATTACAGATAAGAGGAGATGCGAAAGCTTGGTCTTTGGGACGACTGCAAGCACAGCAGTGAAACTGGAATACAAATGTAAGATAATATCACAAAAATACGAAAATTTAAGGGAGAATGTTACTATAGTGTGAAAAATCACAAGAAAATGATCAAAAAGACCGTTAAAAAGCCAAAATATGACTTGATATGACCCATGAGAATCCCATACTTTTAATCACCATTGATGAAATTGTGCTTCGCTTATATTTTCCATGAAAAAAGACCATAAACAAAAACTATCATAAGCATCCGGGCTCTGATTATTATTGTTATTAATGTTACTATTTATTATTATTATTGTTGTTATTGTTATTATTTTTATTATTGTTATTATTATTATTACCTATTATTATTATTATTATTATTATTATTATTATTATTATTATTATTATTATTATTATTATTATTATTATTATTGTTATTGTTATTGTTATTGTTATTGTTATTGTTATTGTTATTGTTATTGTTATTGTTATTGTTATTGTTATTGTTATTGTTATTGTTATTGTTATTGTTGTTGATGTTGCTGTTAAACTCTTGTGAATTCCATTGTCTACACATGTCACCTTAATTTATGCTCTCTTGTGGACAGCCATGTCTCTAAACGGCAAATAATACTTTTGAAATTATACTTCATTTTTTAAATTAGACTTTAGGGAACCCAAAGCGTTGTGCTTACCACCGCACTCTCTTAAGTACATTTACAAACTCTCGGTCTGGGCCGGATTTGAACCCACAACCTTGGGATCAATGGGCCAGAGCCTAAACAACTGAACTACTCAGACAAATCCAGTAAGCACTAAGGAGAAGTACTGGCCACAGAACTGAAATCCTCCTCCATCAACTAATAGGTGTCATGGCTACTGAACGCGTCTACTCTGAGGTCAAATGATATTCGATCATGGTTCGAGTTTCGGTCAATGCCGTATTTAATTTCTTCAAATAATCCTCAACGTGTTTGGAATGGAAGCCCGCTGCTATCTTATGTAACCCTACCGTTTTCTCAAAGGAACAGAAAAGAAAGAAATGACATTTTCTCCTCATTCAGTTCCTTTCAGTCAACTTTGTTTATTCTATATTGCTCAGCCTACCTATTTAACAACCTGTGATTATCAACTGATAATTCTAAATACGAGAGTGAAGTCGTACTACACTTATACTTACGTCTCCAAGGATACTGGGTTAATAATAGTCTGCAATAAATAAATAAATAAATAAATAAATAAATAAATAAATAAATAAATAGAATAATAAAAAAACTCAGTCCTGAAAAAATAGTATTTTGTGTAGATATAGTCATTCTAAATAATAAGTGAACAGCAGAATTTCTCCATCACACACCATTTTTTGGGGGTTGAGATTCAGAGAAATTGCTTCCAACTATAGAACTGCATTGCATCAACAAAGTGCACAAGCCCAAAGGACGGATTTTTCTAAATTTATTCCTCAAGTGGGGTAGTTGAAATTTCCGGATTTTTCGAAAATAGACCCATTCAGAACAATCAAAGTGGGCACGGAAGATCTTCAAGATCACAAGAAAAGGCTGAAGAATATTATTTATAGATAAAGCCATACGTTGCAAAATTTATGTTGTCATCTTTATCTTTTACTGCATGTGTAGTGTCTCCCGTGTTTGTGTGCAGCGGAAATCAGCTAAGAAATCAGTAATATTTATTAAGCAAAAATAAGAATCAGTTACATGATCACGAGGTTCCCGCCATAACTAATAACTTATTCATATACAGCAGAGCATATCTGGTACATTGCCACAATATCGGGACACTGTTGGTGTTGACTGGTACACGTAATAAACACAAGAAACACTACAGCGCACCGAACTTGCATACACTTACTGAAGGAGCACTATAATTGACCTGCATGCGTTTCTGAAGTAACACTATTTCAGACTATTGCGAATAAGAAGTAAGGAAGGGTAGCGAATTAGTTTCTACTTCACCACACTCCCGCTAGGCCTGGTACCTGCCACCCACTGCTGCCTTCCTTCTTCGCGCACTGTCACGATTGTATGACTATACAGTTGAAAATTACTACTAAGAAACAAGAACATATATTTTAGTGGTGTTTTACGGTCATATACCATATAAAATACAATAAATTAATCTAAAAATTTTTGTAATCCGTAACTCGGGATATTTTAATGCTCAAATCGATATTTTTGCAATAATGATGCCTCTAGCTCTTGAAAACTGTGGGTGACGGAGAGATTTCATTACCAGTTTTGGATTGAGGGTAGGTAACTATACAATAGATCAGTGTCAACCCAAGCGGAATTTCGTGACCTTGGCAGTACTCGTGGGCATGAAGCACCGAGAAAGGCTGTGATACACACACACAAACACACACACAGACACACACACACACCACACACACAGCACACACACCACACACAGACAGACAGACAGACACAGGCAGGCAGGCAGGCAGGCAGGCAGACAGGCAGACAGACAGACAGGCAGGCAGACAGGCAGGCAGACAGACAGACACAGGCAGACAGACAGACAGGCAGACACAGGCAGACAGACAGACAGACAGGCAGGCAGACAGACAGGCAGACACAGGCAGACAGACAGACAGGCAGACAGACAGACAGACAGGCAGGCAGACACAGGCAGACAGACAGGCAGGCAGACACAGACAGGCAGACAGACAGGCAGGCAGACAGACAGACAGGCAGACAGACAGACACAGGAGGCAGACAGACAGACAGACACAGGCAGACAGACAGACAGGCAGACAGACAGACAGACAGGCAGACAGACAGACAGACAGACAGACACAGACAGACAGACAGACAGGCAGACACAGGCAGACAGACAGACAGGCAGACACAGGCAGACAGACAGACAGGCAGACACAGGCAGACAGACAGACAGGCAGACACAGGCAGACAGACAGGCAGACACAGGCAGACACAGGCAGACAGACAGACAGGCAGACACAGGCAGACAGACAGGCAGACACAGGCAGACACAGGCAGACACAGACAGGCAGACACAGGCAGACACAGACACAGGCAGACACAGACACAGGCATACACAGACACAGGCAGACACAGACAGAGGCAGACACAGACAGACACAGACACAGACAGACTGACACAGGCAGACACAGACACAGACAGACACAGACACAGACAGACACAGACACAGACAGACACAGACAGACAGACAGACCCAGACAGACAGACACAGACAGACACAGACACAGACAGACACAGACAGACAGACACAGACAGACAGACAGAGACAGACACAGACAGACACAGACAGACACAGACAGACACAGACAGACACAGACAGACAGACACAGACAGACAGACACAGACAGACACAGACAGACACAGACAGACACAGACACACAGACACAGACACACACACAGACACAGAGACAGAGACACACAGACACAGACACGGAGACACAGACACACACAGACACAGAGACAGACACACACAGACACAGACACGGAGACACAGACACACACAGACACAGACACAGAGAAACAGACACACACAGACACAGACACACACACAGACAGAGACACACACAGACACACACAGACAGACACACACAGACACACACACAGACACACACATACAGACAGACACACACACAGACACAAATTGTGGTGGCGTTAATCAAAGCATACCAAAACATGGATATACAGGTTTCGAGGGGAACATGAAGTAACTCTTTATTGTTTATTTCTGTGTAGCTTAAAAGTATTTATTTACATAAAGTTTTTGTTCTTACACAAATACACATATTATTACAATAATAATTCAATTACTCAGAAACAAATTAATATTACACAAACAAAACTTTAAAAACCACAAAAGATAAGGAATATTTATATAGGTAACATTTAGCTTTGCAATTCAAAAAGGAACAAACTACTCCTGTAACATAAAATAAAAGCAGCTCCACATTAAAACATGTACTTAGCGTCACGCGTTGAACCTAACTATGCATTTATTATGCCCACGTCTTAATATTTGCGGAAACATTACTTACAGAAATAACTCTAAAGGCAGACATAAGGTTATCGTCTGGCAATTTTGTTCTTAGACGGCACTTTAAGTTCATTAAAGAAGAATTGTTCGCAGATGTATGTATTGCCAAAATTATTCATAATTTCTGCAGCAAATTTACGAAATTCTGGGTGTGTTTGTGCATCAAGGGCTTCATAAAAGCTGACAATATTTCTATCACTATACGCATAGTGATGTGAAACACAGCATAACTCGGTAAGTTTTGGTTGAAGTTCAATTGGAACATTCTCGGGATCAATAGAATAGGGCAAGGCGAAGAGATCCAGTTTGAGAGCTTCCAAATGAGAGAATATTCCAACGAACACCTCTAAAAGTGCATCCAATATGTCACAATACTTGTTAATTTCTGTGCTTGTGTTATGGAACTGTAAATGTGGAAGTGGCTTCGCTTTGCCCACGGTATGCACGTTGTACAGCTCTGATTAACATTGTCTCAAGCAGAGCAAGCGGGTGCTGCTGTTACGGGCAGCGTGCGCATGCTAAGTTTCAAAGCGCGCGCTTGCGCTGAAACACACCGTTTGACATCACTGCAATAGGTAATCAACTAATCACCCATTATTTCATCAGGGCCAATAATGTTGCTAACACATATTTTGTGTTACTCTGAACAACCTCGTGCAAGTTTAACTTGACTGTAAAAGACTGGTAGTTCCATCAGTGCCTTCGAGAAGTTTTAAGTGTTGCCACAGCAAATCCTAGCTCCATTTCTTGATGACCTAAACGTTTTCATGAATTTCATATTATTATGGAATGTAAGAATGAAGGACGGTTAACATAACCAACTTCACTGCAGCTTTTGTCAAGGCTTTCGAAGAGATGGCTTTAGAAGTGATACCCTGCATAAACAGTGTAACCAAGTCCTCAGTGTATCGTATTTTAATGGCGTATTTTCAAAAGAGAAACATCGTTTCTTCACCTCATATTGGCTAGGGCTTGTGCCATCTATTGATCTATTACGGTGAGAAGCCGCTGTCTCACCGAACGTAGAATCCGGGTATTATCCCACTGATTATGACATTTTCCTTTAAAAAAAGAAATCCCTTTAGGGTTAGCTAGTTTGACAGCGTTAAGTAAACTGAATATAGTTGTGACCGATACATCCAAATTTGACAACAAAACAGTATTAAGTCAAACGGTTGGAAAGAACTTACTTATCCTGTTTTCACTAGATGGCAACGGTAAGCGACCTTATTATTTTCTAAAAAAATATTTAATTATACGAGGATCATTCCGTAAGTCTTGGCAATGTTGTGATATCTTTCGATAGTGTGTAATCACTGTACTGTCTGTATATACATACAAGATCCCGCGTAAACCGTACCGAATTCAACCGAAAAATGGCTGCTGAAAGCGAGGATGGCTAAGTGCCAGCACCGAAAACATTTAGTTTGAGGTTGGCCGTGCTACAGCAGATTGGAACAGCGACCATACGTTAAACTTGCCGTGCTCGGTGGCCGGAATGCTACTCAGTGCCATGCTGAACTACGAGAAGCTTTGAGCAATAGGACAACCAAGTCCGCACCCGGCCCGAGCCCAAGAATAGGTTATAGTGTACCAGCCGGCTCGGGCCCGAAATTCTTCTTTCGTGCGGTGCGAAGGAACTCCCAATTTGGAGTTCTTTTCACAAAGCTGAGAGGATTGGTAAAGGATGCAGTCCCCATTGAGGTCTATGGGACCACTTAAGGAGTCACTGTAAGAAAAAGAGGGAACTGAAGTCCATGAATCCGTATGTAGTAAGATGTTGATGGCGTGCTTGCCTTATTGGATATGTGACCCTTGTTACTGCACTCCGCCCAGGATGTCCTGGATGCCGGGAGACAGCTGGAATTTACCATTGTATCCACCATCATTTGCACTCTCGGAATGAGTGATTTTCGTAACATTTCAGCTACTTTTACCACGCGGATTTTGCACTATGATATACTCCCTTCCCTTTTTCAATCTAACCCTGATTTCTGTGTTCATTTTGATTAATGTGCAGTTGTTAATTACCGGCGGAACCATTTCTGACTTTATGCACATGTGCACGATCGGATAAATTCACACACATTTGAGTTGAAGAAATATACTTTACAAGCGAAGCACTAGGAAGGAAATAGAACGGTGTAGAAGTCAGAAGAGTAACGTAACATGTATAATCAGCCTCAGAACAAGAACAACAAGCTGTATGTATGGCTGACACAGAATTTAATGGTGGGTGCTTCAACACAACTACCAATAAGAGGCTCGTCATACCTTACCGTGTTGTGTAGTTAAAAACGCTGTGAAATCACGCTGTAGAGCCGGTGATATATATTTGCGCCCACAGATTTATTTGCACTACAGGAAAAAGAATGTTAATGGTCACCTATCAGTCGCCATTAAATTTTGTATCTGCCATAATTATATACCTATACGCAGCGATATGCTGAGTTTACGCTTCACGCGTGTCAGCAGAATAACCATATAGGATTCCTGGTAAAGAAATGTTACAATAATTGTGCTATTCTTGCATTTAAGCTCGGTAACCAAAAAATATAAATTATTTTTAACTTTTAGTTTTCAAGCCCTGGCTCGGCCCGAGCCCGACAAGCATTTTTCAACTGAGGTCCAAACCCAGCCCCCGGGCAGGTCGTAGGCTCGAGGACTTGGCCTGAGCTCGCGCAGACCTCTAGTGTGGATGGCTTTTGAAGGACAGCCTTCAGGTTGATGTTCGTTGCATTTGCACTCGTGCACAACAAATTTACAGAGTTCCATTGCGTGTTTTTCGTTTCAACCCGTACCGTTAGCTCCTGTCCTCTGTCCCTATTTTCTGTTGGCACTGTGATCCACACTGCCTTCATGATACAATGCATAGCGCGGAGCTTCCCTGTTGTCGCATTATCGATCGTTATCCCATAGCTGCTAGGACCTATGGAATGACCCTTGTATATCTCCCAGCGTAAATCTTAAATATGAATTTAATCTCAGAAATTACAAAAGAAAAAGGAAAGAAAAACGCTCTAAACCTTAAATGTGCTTTCATGTTAAAGGAAGCGTTCTGATTTAAATTGCAGGTAATACATCGACCTGATTAATTAGATCACTAAAATTAGCAAATACTAAAGCTACTATGTCAGATATCTTTAGGTAATTATTTGAAAAAAAAAGAGCAGAAAATATTCTGCACGTGCAGCTTTCAAGCCTTAAGAACTTCTGCAGCAATATGAAATTTCAACACTGGAACTGCTAGAATTGCGAACCGCTTTTCGATGAGAGCATACTCGAGGTTCACTCGGCGAAGAAAATGAGCGTAAGATTTACAAGTTAAAAATATCCTTCCTGAAAGCAATCACTTGCTTATGAAATCTACTTATACATAAACCGTTATTAGTACGTAATTAGGCTTGCTTTTTAATTTCGCTTATGAGAAGCGGAAATTCACTCTGCATCCCTAGCGTTTTGAGGTTTACGCAACATAGATGCCATTTCGAATACAAAAGGAACAAGAAGAGCTGGCAAACGTTAATTATTACTTTCTCTGCCACCTGTCTATAGTGCGTAGCTAAGAGGAATTATTGTATTGTAACCAAAAATTCAATCCCATAGTTTCAACGGAAATACATGTTTTGAGGCTTCTTGAACTAAAAAGAGTTTCAATGAAAGTGTTCGCGTGTGTATATGGGTGTGTTTATTCGAGCAGCAGAACCCCAAAATGAGATGTCAAGCAAATACCAAGTTTGCTATTTAGGTTCAGCTTCTTTCAAATATGCTACAAGAAACTAAGCTTTATATGGATGAATTTTCGAAAGTTTTGATTTTCTAAAAATGACTAAGGTTTCTGATTGTAACACCACATGTTTAAAACGTATATATTCAATTTTCTTGGAATAGTGAAGTCCTCTTCATTCAGAAGTTTGTTTGTAGTGTTTAACGTCCGCTTTTACTACTACGGCACCGCAGGCGGTGATACTGATGATACATGGAATGAAGATGGAGCACCGGTGGAATGAGATGGCGGGGGAAACCGGAGTACCCGGAGAAAACCCGCCCTGACGCCGCTTCGTCCACCACGAATACCACATACGGGTCCCTGGGATCGAACCCGGGCCGCCTAGATGGTAGGCGAGCGCGCTAACCGCTCGGCCACGGCGCCGCCTTCATTCAGAAGGAATTTCGTATAATTTTATGTAATAGGTAAGGTAAACCATAAGACAAACAGTGTTGCACAAAAACTATATGTCTCTAACATGGAAACGTTTTTTGTGACGTTAGCCGTTACCGAGGTATTCGATGGTATTAGTCAGAATTTTTCGGAGCTCTCTCAACATTTTAAGCGCTATCGTTATTCAGTTGCTTCTTCGTGGTGTCATGGAAAGAGACCAAACATGCAACTATCTATTCTGTTTCCATTGTATACCAACAAATGTACAATGAACTATTTCTGCAATGTTTACGTTCATTAACAGGAAGTAGTTAGAAAAAGATGCTTTCGTAAGGGAAGTTTGTAGCAGTTAAATAAAAATAAATAATCATGAGTAGAGAATGTGACGTCAGATTTTATTTCACCCAAAATCAAATTAGGCAAAAAAGGGCACCCATATCTCGAAAGAAACTCGACAAAGAACACCCAATTGTTGGTGCTGAAGAGAAGCATATGTGGCATAGAATGAGACCATATACTATTTAATGAGAACAGATGTATAAATTATGTACGGTAGTACGAAAGCTTATTCTATGTATTAGGACTTAGTGTATTTTGTATGCGAACTAATTTGAGGTGTATCGACATTTGTGGGAAATGATTTGAAGATTATAGAGAATATGAAAACAAGCAAAAAAATATAATACGGACATATGTCCAATTTTCTTCAGTTTCTGAAAGACTCTTCTTTTATGCTATGCATAATAACTGTACAGATAAAATTTAATTCCTTACTAAATGTAATTTACTGCTTAGTCGCACAAAAATACTTTTCTTCTGCAGAAAATGTTAAAAATTACCATCCTGAGCTTCTAAGAGCCGCATCATGGACTTCCCTGCCCTTTCCGTTTCTCTAGGCGTCTGCCATATCTGCGAATATATACTTGCTCTACTCGCTGGCAAATTTTCACACTAGGGATAGGTCGCACTACTAAAGTGACCCATATAAGTACAAATTTAAGGGACTCAGGTCAGGAGAACAAGCAGGCCATTATGTTGGTCCCTCACGATTTATCCATTTGTGTGAGAATCGAAGATCTTAAAATTCTAGCTCCATCATTAACGGAACACATGCACTAAATTAATTTTAGTGGAACTTCTTCGAACAAAACATTTAAACCGATACGTCAATGTCACTCTATGATGCTGTTGTCAATATTCTAAGTGAAACGAAAATTGTCATCAATGTGTAACCAATTATTCCAGCCCATACATTAATGCTGAACTGTTACTAGTGTCTTGTTTCCAAAATTTCTTTGGAATTTTCAGCAGTTCGTACTTAAGTATTGTAAACGTTCTGCACGTTGTAAACTTAGCTTCATCGTTGAGCATTATAGCAGAGAAGAAATATTGATTATGAAAACAAGTTCATTGTTACCAGGTATAAAATGATGCTCTAGGTGGAAAAACAACTTCACTGAGACCTTGGGCTCTTTGAAGGTGTTGTGGATAAACGAGTTCTCGCAAAATTCTCCACACTGTCTTATGACTCACCTTCTCGATGGCTGCTGTCTCCGATGTTGCTCCTGCTGTATGAATATGATTGAGGACTTGTTCTTCTGTAAGATCCTCGGTCTTCCAATACCTGAAACGCGCCATTCAAAAATCCTGTTTCTATTAGACGATCGTGTATTCGTTGGAACGTCTTGTTGGCTAAATGTCTATTAGGAAATCGCCCAGCATACAAACGCCTTGCTTCCTTAGAATTGCAATGAGCTCGTCCATACATAAGGTGCATTTGTCATTTCGTGATTAGAGTGCTTCATTCTGACCATTAATTGTACTGCATTTACACTCAAAATAACTGATTTCGACAGTAACATTCTAGCCTATGACCTGTGTATGTGAAAATATTATTTATTTTGCTATAGCAAATGTTAATCAAGTGTTTTGGACGAAGAGCAAATGAGCAACCTATACACACTTTGAATGAAGGAAGAAATTACATATGGCTTATTTATCTGCACACCACAATAGATGACTGTTGCTCAGAAACTAAGGAAAATTGACCATATGTTTTGTGTAACGGTTTTTCCTTATTTTCAGGTTATCTATCACATTCTCGGGACTTTCCGATATACTTTGATACATCCGGTACAGGATGATCGCGAAATGCTACCTTTGAAGAGCACAGCAAGATGGATATTGCGTCGGTGAGGTTCAGTGACGGAATTCCACTGTATTACAATTATCTTTGGCAGTTTCTAACGCTCTTTTACTACATACGGCACCACAGATGATGAACTCTAATGCTATAGCAAGTGAAATTATAATTGGGGAAGGGGACGTTTCAGACCTAAGTTTAGGGCACCTTTTTGGCATTTGCCAGTTATGAGAACTGAGGAAACCCCGAGGAAAATACATACAATTATTCACAGGTGTCTATATACTGATATGCCATAATTAAAAAGCAAAGTTTTGTCATTTTCAGTTAAAATTTCGGCCAGTGTTCCTTCCAAGGCTATTTTGTGGACAGTATCCTGCGCGCGGCAAAAATTAGTCGAGTGTGTTGCACAGAGTGGGACATAATTTGGAAGGCCTTTTGCAACGAAAGTAAAGGCCGGGTGGCAGTGACCTGTTCAGTCGCTTCATTCAAGAGGAAAGAGAAATCATGGACATAATTTTTTTGCCCCATTTGACATTTGGGAAAATTTACAAATTTATGTACCGTTTCCTCTGCTGTTTTGGTATGTTTTCACATGATCTATTACGCAATGGTCTTCGAAGTTGGCATTGATTTTTCACCTGTATAGGTACTTACTGCAAAATAGAGGTCCTGAATTAAAACTGTAGCGTCATTTCTTGGCATGCGAATTCTTTTATACAAAAGGAATAATCCGTGGGCATTTACCTATGTATATCAACGTAGTGCTGATTATTTACGTTGAACGCAGTGCAGGAGCAAATAGGCTCAGCCTCTGATACCTTACTACCTGAAAAACACACACACTTCGCGTGTAAAAAATTCATGAGCTGATGAAGTGTTCAAGAGCATGCATTGCCATATAATCGTCATTTATTACATTATTATTCAACTCTACACTGATAAATGCAGTTTCTTTATGTTACTGGTAGGCGCCGTATTCTTCAGTCGCGCAATGTTTTACTTCTTCTCCCATTGTGTTCTTAGCTTGCCAATTGCTTAAATTTTTGTTAAGATTATTAAAAAACAGCATTTAGCAAACAGCATGCTTCGACTTCTCATACTTTGCTAATTGTAACAATGCCTCCGCAACCGCCTCAGGATTTGATATCAAAATTCTAGATTGTAGTGCCATAGCGTTCAACAAAAATATACACCTTCAAGTACTATGGAAATAAATAAAAAAAAAAAAAAAAAAATAGAACTGCAACCCTTGGCCTCAACAATGCTGAGTAGAGAATAATGGGCAATTGAAACTATTTTGGAGATTACAGATTTTAATTTACCTTTGGATGTGTAACTTCCACTGCTTAGATATTTCACATTTCAGAAAACCTTGGAAGTCATGATGGGGAACCTTGAATTCAGCGATTTTTTGAAGAGAAAGCATTCGCTTATGGAATCGGTGAATATAATGTAACAACGATGTTGAGTTTTTGTATATGTTCCAAAGCAATATGATGGCAGGAAGCTCATAGGAGAATATAGTGAGGTAATTCGGAAGATTAAGAAATTGTACTCTCAGGGTGTACTACAGCACGACCACTACTTCCGTTCATTTTCGATCCATTAGTATATGATGGAAATTATTTTAAAGCGAGTACATAAACCTTACAGACTTTAAAAAAACATGAAGATTTTCATAAAATATTAATCTTTCACCAATATATTGAGAAATTTGAATATATATATATATATATATATATATATATATATATATATATATATATATATATATATATATATATATATATATATATATATATATTCCCCGTGTGTTGAATCCTACACACTGCATAACATAGAAATGCATGTTGAATATGAAGTATCATATTTTGCTTGTCTCTACTTACAACCAAGCACAGAGAAACAATTGAGGGTTTGAGCTTATGACTCGCATTCGGGTGGTCCCTAGCTCAAAATCTTTGGGGATATTAACCTAATCAAAGGGTTTTCCTGGGTTGCTGTGTTTGTTAACTTTCGCGAATGTTTAGTTGTTATTTCCTTTGCTTTCATCCCCATTTTGTACTGATCATCCGTAGAGCACTTCTGTGATACAGAGCGCGTTTCTCCGACTTGGAACATTTGGCTTCATGATGAGAATATTTACGCAGTTTGCATGAAGCTTATCTAAAGCGCGCCCCAACAGTTGCTTCACCATTATAACGTAATAATCCCTAGAGTTCAGTGCAGTAGGTGCTAAAAAGCTTCAAGAAGGCGGACAAATTGGTACACAGAACGACTAAGAAAATATCACCGCACCTCGCGCCTACGTCACATTGTTTATCGTTATACGAAGCCCTGGCCATTTCATTGTTTGCTTTACGCCAAGGTGCAAGGATACGCCACACCTTTTGCTAAATACCTTAACCAATAACCATAGTAAAGGATAAAAAAATGGCGTAGAAACGAAATACTTCGAACGTATTGGCTAAAAGTGAAAGAGGCAGTGAATGCATTCAGTTTGTCATGGAGACCTCTTATCATGATCGGTAGTCATATGTTATAGCCTAGTGTAGGACACGCCTTTTAAAGGGGTTGAAATCTAAGGGGAAAACTTGATGAGCGTCTAGATTAGCGAAATGTATAATCTGTGTGTATGAGAATTTTTTCAGGGGATCCAAATTAAAGTTTGAATAGTATTCCTTAAAGACATAGCAAGGCCGAACGTTTCAAAAAAAAAAAGGTAAACAGCACTGTATTCTCACAGTGATATCAATGTTTGTTGCTGCATACAAGCAAAAATAAATAAAAAAAATAAATGAGTAAGTATAAGTAAATGAATACATGAAGTAGCATATTTTCCCTCCAAATCAAACAATTGGTTACTTCACCTTTCCTAACCTATTGCTCATCACAGGAATACAACAGGAATGTAGACGAAATATATATAGTATACATGTATATACAATGATACAATGGCGATAAAATTGTTATATTTTCGTCTACATTCCTGTGTGTGTGTATATACACACACACGCGCGCACACACACACACACACACACACACACACACACACACACACACACACACACAGATATATTCGGGTAACCTATCTCGTAAATACATTTATTTCTAGTGTCTAAACATGATTAGTGAATTATAACAAATCAGTAATTTCTTTAACTATAGAGATCTTTATTCTCACAAATGTATCACATAAATCATAAGTCACTATATACAAACATGTATAATATATTATATTCTTCTATACTTCTTCCAGCCTTAGATCCGCACCTTGTATCCCTCCGCGATAGCCTGGTGTGCGTATCAGCTGCGACTAACACAAACACCACGTGGACTCATGCCTCGTGTTTATGATGCAACAGAACGATATTTACTCGGCAGTTTTAGGAATAGCGTTCAAGTAGTCTTTACCAGGGTTATCATATGTACATCTTGAAAACTCACAGACATCGCTGACATTTGAGGTACTATATTTTAGGGTGTGCTTTGGTTTCGGCGTAGTTAGTTGTTGATGGCTTGTGTTTACATCAAGTGCTGATGTAAGAGTGGAGCGATTTTAGTTCTACTTAATATTGCTATCTCCATTTGGTTTCAATTACCAATTTTAAGCGTCTTTATAATACGACTTTTGCTCGCCAGCATACATATATAACAAGTTTGTGTATGTGTGTGTGATTCTAAATATGTACCATTGAATCGCCTTTAGAAAAAGCAAAGGCTTTTCTCATTATTTCTTTAAATTTGAACTGCTCAGCTACTATAAATACTTTTGTGGCAAAACCCAATATCACTTTTAAGTAATTGCTCTCTTGAATACTCCCACGATTGTTTTGCAATTATGATTGAGTCTGTTATGCACTATTGTTAAACAGGCTACTGCTGCACTTGTAATTAAATAAACCTGGGTCAGTACTGTGTTTTCGCCCAAGTGGGAAGAAGAAAACAATGTTCACCGTATTTATGAACAAAGGGATGAGTTAATATAGAATTATTGATTTTACAGTTGTAAACCAATAGCGTTTTTTATAGTTGACCGTTTACCGTACGGTTTATTGTTTCAAGTAGTCGCTACTTCATTATTACAGAAAACAATGCAACTGCTGACGTTAAAAAAGGACTGCCGGTATTGCAAACCTCCTCAGGCATATTGTCAACAAAGGCTCATTAGCTCAGAGCGAGAAATATTAATTGCATTGTAATTTTAACATAAAAATAATAAGCGTTGTTAATAACCACTTCCAATAACAAAAAGTATGAAATTGCAAGAGGCAAAAACCTTCATAAAAATAATGATGATAGTAATAATAATAGTAATAATAATAGTAATAATAATAATTAATAATAATAATAATAATAATAATAATAATAATAATAATAATAATAATAATAATAATAATAATAATAATAATAATAATAATAATAATAATAATAATAATAATAATAATAATAATAATAATAATAATAATAATAATAATAAATAAAAATAATAATAAGAAATAAAAATAAATAAAAATAATAAGAAATAAAAAAATAAATAAATAATAATAAGAAATAAAAAAATAAATAAATAAATAAATAAAAGTTCTTAAGGTACCAGAAGGCACACACTATAAAAACAGCCAGTTACAGGCATTACAAAATGGGCAAATGCCCAGCTCTAACCACATTGTGGTATCTAATTTTTTACGAAGTCATGCCCCTCTGTGAAACGAGATCTTAGGTATCTCAGTGCACCCAATATTTAATTTTCTCTACAAACTTTAATAGGCAGAGGAAGTATTGTATTCCTAGAAACTGAATATGAAAACTTCACGGGTAATTCACGTTTTGAGGTCACCTTAACCGTTAGAAAATGGACCATGTGTCTGAGAACAGCGTAACTCGAGATCGAAAAGTGAAATATCAAATTTCATATTTGAGTTGGGCGTACGTCAACATAGTTTAGACTATCAAGACACTCTACATCCAACTAGTTCCCTTTACGTGGAAAATATTTCCCTATTTTTATTTTTCAAAAACACCCCTGATTAATAAAATACCCCATGTTGAAGATATTTGTATAACTAATAAAATGCGCATCTTGAAACTTCGATGTATAACCTGCAAGTCATCAACATTATGTTTTTCTCTGTTGTAAAGACTGAAGCGTAATAACCATAAATGTTTGTTGCAAAGAAACTTTAAACCTCATCAGAGTATACTGCCCATCAAAAAATTTTCTGTAGTCACCTGTTAGCAAAATATAACATATAACATATTTAAGTTGAACCATCATGCTGCATCTAGAAAGCAATTTCCGCGTTTGTTAACCCCCCCAATGGGGTTCGTTTGTCACAAAACAGATCTACGACATGAAAACAGCTGTTTTATTTTCTGCATTATTCACGTAATCAGTTCTAATTTCTTGTTAAAAATTCATTGTGAGTTAGGTCACACGAATAGAATAACTTTTTTATGTGAGAAATGCAATATCGGATTGCATGAGTGCGGTGCGAGTGTGACGCCTAAGATATTTTCCCCCAACATTACACCATAGTTTTATGCAGTGTTCTAATATGTAACGGAAAACCACGGACTGTTTATGCGATCAGCAACGTATAAAGGTGGAGCGTGCAGCCTAAAATGTCGAGTGTTTTAACATTTGTTAGAAAGGGTTCGAAGCGGGAATACAATAGATTAAACGATAGTGAAATGTCTTAAGTTCTGGTTGAAATTCCGTTCTCTTTGCAAGGCCAAGAGATAAAAAACTAATAGTATATTCCTATTTGAGAAAAGCATAAGCATTAGCAAATCCAAACAAATAATAAAGAGTATCTCGGAAATGGTTCTCTCGAAAGGGTATTTGACCGAAAATTGTGTGTTTTAATGAGACCACGTTTTCTATTTAGTGAGCTTTTGTCTGTATCTTACTGTCTACCATTTGTGCAAAAATCGTCCAGAATGAAGATACATTCTGAGGACATTCATAGAAAATTCAAGTGATGACTTAGAAACTGCCATGGAATCGCCTGTTTCTGTCCGCCATTTGATACTGTCTGATTGTGACCTGATTCACCCTTCGACTGAAAGAGGAGGTGGATAATAGCAGCTAATTACGTAACTATCTCCAAGAAGACAAGGTTGGACGTCGTTGTGCTGACCTCTAGACCACAGAGGCAGTGTATAATCTCACTTGTTATAGAAGATGGTGCGAGGTTTTTCCAAGACTCATAGCTTGATTTTTCTAAATGTAACGGAAACTATTGTAAAAGCGAAAGGTTGTCTTATAAGATACCAATATTTTCGTAAAATATTAAGATTTTACCAAAATATTATAAAATGTGAATTGTTTCACGTGCATTGAATTGTAAGCACTCTAAAACGTTCTCATAATGATAGCAAGCATCGTTTCGTATACGAAATTGCACATTTTGCCTTTATCTACCAGAAACCTCGGGCATAACATTGTGTAATATAATTAATCAAGATTAGAAAAGTGTATAAAACACAGTCAGAGACGAACACGGCTTCAGTGCCATAACACTGTTTTATATGTAGTTTGGAACATTTAGCATTATTATAGAATCTACATATCCAGCTCAGTATTTAAAGCTCTCATGCGAAATGTCTTTAACTTAGCCTGGGAACGAGGATTACAGTGGGGCCCTGAACTAGGCATCATGACCAGGATGGTAGTGGGTCCCCCTCATCCCATACTCCAGACTACCACAACCACCACCCCCTTTTGGCGGTCTTATTGATTCGGTTGGGTTAGGAACCCCTGGCTGCCCCTGCATACACGCATTCACCATGCCACTGCTAGATCTAGGGGTAAGGTTAACTTATATTTGGGTAACTTTGCGCCGAGTTAAAGATTACGAACTTCAGTCAAATTGGTTTTTGGGTAAGGGTACCAGGTTAATTTAAAAGCCTCAAACTTTGAGGAGTTAGCGCTCGGAGAACCATGTTCAATTATTCTGACAAAAATTCTAACAAACCTAATGCTAAAACACTGACAGGTTAATTTTGCTTCATCAGGTTATTGAACCCCAAAGATAAACCATCAAATGTTTGTAGCGCATAGTTATATCTTCAACATTAGTAACTTATTCCTTGACTTACACTCAAAGACGTATACTTTGCATACAAGCCAATATGCTAAAAGTTTCGAGCACTCGGCTCATTGTGGGGGAAAGGGGCCCTTTCACGTCAGTGGAATCCCTAAGTGCTTGTTAGTATATCTCCAATTTTGGCATCTTCCATGTCTACCTCGGACCAGGTCCATTGAGTCTTCTTTTCGTACACTGCCGTCTTAGAAATTTAGAAAAAGAATAAACTTCACTTAAAATAATTTTCCAACAAAACTAACTGGGAGCACTTACAAATGCAAACACCATATCGTGAAGAAATATTAAGAGAACCGCAGTCTTAAGACTTTCACCCTGCGTATAAGACGCAAATATACAGAGGCGAACAGAAGTATTCAAATCTATGGATATGCAGCTTTAAATGTTGAATTGATCGACACAGAAAGCGAACTTATTTATTATTTCCTTATTTCACCTATGTGTTAGCGTATTCATCAAACACATACACAGTAAACCAGGGACAAGAATACATGTATATTATTCAACATGTGATTTCCATTAAAAATGTTACGTTTCCCTATGACACAAGTATTCAATCGCGCTCAATGATACTGCAGTCAAACATACAAACGATGGAAATGTTGATATTTGTACCTTCCGAACTCCTCATCTGTGTCTGCTGTCATAGGTACACAAGCAACTTCAGCTACGAGAAACCACAGTCAAAATGGGGCGGGAAGGAAAAGAAAGTACTCTAGAAGAGAGGAAATTAATCTTACGTATACATGAACAAAATAAAAGAAATTGGAGAAATTGGACACACAAATTCATCCACTGTGTGGTGTATCATCCAACGCTATAAAACCAGCAACACAATTTTGAATCAGCCTTAGGAAAGGTGCTCCACCAAAACCTACTTCTGCAGTTCAAGGTGCTGAAAACGATGAAGTAAAATCTCAGACCACCACCAACAGAAATTACAGCACTAGTAGAAGAACATCTTGGGAAGGTGGTTCATGAAACAGTAGTTCGTAGGGTTTTGAACAGTACTGGGTACAATTCTGGAACACCAAGAAGAAAACTGTATGTAAGTAAAGTAAACAAGATCAAGCGTTTAGTATTTGCCGATGAGGATGTAACGAAGAGCAATAAGTTCAGGGATCGTGTGTTATGGTAAGATGTAAGCATCTTTAATGTATAATGACGTGATGGCCGATTAAAAGTGTGGAGAGAGAAGCATACTGAGGGGGTCCCAAAAATATGGAAGCTATGATCAAACATGGGGGCGGCAGCATAATGGTTTGGGAATGTACGGGATCAAGTGGTGTGGGTGAACCAACTTTTATTGATGGCAACATGAACAAGTGTGATTGTAACAACATATTATAAAAATATCTCTCATAAATATTGAAGATAATTTTTATTTCTAACAAGACGATCCTAAGCACACCTCAGAAGTTGCAAGGTTATGGATCATTTGCAACACACCTCATACCCTCAGAACACCATTTCAATCACCCCGAGTTGAACTTGCTCTAGAACGCCTAGCAAGAATTGGAAGATGGGATCAGGAAACACTACATCACAAGCAAAACAAGGCTCAAGGATATTATTTTGCAGAAATGGAATAAAATTGATTCGGACTTAACTAGCAAGCACGTACATACAATGCCAAGGCGCTTGGCAGTCGTTATTCTTAGGAAAGACAATATATAACCATGTACTATAGCTGTGTTTTGTTTATTTGAATACTTCTGTGCAACTGTTGGAAGAATATTTTTTTAGTTTTGATTACGAAAATGTATTTACATTTAATTAAAGCGACATTAAAATTGAAATCATTGTGTATTAAAACCATAGAACAGAGTTGCTTATTTTAGTGTATGTGTTTTGATAGTTAAATGTCCTCTTTTATCAGCATAATGTTGACATTTGTATACTTCTGTCCACCTCTGTATATTTCGGTCACTAAGTACTGTATACAATGGTAGAGCATAGTACGTGAAGCGCTTGGTTGTAATCTTACAAATACAACAGAAACTAAGACTAGAAATGTGAATATTGGAGGCCTCACATTTCAAAACCAAGTCTTCCTGTCCGCGTCTAGACAAAACGCGAAGCGAATGCTATTTATTAACTTCTGTAAGTCTCCTGTTGTGACCGGATGTATTCGCAAGATTTGTTGCGCTCTGAGTTCGGGGATTGACGCAGACCTATGAGAACAGCGAAGACGAGAGCTCGAGGAAACTTAGGTACGTATATAGCCTTGTAAAACACCGCCGCTGACTTTTGTTTTCAATTTGTCTCGGACATGTGTTCACGTCTCTTTGTTCTCAGAGTTCCGTTCACATCACACCGGTTGTGGGACAGCAGCGAATGGCCGCTCTACTCGCATTTGAATCTCCAACAACTTATTTAAAGAAATAGATAAATATAGCCTAACATGCTTTCGCTACATAGGTATTATTTAAAACCATATACAGGTTCTACCGAAAGTTGAAGGACACCCATTGATGATCCTCTCTTCGGAGAGCATATAACATTATATATCATTATAAATTTGTAACAGATTGCTTCAAGCATACATTGCAGATGGTTTTTTACTTTATTGGACCTCCTTTGGCTCTCAGACAAAGTCGATTTACTCTTGTGGGCATACTGTTAACAAGATCCCTACACTCATGCACGCTAATGTCATTCCAAGATTAGGATTATGTCTCTCGAAGTTCTCGGTGATTTTACGGCCTGAGGGCAGCTACTTCTCTACCTTCCAATCTCATATGGATAAAACTGCCATAGTTCTATCCTTCCGGAGCGATGCAACCCTTGGCCTACCACTTCTCTCCAGGTCTGAAAATTTGTCACTTTTCCTATACTTTTTATTGTCTGTGCCACACACGTTTTACTTTTACCCAGTTGAATTGCAATATCTCTGTACAGGATTTTCACCCATTTTTGCCAAACAATCCCTTCTCACAATGGAATAAAATGGGGCTGCAGCCCAATTAATGCCATGGCATCATAAGATCAACATAGCAGTATTAAATGGTGCAGTTTGCAGTATGCACGATCCACTATAGAAGACTTCGCTCCGGCTTCTGTGGCTCATTCATCATGGAACTGAATCCATTGCCAAATAGTGCTAATTTAAACTCTTAATCCAATTTGTTTTAAAGTTATAAATATGTCAATTGTTGATGAACAATGTATAACAATGTCACATTTATAAATATCCCTCACATATATGCATTTCCCTTAAAATAAAAATAAAATTGATATCCCATATACAGGTGGAAGTGAAATGACCCGTCAGACTTTAGCAGCAAATTTCTCATGTTGTGAACAACAAAAAAATCTAATATCAAAATGTTGAAAAGTTTATAGTGTTCTAGAAAAAAATATTTTTATCAAAAAAATTTATCATCACCTGGCTGAATTATTATTGATTGAAGGTTCTTGATTTATGACTATACCTATTCATAGAAAATCGAATAAACAATAACTTTCTCCTTTGGCGTATTTCAGTAGATTCAACGGTTTGTGTGTAAATCAAGTTTTAAAAACCCACAATTTTTTGCAACAAAATGGCAGCAAATTGTGGGTTTTTTAAATTGTATTTACACAAAAACCGTTGGATCCATTGAAATAAGCCAAAGGACAAAGTTGTTGTTTATTGAATTTTCTATGAATAAAGCCATTAATCGAGAACCTTCAATGAATAATAATTCAGCCAGGTGACGATAATTTTTTTTCATAAAAATATTTATTCTAGAAATCTATAAACTTTTCAACATTTTGGTATTAGACTTTTTTGTTATTCACAACATGAGAAATTCGCTATTAAAGTCTGACGGATCATTTCACTTCCAGCCTATATTTTCTGGATCACATCCCCACAAAGATTTAAAAATGAGATTTTTTTCTAAGGCTAAAGAAAATTACAACTCCTTAAAAAAATGACATTTACATAGTTATTTTTTAAATGTACCTTTTAATAAGATAATAACATAAGGTCGCTGCACAAAATAGTTTATGCGGGTGTCCTTAAACTTTTGGTAGGTATTGTGAGTTACAATTATTTGTGACTTTGGTATATTAAAGTACACATGAAGGCTCGTATAGTAAAACTTCCAAGAAAGAGTCTCATGCATATTTTTGCTCTGTAGCTAATTGATACCAAGCTGTCTGAAATACAACAAATGCATCCTGTTTGAATTCGAACCCAGGTTGTGCAGATTTTAAGTGAATGCGGCCACCAGTACATAATTAAAACCTACGTCAAGGGAACATGAATTCGAACTAATTAAAACGCAACGGACAGGACATAAACGCCCTGACTAACTTATATCCTCACAATGAGTTGAGTCATCTTATTAGCTGCAAATATCTGCATTGTAACTCAGATTTTTGTAGTGTTGTATATTAATATTTACTTCATTCGCAAACTTAATTTTAGCTAATAGTAGCAGTATGTTTTCAGGTTGATTAGCACCTGGAAGTACGCGTGGCACACTCAAACCGTACGCGTTTTTCCCCAATAGCGCGGGACTGGTTGTTGTGATGGGTAAAGAGAGCGAGCGGGCAGTGCTCGCGATAACGGGCTTCGAGGTCACTCGCATAAAGCTAATAACAAAAGGAGAAATCAGTCACGGTTCTTACGAACCCAAATATTCATTATTTCTATTGTCTACAACTTACACTTTCATAGAGAAAGAGACGAGAACGGAGGTTTAAATAGTTTTAATTGTGGATTGGTTTGCAATTCCAATAGATAATTCGAACACTTTCCGCAAGACTAATGACCACATACTATGTTAGCCAACAGTCAGGTATTGAAGCATGAATGCCAGGAAGTAAAGTGGGTGGTCTATACTGACAGGCGTTGTTAAATTCGCGATTCAATTACGACCGCGCAGAATACCTCAGGTGCAAAATTATCTTCCGTTAATCCTTCTTTGAAGCAGTACTCGAAGGGCGTTTGAAATATACCAAGAAGGTATTTGATGTCGCCGCCGCATTGAGAAATAGCATATTTGATTAAGTTGGAGAATCTTTGCTGCCGATAACTGGAAATACACAAACGATTGGAGACGTAAAAAATGATCTCTATGCCGTATGTTAATGTCGGAAGGTGCCACAATTGTTTTTGATAAATTTCACAAACTTTTGTATCCATGGAAAAAGAAAATGTCAGCCGGTTGCACAATGCATGTGCACTTTGCTGGAATCAGCTACTTCATGAACTGTAGAGTTGTACAGCTCGTCATTTCTGCTGACTGTCCAGGAATCAACCAAGAGAAGTGCTTTAGTTTTTTTTCTTGTATCTATATCTGGCCACCTTACTTGTAGCTCGATACGTAAATGGAGGGCTGTAGTGGAGAGGGGAAACCTATAACTGTCCCATCTATTCCTTCCTCTCCTGTTATTACAGTTGCAGCATAGCAGCTAAAACTTTATAAAGTAGTTTTCTCTCTAGTCAGTAACAAAACAAAACTAGCTGTGTTCTATTCTCCGCGACAACTGCGTGACCTTCCCTTGTAAACAACTGGAAACATATTATGGTATCGCTCGTTGCTATCATCAGTAGATATACATATGTAGGCACTAAGCAACTCTGTCTTTAATACCATCCTTGAACACACTTGAAGTATGGAGGTCGAGAATATTGTTCACAATGACTTCAGCCTTTGCTTTGTACTTGGGAATTTGCTGGCAATGTTGGAGCCGTTAAATATTTAGAACTACAAGTAGCTGTATTGTAGGACACGTGATGTTTCTCATCGTGGTAGGCAAATGCACATTCAACTACATGGAGCTCTGGAGTGTTTGATGTAATGAAATGCTACCCCATGAGCTACACTCGCAAGGCACCGAAAATTAGAAATGAAAGTCTTAAATTATTAATGAAGAAAAATAGTAAAAAGATTTATTTTCTTTACAGATGCCCACTTAGTTGCAGATTTCATAGAACGTTTCATGGTCATGCCTTCCTGGTTTAACTCAGAGAAACTGCTTTGTCCATACTTCATAGAATTTTGATGGTCGTTTCTAGACATGTTTATCACGTTGCAATATGTCACCACCCAACAATTCCACGTTCAGGTATACAACACTTGAGAAACAAGAATAGAAACACGTTTTCAATTATTTTGGTTCTTTGCTTGATTATGGAAGATAAACAAGCTACTCGACACATATAATGGCTGGACACAACAAGAATGGGAGTACTGTAAGCGTCATCTTAGTCAAAAGCGGCGTTAGGGCAAGCAAACAAAGAAGCAGTATTGTGCGCTGCCAACGATAATGTAGTAGGGAACATTATACTCTTTGGCGCTAGTTTTCGTAGTAGTGGTATAGCGGGTTGTCCACGACGTAACGCACAGAAATGTAAAAGCAGATTATCATTATTCAAGAAATTTGAAGATTTGTTAAAAATCCGGCGGAACTCTTTCCATGTACTAAAATTAATTGAAATTAACCAAACTTAAATGTTACTAAATTTAGACTCGGTCAAACTATGAGTAATTTGCAGTTATGTCTGTAAAAGTTCTAAACAGATTACCGTTCCACGTTTTTAATCTGAGAAAGGCCGCATGAAAACATATTATGACTGGTTGGCTTAAAAAAAAGTAATTCTTCGATACTGATGAATATTTCAAATGTAGCTTTAGTTTGCACTGTGATATCAATTGCATTGTTGTGCATTATAGGCAGATATCAACATGGATTATTGTTATACCCAAAGTAGATAGCTATTTTAATACTTACAAACTTAAGTTCTGCAATGTAGTTTATTATTATTATTATTATTATTATTATTATTATTATTATTATTATTATTATTATTATTATTATTATTATTATTATTATTATTATTATTATTATTATTATTATTATTATTATTATTATTATTATTATTATTATTATTATTATTATTATTATTATTATTATTATTATTATTATTATTATTATTATTATTATTATTATTTACAGAGTTCACCGATTGATACGCGACTTTCATCTCACTTGAAGTTTCAAACACCTTGTTGTATGTTACAGCAAATGTGCAATATTTTGACTGGACAAATATAACTCTACCACGAAAGTTTACACTGATGGTTCAGCATCCAAAGAAGAAAGGTTTCGCCGTAATCTTGATCAGACAATGCTCTACATCTTACCTCACTTCTTTACCATTTTCTCTAGTGCAGTATTCACCATTAAGGAAGCCCTGCAATGCATAACTAATTCATCCATCACAAGCAACTACACCATCGTCACCAATTCCTTAAGTGTACTACTCGCCACCCAAAACTCTGAACCAAACCATGCACAGATCCTTGAAATCCGATTGTGTTGCGATACAAATAAGACCGATAAAAGGGTTCCTTTGTATGGACTCACATTGGCATAAAAGGTAACGAAACAGCAGATGAAGTTGCAAAAGAAGCATCTAAACATCCCGTCAGTGATTCATCAATTGCTTCTCCACACCAAGACGTGATCGATTTCATTAAATGTTTCCTTCAAAAGAACAGATCAATTTATCATCATCCGGCTTAGAATTGAGCACTCCAAACTAATGCATTATTATCTTCTCACCAAAGATCAATTTCCAATCTGTACCATCTGTGACATCATAGACAACCAGCCGGCATTTCCAATCTTACTAATCCCGATAACAGACCCAACATGTTCAAGGAGACGCTGCAGTTTTTAATTGATACAATACTATAAATGTGTAATTTCATATTGGTGCAATTGCAAATTGATGTTCATAGTGTACTTCTATTTTATCAGGTCCTGATCGATCATATATTAAAAACGTCCTTAAACAAACCTAAAAAATTGTCACTATTTGAACAATCAGTACGAAACGTTTGACATTTACAATTTAGCTATGAGTCCAAGTTACATACTACTTACGACTTGAAAAAATGCCCCTATCGTTATACTCTACCCCGTGCTTATTGAATGTACCAATGTAAAGTCGTGTTATATAGCTATAGGGTCAAACACGAGGGTTCATCACAAACATCATAGATAATTGTATAATAGTTTCGTAGAGAACGGTAGTTAATTCTACATCCAAGTCGAAAAGCAAACCCCACAACGTAGGACAGCCAGTCAGTATGGTATAGTTACGTACGGAAATTGTGGCCATGTGAATGAAATTGTTCTTCTCCAAAAGCAACCTAGGAGAATCATTGGTGTTCTGAAGCTTTCGCTATTCCAATGAACTTAGTCACAATTGAATGTTACGTGACGTTGCCAAATCCCTCTTAGAAATTAAACTTTGCATGACATTTGAACATTAAATTGTGACCTCATTCATTCGAGTTAAGGTAGCAATTCATTACAGCATTGTTCACACAATGTTTGCACGACACTTAGTTAAATAATAAATCATTTATATCCATTCGTAGAGTAGCTAGGTGGCTCCAAATATTTGACACAAGTTATTCTTTTTGGGCGATACGGTTCTTTATTGACAACTGTATTTTACATTTTTGTTACACTCACCATGTAGAATCCCTGGTCATCGTGTGGCATGTTTTGTATACTTTCCACCCGGTATACAAAACATGGCAAAAATCATAGGTTACGTTACAAATTATAAAACCCATCTAATACTTACTTCGAATTATATAGTAATTTGTTCTATAACCATCTATTTACCTGAAGAGAAGCCCGAGAAAATATAGTTATTTCTTTTCTGTTCTTAGTTATCAATTCTGCATTACGTCGCAATGACCGTGACATACCACCCACCAGACTTGTACAACTAAAGGTTCATTTTTAAAACAAGAAAAACACTTTCGTCTTTAATTGCCTGACTATATCGAAGTTTTAGATATATTTCAATGTAATGTGTTTTGTTTAAAACATATGCAGTGACGGTTCTTGTTGTGGTGTAAAGGAAATCGCTGACAGGCCCTGGGATCTACGAAGCAGACCTTGTTATTATAGTGATTTTAACTTGTGACTTTGAGTGGCTAATGACAGAATTCAAACCAATAAAGCATATATGTCTTTATGAGCTGTGGAAGACATTTCACAAATTCATAACAATTCATATCATTAAATGTTAAGTTGGCTGTTACTGATTTATGCATTTCGATGGCTATATGTTCAAGGATCTATCTGCTAAATCACAACATTTTCAGGAGAAACAAAAACCTTTTATCTTTTTTCCATCTGTAATATAAATTCGAAATTGGCAGTTAATAGTGTTCACAAGAATAGAAATCCAGTGTCACGCATGAAATACACATAGTATCGTTAATTTGGTTCTTAAGATGTTTTGATGAACAGGACATGTCTTAATATTTTTATCTTATTATATAAGACACTCGCGATCACAGTCCAACAAATTAATTGTTGTAAAGTGTTACCACGTTCATAATTTTGTTGTATTTAAACAGCATTACACTATAATTATTATTCATCATAATATTGTTAATTACAAAATGGTGTATTGAAATAAAGTAAAAGATTGATTACGGCATATAGCATTGTTAAGAAGGGAACCAATATAAATATCAGGGCAACTATAATTTTCATCTTAAGAGCCGAAATTATTATTAAATGAGCCATGTGGCAAGAAAATATACGATAAGTTAGGACCTAGAAAGCGTTAAGATGATTTGTTTTAACCTTTTAAGCAGTTGGTATAAAATGTAAACCTTGTTTGTCTATGAACGCTGGAAGGTTCACTTACTGTGTTTTGCCAGGACGTGCGTCTAGGTTTTCTGTGTCTATTACGATAAAATCGCATTTCTCAAAAAACAGACACAAAACAAAAATGACGGGTAAGATGTTCTGCCGGTAGCTATTGACATTATAACTATTTTATTTTTCGCGATACGAACATGTTGGAAATACGGGTATCATATTCCTGTGTTTCTCATTTTCGTTCCTGCTTTACTGGACAGACCTACAAGAGGTGGAGGTCTGTGTGCAACTTGGCGTATTGCCTTTTAACTGGAAATCCGAGAGCCCTTGCCGGAATGGATTTTGAGTAAATCGAGTCCCCAATGCTGCTTTTTCTACATATTGGATTTTCTTTATCCATTTAGGTTATAACGTCATTTTCATCTAATAAGAGACTAGTTTACTTCTCAGGATCAGAATATCATCTTTCAATAAAACCAACAACTGCAACCTTTTCCCAGGCTCTGTATGTAGGTTTGGTTTTATCTCATGCTGTGTGCATTTTTAGGCTTAGTGCTCCTATATCCTTAAGCATTATTAACCTTTTCAGACTTACTATGTGATCTACTTCTTTACTTGCTCAATGATTTAAATTACATGTACGTCAATAATCAGAACTTCTGTGATCAAATAATTTCGTTCGTATAATTATATCTTTCCTTTCTTATGCATACAATGTCTGTTTCGATTATAAATCTAAGTCCCTTCGATATTCAGCTATTTCTCGCGAATGAATGGGAAGAGTATGGCATTTCAAAGTCAGCATAAGGGTGCATTGAACTATCGTTATTACCTTTGTATCTATAATGAAACGTGTAATTTAGCCATTTCTACAAAGATTTATCTCGAATAAAATGAAGCAGGTAGAAAAATCAGCTTTCACAAGAATAATTAGTATACCTACTAATAAATGATACATGGTAGGGAAAGTCATGCGCATATAACACATTAGAATTTTAGACTACTCACAAATGTTTTCCGAAGCATTGTTTTTACAAGCCTCAAAAAGATTTTTGAGTTAAAATGTCATGTGTTCATATGACTTTCTTTACTCGGCATCGTTTATTTTTATGCATAGCTTCCACAAGCCATTCTTAGAAAGACTATTTTTGTACGAGTGCCTACTCCATGTTAATCCAATTAAATCTCTGCAGAAAAAGTTGAATTACACATTTCGTTGAAGGTACAAGGAGGTAGAGGAAACTGAATTGCTAATTAAAGTTAAATGTTTAAAAACTACTGGCCTAGAAATCCCATAGCCGGTTAAACAAAAAATGGCAGGAGAATTGAAAAAAGCAAACCAAAAATAACGGATATCTCGGTGATGCTACAAAATGTTTTAAAAAACCTTATTAGAAATAAATTGTGTGTATATCCAGTTTTTTTTCCTTTTTTTTTTTTTTTTTTTTTTTTTTTTTTTTTTTTTTTTTTCTCTCTGTCCCTTATTTTTCACCAGTTATACAATATTCCTTGGAACGAAAAGAACTTCACAAGCAACTCCTAAAAACTCAAGATAGAGAATTTACTTATTATGTATCTTAAACATAGCGTATTATAATCCAAGTCGTTTGAGCCATTCTTGCGAATTCGAAGATTTCGAAACATCTTCTATGTAAAAGGCAGGTAATTTGAGTTGGAGATACTCAACTGAAATTCCAAGCCCAAGTATGGTGTTTATTGGACTCTTTGTGTTTGAGTTCTGACATTCAAACCCAACCCCCCCCCCCCCCGCCCACACACATACCTTTTTCCAGAAATGCCTATTTGGGGGTTCAGTGGCCCCAAACAGCGTATTTATGAAGAAATGTAGACATCGAATATTTGGATAAATTTAGTACATCCTCAGAATACTATAAGTACGTAGTAGAGAAAGTAAAAGATTTGAAGTTTCCACTCATATGACTTTCTCTGCTCTTGTATTAACTATTCTTACAAACTCTCATTCATCTACCTTCGTGTTAGTCGAGATAAACATTAGTAGAAATTATCTTATTGTATATTTTCTTGTTGGTGCCAGGGGTATATGGGAATACAGTAGGCTTTGAGCGATAGTCAAATATTTTAAAAGTTGGTCGCTATATGAAGTCTTTGCACGGCCAAGAGATAAAAAAGTGAGTAACGACCTTCCATTTGAGAAAAGTATTGGAGAACTCACACAAATAACAAGGAATATCTCCAAAATGGTTCACTCCACAAAAAATGCATCTGGACATGTGCGTTCTAATGAAATCTACATTTTTTTGTGCAGGAAGATTTTATCTATCTCTTACGGTTTACCGATTATGCAAAAGTCATCAAGAGTAAACACGACTACATAAGCTAGAGCCAGAAAATTCAAAATATACATTTCATTTGCCATAAACATGTGTTCGACATATGGCGTTTTAATCAAAATCGTTAGCCATTTTCGAGAAAATAAAAATTTTCGAAAAATTGTCCATTTAAAGGTTAGTTTAGGGTAGGGGTATTTTCTTCAAAATCTTCTGTATCCTTGAAGAACATGAAACTTAAATACCAACTTTGGTTTTTAACCGACTTTTCGTTTTTGAGTTCACAGGCAGAGACACATAGGTTCAGGGGGTCTCAAAACATACACTTCCGGTGAAATCTCGATATCGAAATTTTGGTTCGAACACCACACCTTCCCTACCTACAATACATAGTAGAGTAGTACCATGAGTTTTTCAAATTTAATGACGCCTTCGTGCCTGTCGATTTTATAGCCCATGCCATAAACGTACTCGTCTTAATTTCCTAGCAGAAACTCACATGCAAAAGAACATTTCAGAACAGAATCAAACTCCGTATAAAATTGGAGCTTGAAATCGTTCTGCTGCCAGATGTTCTGTTGTAAGTACTGAGGCGTGTTTTACAGCTTACACCGGCTCACATTTCACTATCAGACGAATCGGTTACACTCCTGTTATGCCGGAGAATACTAGTAAAATTAACAATAATGCTTGTATCTGCAAGGTTCAGGTGTCCAATAGCAGCTACTGCTCTGAGACTTTGATCAGATGGCCAATGTTTTATCATTTTCATATTTTCAAGTTACTGACCGACATGATCTCCTGGACTCAAGTCCATTCTATATGAGATTTTCCCAAGATTTCCTCAATCATAAATGGCAAATGCTGAGGAGGTACACCAGCGTTTCCTTCCCAAGTTTCCTTTACTAATTACAGCGAGTGTAAAAAGTGTTCATGCATATAGGACATTACATTAAAGTACCTGAAGAAATAGGGATGGGTAATGAGCACATAGGTATATACGTAACATAATGAAATTATGTTCAATAATTCATGTTATACATATTTGGTCATATGTATACTACAGAATAAGTGTGTGTGTGTGTGTGTGTGTGTGTGTGTGTGTGTGTGTGTGTGTGTCTGTGTGTGTGTGACTGTGTGTGTGTCTGTGTGTGTGCATTAGTTAATCTCCCCTTAATATAAACATGCTATTATTTCTCACAAAAAGTAATCGCACGCTTACAGTTTTAGTAGCATTAATTCAATAACCATAATTCAATAGTTGCTAGATTGCCTTTTGATTTTATTTCTGCTTCCAAACTCTGCTGCACGCTCTGCTGTTGTCTTTGCCGTAATAAGTCCCACTCTTTTTTTAAGTGCTTCTTTCAAGAGTGCTTTACTGGAGAAGCTGCGCCTTCTGATTTTCTTATTCCAAATATGTTCCATAGGGTTGATATCTCGTGATTGAGTGGCTGTAAGATGTTGCTCTGGCGTGCTGTAAAACAGCCACAACCAGCTACATGTTTAGTGTCGTCCTAGTAAAAAATAAAGCTGTTTTCAAGACCTAGTTTTTGAACACTAGTATTAAGATTTTGCTTTTTGATGCACCAGTCCATCGATAAAGGCCCGTCGACCCACACTTGAAGCGTTCATACACCCCCAGACTCCTCCTGTGTGTTTTAATATGGGCACAAGTTGTTTCTGGATCCATCTGCCTATTCTTGAGCCAGATCACGTCTTCCATCTGAACCAAAAGGGCAAGTATTGTATTCGACCCAAAAATTCGATGTCGAGATTTCACCACAAATATGTTTTGAGGCCCCCGAATCAATAAGGTATTTTTAGAAAAAGGTGTGTGTGTGCGTGTGTGTACACGCGCGCGAGATTGTTAGGAAAATTGCTCCACCCTAACTATCCTTTATGTGGAAAATTTTTAGAAAATTTTCTCAAAAATGGCTCTAACGATTTTGATTAAAATGCCATATGTTGAACACATTTTTGTGGCAAATGGCATGTATATTTTGAATTTTCTAGCTATAGCCCATGTAGTCCTGTTTACTCTTGATTCCGTTTGTATAGCTTGTAAACCGTAAGAGATAGATCAAATCTCACTGTACAAAACACGTAAATCTCATTAAAACGCACAATTTATGTCCAAATAAATTTTTTTGTAGAGTGAACCATTTCGGAGATATTCCTCGTTATTTGTGTGAGTTTTGCAATACTTATACTTTTCTCAGACGACACGTCGTTATTCACTTCTTTATATCTTGGCCGTGCAACGGAATTTCACAGCCTTCATATAGCGACCGGCTTTAAAAGATTTGACTATCGCTCAAAGCCTACTGTATTTCCATATTCCCCTTGCACCTATAAGAAAATCACCAATAAGATAATTTCTGCAAATGTTTATCTCAACTAACATAAAGAAGATGGAGGAAGAAGAGCTTGTAAGAATAGTTAGTACGAGAGTAGAGAAAGTCATGTGAGTGCACCACATCAGATTTCTTATTTCGGTGTTCCTATGCGAAATTGAGTTGCTTTGTTGGATTTCTCTTATTGACCCAGAAGTTCGTTGTACCCGACCATGATTCACGTCTCTTCACTAAACATTCCACTCAGTGCTGGCCGAAGCAGTGAAATCCCTTCACAACTTCACAGCACTGATTTTTGGATCTATTTTCCACATCTCGCTCTGTCAACAACTTTCTTCTTCCAGTTTTGGTCTCTCTTGCACTCACAACATATCAACTATTGACCCACACAGTTGAGATACCTATTTCTGTCAGCGATTAGCAGTGATTCTGCAATTTAACACTTTAAGAGAATCAAAGTTTTCGGAAATCTTTTCAAGGAAAGGATAATTTGGGTCGGTGCATTTTCTTGAAATCCTTCATGTCGCATCCTTAGAAGATGTTGAACTTAAATACCAAGTTTGGTATTGAACCGAGTTTTCGTTTTTGAGTTATTCTGTTCACAAACACACACATACTCGGACCTTTTTCAAAAATGTACATCCGGTGAAACCTCGGTATCCAAGTTTTGGGTGGGATACAGTGCAACCCTTACTTAATAAATTTAGGCAGTGCAAAAAAATAAAAGGGGGTGGAAGTTTAAAGTACTTACTTGAGCGAGTCGGTGTAAATAAACTCCTTCAGAAACACTATTTTAAATTGAGTAGTTTTTAAGCAATCCTCTTTAATAATTTATCAGGAATTAAAATGAAGCTTTGGGTTAACCATTTTATTTATATGAAATTCTTAATGCACACTGTAACACGTCTGCTAATGGACGTATCGAATTACAAGTTTCTTCGAAAATTATTTTCAAAACACCATTTCAAATACTTTTTGTGTCATCGGCCATTTCCGAGATATACGTTAATGTGGTTTCAATTGTTCAATGCTTTGGGCGCCATTCACTTGTTTCTCGGAATTTTAAAGCGATAGCGATAGCGATAGCCTTAATGAAAGCTGAGATTAAATTCTATCTGCATATGCTTTCGTCGACTAACGGAAGCAGATAAAAAGAAATAGGTTTTGTACGAATAGTTCGTAGAAGCTATATGAAAATAAATGTAAGTGGGTAGAGGAAGTCATGTGAATGTAACGCCAGGCTTTTGTTAGCACTAGACCTTCTGAGAAACATTCTAGATTGAGGCACAACCGCCATCTATACATTTAATAAAACAGTGATGGAAATGTTCCTAGTAATTTCGATTTTAGACTAGTAATTCACACCACCGTGTACACAGAACACATTAAAAACCAAACAATGCGTTTTAGAATGTTGAACTAAGTATAACTTTCACCATTCGGAAAGAATGTCGAAGCAGGTTGTTGTGAACCTTGGTATATAATGTACCTTAGGACCAACTTAAAAATCGGTTGTTTAATAATGGAGTGCAAAATTAAACAATCAAAATATATCGCATATTATTCTTTTTAAATGCAAAACATCAGAAGTTAGTAAGCATGATATTTCTGTAAAGTTTTGATATTACAAGATTTATTGAATGAATAATACACATTTTTCATTATTATTATTATTATTATTATTATTATTATTATTATTATTATTATTATTATTATTATTATTATTATTATTATTGTTGTTGTTGTTGTTGTTATTATTATTATCATTATCATCATTATTATTGTGATAAACGTTTACCACGAAGAACGGATCACATTGCAAGTTCTATAAACTGTAGGAAAATTATATGAACTGTTGAAGCTTTCATTCGCTTTAATTGCAACACTGCATAAAACATTTTGCTACCGATTTCAAAAATATAGTTATGTAGATTGCACAGAAAGGGCGAAAGAATGTGAAAAAGTGATAGAATGAGTACTATGGAACGGAGAAAAAGGGAGAAAGGAGGACAAATAGATAGTGGCAAAATACACGTTTATAAAGGAAAAAAGGTGAGAGAGGTAGTGAAAATGGGAATTAGAGACAGAAAGTAATAAGTGTGAAAACAAAAGGAAAATACTCCTTTTCTCTATGCCTTATCATTACATTCTGGCATGTTGTTTACATATTTTATGTTGCTTTATGTCGTCGTTTGACACTTGCAACTGCAGTTTTCTAAGCTGAAACATAGCTAGGTCCATTTTCTCAATCCCTGCAAATTCTGAATACTTTATACACAAAAGCTGACCACTCTGGAACCTTCAGGATGTCATTTCACTTAGAACCAGCAGAAGTCGCTGCTTTACTAGCCTTATTGCGTTAACTGCGGACATGGCATCTTCTGTCAGACGTTTTTCTACTTTCTTTTCTCTGTCATTCTGTTCCTCATTCTCTCTCACGCTGCTTCTTCCTATATATACAGGGTGTTGATGAAGTACACCGAACTAACTTGAGGGATTGTAGATGTGACTGATGTAAGTAATTTGAGATAGGCAATACATGATCCGCGGCTAAACATAACGCAGTTATATGGTCCTAAACGTATTGGTATCACATGCTGATAAGTCGGTGTTAAAACAAAGCTGGGTGAAAAATTGGCTTAGAATGTCTCTAATTCTGCTGCCCGAGTATAGAAATATTGATTTTCAACAGCTTGCCATCACCGTTCTCGAGATTTCATGCCACAAAAATGTCTCAAATCTCGAACTAATCACTTGACAATGCGACACTGAATAACGATTAACTGCCTTCTTGCGCTGCATATGTAATTAATCTTTTTTTCGTATTGTTCAACGCTCGCTTTTGCTACATATTCCATACAAAGAAGAGCATTAACATTACTATTAATTCCTTAATTCGGCTCACACCAGAAATCTTGGATAGGATACGACAATCCTTCCTTCACCGCTGTCAACTTTGCCTTGAAAATTCAGGTCATAATTTCGAGCAGTTCCTATAAAATGGCGTGAAGACTTAGATGATTTTATGTTTTTATAATCCTATTTTAAAGTACAGTGTATGAATGTACTAAGCAAGATTCAACTTGTTCTCAGCAAGAACTGCAATTAATTGTTCTGATACGTTAAAATAAAGATGCATAAATTAAAACACAATTGAAAATCTAGACCAAAAATTAATATGATATGCTCAAAAGATAGGACGGGAAAAAAAGGGTACTTAACGAGACTAGAACTGAAAAATGATGGTGACTACATACTCGAATGCATGATGCCATAATCACTGCGCCAGAGAGGTAAGCTCTGAAACGTCGTTTCGTTTTCGTGTGTTGCGCTCTCGAATAGTGATTAGCCAGTGGCGTACTTGCACTTTAGAAACGTATAGCCGTAAGTTCGAAATTTGAACGAACAGGTCATAAGTCTATCTCAAATTACTTGTTTAAGATATCTCTACAGGTATTCTCTGAAAACATTTCGGCGTAGTTAATTGACACCATACATAACCCCCGACCTACTCTCTCTCCCTCTCCCTTATTATGCAGCTTGTATACTCACTTGGGTCGTGCGGTAATACCGCAGCTGCTTACCAAGCGGGAAGCCCGGTTCGATTCCTGACGTGGGGATTTTCTCCCACTCTTGGAGAGTTGCTTCGGGGTACGCGACTCCTAGCTGTAAAGCCCGAATTCACCGGCCGGAAGGGACTCGGGTCATTAATCACGTCCCACCCTCCAGAATTGCATCCCACTCATGACGCCCAATGTGGGCAGAGCCAGGGAACGCAACGGTCGGGCGGTAGACGTTGGCCCGTTATCAGGCTCTTGCGCCAAGGAGTTAAATGTTTGTTTATATATTCACAAAGTTTTCTAAAACCATTTGCTTCATGGATCATGTACCTATTCAATACTGACCAATCCAGTTTACAGCCCATGTCAGTTTGAACCAATCACGGTAGAGTATAATTGAAATAGTGTCGAAATGAGATTCACGTGCTTGCTTCCAAATATTTTGGTAAATGTTACAGCTGATTCGCAGTGTTTCTGTAAACCAAGGAAAGAATAATTTAAAAAAAAATATATGCTTGGTCGTTTTAAGTTATGATATTCTCATGCAATAAACTCAAAAATATTATATAAAATACCTATGTTACTTTCATTTTATTAATATTGTTTATCAAACGTTTCATGTAGTGAATAGTCTTAGTAAATACCTCTCGTGACTTCGATATTAGTCAGACAGACAACTGCCGGGGCAACTGTTGACAGTATCCAACTCCTACTATTACTGTTATGATAATAAAACTGATTTTTCTCAGACTCTAGAACAAACTAAAAGAAGGAATAGGTCTATCGTTATGCCCGTTGTTTAATCTACACATTTTACTTCTAGAGACTAGAAAACAACAGTACATTAAAGTCTGAAAATTAACTGGTTTATCCACTTACACAAATACTAGTAAAGAAAAAGTGGCATAACTTCCCAAATACGTTTCATAGTGAAATTTTATAAATAGCAAAATGTATCGGACAAGTTATTTTCCTATTCTTTTGATATCTAACATGTTACAAACAACTAATAATAAGCCAGATGTATCATTTTTTTTCTTTCTCTACTACGCATAGTAACTAGGGGAAGTATTGCATTCGACCCAAAAATTCAATGTTGAGATTTCACCGGAAATATATACTTTGAGGTCCCCTGAATTTAAAAAAAAAAAAAAAAAAAAAAAAAAAAAAAAAAAAAAAAATTTAGAAAAACGTCCGCATGCGTATGTCTGTGTGTGTCTGTCTGTGAACAGCATAATTCAGAAACGAAAAGTCGGTTAAAAACCAAAGTTGGTATATGAATTTAATACCTTTCAAGGATATGACACGAAGATTTTGATTAAAATGCCATCTTTTTATTATTTTTTAACAAGTGAAATGTATATTTTGAATTCTCTGGCTAGAGCCCATGTAGCCCTGTTTACTCCTGATGACGTTTGCATAACTGCAAACCGTAAGAGATAGGCCAAATTCTTGCAATACAAAGAATGCAGATCTTGTTAAAACAATCTATCCAAATGCATTTTTTTGTGAACCATTTTGAAGATATTCCTTGTTATTTGTGTGAGTTTTACCGTACTTAAACTTTTCTCAAATGGAAGGTCGGTATTCACTTTTTATCTCTTGTCCGTGCAAAGATAATGGAATTTTAAAGCTTTAAAATATTTTATTATTGCTCAAAGCCTACTCTACTCCCATGTTCCCCTTGCACCTATAAGAAAAACAGTAATAAGATAACTTCTGCAAATGTCTCGACTAACATAAAGATATAGGAATAAGAGTTTGCAAGAATGGTTAGTACGAGAGTAGAGAAAGACATGTGAGTGCAACACATCAGATTTTTTACTTTCTGTAGAACCTCTCGAGAAGATACATTTCTCCCGAAAATCGAGATTTCATCGGAAAACATGTTTATCCCTCACCCGGAAACCAAAAAAACATGTTTAGAAATCGTCCGATTGTGAGTGACTTGAGAATATAAATAAAAAATGAAGTCAGATAAATACGAAACTTTGTATTTAAGTTCAGTACCATCCAAAAATAGGACAGAAAGCTTTTCAGGAAAGTCCGAATCCCAAACCACCTTTTATATGGAAAATGTTTCGAAACATTTTCTCCCAAATTGCTTTAAGGATACTTAGGGCATGTATATGACAAATACAACGTATTTATTGAATATTCTGGTATAGCATGTAAAGTCCTCTTCATTCGGAAAATTTTGTAGAATCTTCTGTAACTGGTAAACGTTAAGCGATAGATAAAACGTATTCCATAAAAGAAAATTACACGGTTTTAAAACACAAGAGTTTATCCCTAATAGCTTTTTATTACTATAAAATAACAAGAATAATTGTTATTATAATGATAATAAGAGATATAATATTAATAATAATTAACAATAATAAGCTTATGAGAATAGAATAAAAGAAATAACAATATGATAACAATAGCAATAAAAACAATAACTAAGATAAGAATAAAATACAACAATAGCATCAGTAAGAAAGAAATGCCAATGAAATATTAGGCGCCCTCATGTTTCCATGGATTTTGTTACGGCAATTTATAATCTGTAGTCCGTAATGTTAGACAATAGCATCATATGCAGAAATGAATTTATTCCCTGGAAAATAAAGAACTGTAAGTGAAGTGCAAAATATTCTAAGACTATTGTTTTCTATTATCACGCGCTACACACATTAACCTGGCATCCCGCCCTCTTCTCTTACAAGCAGAACAAAGTGCACACACGCCACTGACTGGATTTACCCCTGTGATTTCTGCAACTCTTTTAACGCACGAAGGGTTATCTGCTTACCCCAATGCCGGCTGGAGTGGACCACCTGGTATGTATACTAAAAACACCGCAAAACGTACTTTCTCTACCGTATATTTACAGAAAGTAGAGGAAGAACTGTATTCCAACCAAAATTTGGACGGCAAGATTTAACCAGAAAAGCGCGTCTCGAGTGCCCTGAATTAAAATAAAAATTAAATCAATAAAAATAAAATTGTGTATTTAGTTTTGCAGAGTACGTTTTGTCTATTAAGTTCACCATTTAATACAAATTTCGTTCCGAATGAAATGCACTTCACAGGCTGTCGCCAGGTGTTCATGTAAATGTCTTAAACACGTGGTATTTTAAACGGAAACATTGCTGCCATTTTTGAGACTTTAAACAAATTGGCAGAAAAAAAACGTTCTTTGTAAAGCTTAGTTTTGGATTGGGGGATTGAAAATCTTCCTGTGGCATCTCTGAAATATCTTGAACTTGAATAAGGTACGAACTTTGGTATTCATCTGGCTTTTCGTTTCGGGTTATGCTGTTGCTCTCTCTGTCTCTCTCTCCCTCTCACAAACAAACACACACTCTCACACACACACACACACACACACACACACACACACACACACACACACACATGGATCTTTTCCTTCAAATGCTTCTTTTTTCATTTAGGGAGCCTCAAGACATGTCACAGTAACTTGTTCAGGTATCGCCTGATCACGGCTGACGCAAAATTTAATGCCGGGTGACTCAAAACAAATCCAATCATAGGGTTCCACGCATTGTAGTTTTGTGTAGTTTAAACACACTGTAAAGTCGGTGACATAAATATCATCTGTGCCCACAAAATTTATTTGCACAAGAGCAAATAGAATAGTAATGGTCAGCTATCAGACGCCATTGAATTTTGCATCCGCCTTAGTTAATTTCAGCAAACCAATGTTAGAGGGAAAATGTCCTTTCTCCAGTCGTCAGGTCCATATCAACCATGGACAAACCTATAATAACTTTATTCCTGGAACTACCTTTGTTCCGAAAGCATGTTTTCTGCCGAAAGGGTGATTTTGATGAAATACCCTGAAATGTATTAAAAGAGCCCTTTCAATAGCCAAGACCACCTGCGTTTCATTTAAATGTTTTGAAGTCCGGTTTCAGTTTCACTTTAGTTCATTACCCCAAAAATTGCCCTTGTTTCTCCAGTGCTTTATATATATATATATATATATATATATATAATATAAAGTTAATATATATATAAAATATATATAATATAAAGTTTCACGACTTTGGACCTTATATTAATTGTGGTATATCACAAAATGCACTCTGGAGATCCGTGCAAACCGATTTTCATAAGCAGTGTCACGAGCGACTCAATTTATCTAGAGAATTTGACTATCACGAGTTGCATTTATTAAGACTATTTCATGAATTAATAGGTGATATAGTCAATTAAATGTGTTGTAATTACTAACCTCTTAAAAGAAATATATAGCATGAATGCATACATCGGCGTCCATTGGCACGGCCTACTAACTTAGCATATTGATGCTCCAAGTTTTAAAATGTTGGCAGTGTTAGAAGTTGGAGTATCTGCTGTTAATTTACAATTTCGTTCAATACAAAATTTTTCAAACTGATTCCAAACAAATTTCCTGTTTTATTCTGTGTTCTGAGGTTTCCCTCGTCGAATTATTTCATCTATCGCAGCACCGAAACGAAAGTCGGCCATATTTAACCTTTGAATAGCGGCTATATTGCATCAAATTACGTCAGCTGTTGCGCATCTGTTAGCACAGTGCAGCTAGATTCTGTACCCTGATCATAACATAAGTAAAGCAGAGGAGGTGATAATTAAATGTGATAATTTTTTCGCGAAGGAAGGCTGTCATTGGTTGAAATTTGAATTTGTTATGCACATGATTGGTTGATTTCAACCGACTCACGCATGAATGAAATAGTCACCGTAACGGTACACTCGCTTCCATTTATGAAACCTCGTAGGGCATTCTACTGACCTTCCCAGATTATTCAACAACCGCAGAATTTAATGGCAACTATCATAGTAATATTAACATCCAGGCAATTTGTCTATAATATTATTCTATAATGTTGTTTTCAATTCAACAATTATCGGGTATTAATATTACTATGGTAGCCGCAAAATTTAATGGCGAGTGATAGTTGACTGTTACTATTCTTTTTCCTGTTGTACAAATAAATATTGTGGGTGCAAATTATATGTAGGTATATCACCCGCTTTACAGTGTGATTTCACAGCGTGGTTAACTATACAACACCGTAAGGCGTGACAAGCCTATGATTGGGTTTCTTGTTTAGCCACCCGCCATGAAATTTTGCGACAGCTGTAGTGGAGGAAATCTAGCCGAAGTAATTAATCAGATTGTAAAATCAATAAAATATTTGGATGTATTGATGAACTAGCATGGAGATACACTTAAACCTGTTTTATATGTAACCCAGTTCTACATAACTTGTACTTATATGTAAATGTTTGTAGGTCCCGGCAAAATGCAATTTAGAAATGTGTCAATAAATCCTTATTGATACATAATGCATTTATACGTAATTCGCAGTTATACCTATTAAATTTCAGTGAAATACAACTTGAGTTTTATGTAATTACAATGAGCACATGGCATACGTTATCGTGAAAGAAACTCGAGGCGTATTTTCCTTATCTCTGTTGAGAAAGACCCAACCTGAGTGGGCAGCTTTCGGCGCGACAATGTTGTAGCAAGAAACGAGAAGTAAACAAATATTTTCAGTATCTGGTGCTTACTGTTGAGCAGCGGTTTTTTCTTTCAGTTCTCAGTTGCTTTTAATCAACCATGGACAACAGAAAAAGGAAATGGTACGCACTAGATCAGAAAGTAAAATTCATACGAGAGATGGAACTTTTCGACACAAAACCAAAACTGAAATTGCTCAGACCTAGGAATTGCTTATACCACGCTAGGTACAGGCATCAGTAACAAAATGAGGTGTATGCACTTAGTGCAAGAAAAGTGAAACAAGTAAGTTAACTGATTTGTTTAAAGGAGAACCTAGTTCAATATAATGTTTTCTAAATGTATGTCTTCATTGGTTGTAAAATTTTACGCATGTAGACCCACTGTGATGCATTCTCAAAATCTCAGTTGTAAGTAATTCTGAAAGTAATTTTCCCTCTTCCCCTTGATATACGTATAAATCAGGTTCAACTGTATAAATACATGAGAAAATAAATAAAAGTAAAATTTATAAATCAGTAGTCCGACTCATGCAAGAGCAAAGACCACAAGAACATGACGCATGATGGAAACAACGGAAATGAAAGTGTTAAGCAAGATAGTTGGAAAAACAATGTACGATAAAGCAAGAAATGAAGAAATCAGAGAGATATGTAAGGTCCAAGCGGTGACTGAATGGGTAGGAAGAAGGAAGGAAGAATGGAATGCACATATATCCAGGATGTCAGAGGAACGATTAGTGGAAATAGCGAGAGACAAAATTCCTGAAGGAAGTAGTAGTCCTGGACGATCAAAAAAGAGATGGAAAGATGCACTGATTCATGAATAAAACAGGCGATTACGACTGACATAAATAGGAGGAGGTGAAGAAGAATAACAAATTAACAAAAGAGTAACAAAAGGCTTAGGTGCTCCTAGGATAAGTAACTTAAGCCCAGAACATATTTCGGCGGAAATAGGTGACTCGCTTCCGGAGGCCCGTTTTGCGTGGATTGTATGAGAAATGTTGGTTATTCCTTAACTTTGACACCAACATCATTTGCCCACTTTAAATGAGATTTTATAAAATTGGCTAGTTCAACATATAAAATGAAATACATAATCTTAGTATACGTTTATGCTTAAAGGGCTTAATTAGAGGAGAAATGAGAAATGAAAATTTTCTCTATATGTTGCGTATTCTCACAGGGAAACCCTGTTGTAGACTATATTTACCGACACGGGTGATCGAGATCGTTAAGGAATCGTCTCGCGAACAGGAGGTCCGCGGTTCAAATCCCGTTAGGACCGTCCTCTCTGGCTGAGGTTTTGCCTCAGGCTTTTTAGTTGACATTAGCCGCGGAGATACCTACCCTAAATATCGACCTGGAACTTTTCCTTCCCAAGTTTCTTTTTCCAACTATCAAATGTTCATGTTTCATCACTGTGGTACTAAAAACGGCATATAAATGAAAAAGGGGTAAAAAGGCTTCGATGCCTCTTGAACAACTTCACAAAGACGATATAAATGAAGAATAATATAAATATGTAACACACCCTACTAACCTATTCAATTTGAATACACAGCATTTCTTGAAAAAGAAATAAATACATCAATGTTCTGCTTGAAATTACGTTTGAGTAAGAATTCTAACACGTCATAATTACATTGAGTGGTCGCCCATTAAAATAATATGGAATTGCTTCTAGATTAGCTCTGAAACGGCATTATTTCATTACATTTTAATTAATTGGCAAACAAAAATGAACAAAAGGACAACGAACATTACTCAAGGACACTTGGTAGTGATTGTATGTTTTAATATAAATCTATATGGTTTTTGCGGCAATTAAGTGCATTTAAATGTCGTTTTAAATATGGCGGCCAGGCTGTCACGCCCCTTTTACAGTGCACAACATTATCTTCTTTTGCCATTTACCGTAATTTACTTTTTTTTAACTTTAGGAACACTTTTCCTAAAAGCTCTAATAGATAGAGGTCTGATTTGTTTGTGCAATGCTCTAACCAGCCTGTGGCAGCTTTTTATGCTGCACTTTTATAAAATTTCTCACAACACATGTTTTCATACCTAAAAGAGTTAAAAATGAAGAGTGCACACTTATTTATTTTTTAAATTGCTATTTTTTATTAAAATGTCTTGATCATGCACTAGCTATGTTGAATAACATGTTTATAAAGCGACTTCAAAGTTTGAAATGTGTCACTATTACCGTTTAGAATAGAAATGCATCTAAAGAAGAAAATCTGTGAAAAATCCTGAAAAAATTTTCGTGTATTGGAATATCAATGGAGTAAAAATTATTAACTTTACTTATGATTTGACTATGGTTTCTGAATCATAAGAACCTGCTTTATAAGGGTTAAAAGTTTTATTATGATAGATTATATAGTTTTCAAGAAACAATAACATACATTGCATTGAAATTCTGATGGAAATTGCTATTCTGACACTGCCAAATGCCCTTAAACACTTCACGCGAAGTGAAGCTATAGAAATTACAAAAGTTAAAATTGCAACTTCTCTCTCAATTAATGTAATTATTATTATTATTATTATTATTATTATTATTATTATTATTATTATTATTATTATTATTATTATTATTATTATTATTATTATTATTATTATTATTATTATTATTATTATTATTATTATTATTATTATTATTATTATTATTATTATTATTATTATTATTATTATTATTATTATTATTATTATTATTATTTTATATATACATATATTTTTTAAAGCTTTACCTCATCCCTTTCAAAGAAAGGATTTAAATGTACCTATACAATATTTGAACAATACCTCACTGTTGGCCAGCGTTCGTACGCTTCTGCTTTTATTCAATAGTCAAGTGGCCATCTTCCCAGGCTCGGGTTTACCAATAAAAACTTTAAAAATTGTGGCTTAGAGGAAATAATTTTTGTTATTGCACTTCGGTAAAGGGTCAACTGTCAGCGAAGTCGCCCTGCAAAACCGGCATCTTTTGTAGGGCAGTAGAATGGGATGATTCGATGTGGCTACGAGAGGGGACCTATTTATGACAGAATAGGAATCGCAATAACTGCTGCACTAGACCGGTTTTCTGTTCTGCAAATCTGCACATATCCGGTTACATTTTCCAGTACAACGGGCATTTAGCATTCAAGGAACGAAAATGAATGGCTTGTTTCGCGAATATCTTGTACAGAAGCAACTGAAGAAGGTTGTGCAACATTGTGGTGAATGGCAAGAACATGCTTTCTATACTTGCATCATTTGAAGTGTTAGTGGTTTAGGCAACCTTACTTGCAAAAGTTCACACATTAAACACAAGGCACTTCTTGGCACACAGGAAGGCAAAAATGATATGCAAATATTTTGTTCCATTAATTCCATAACATTAGCTCTATTCCTGTTCTGAGTTAACTTTTTGAGATAGTTTGAGATTTAGTTTGTAGGGCTAGTTTCGGTTTTGGTATTGCAATCCGGACCCTAATGATCTAGTTGTCGACGGGCCCTTAAACATAACTCGCTCACTGTATTGAAATAATTTTACTTTCTTAACTACGTATAGTAGAGGAAGTTTTGTATTCTACGCAAATATTCGATTTCGCGATTTCAGCGTAAATATGTTTTGAGGCCCCCTGAATCCAAAAAAAAAGAACTTTTGACAAGGATGCGACACAAAGATTTAGAAGAAAATGATCCACCCTAAATTACCTTTCACGTGAAAATTTTTTCAAAAATTTTTGTTTTCTCAAAAATGGCTATAACTATTCTGATTAAAATGCCATTTAAAATATTTTAATGGCAAATATAATGTATACCTATGTTGAATTTTCTGGCTATAGCCTATGCAGTATTGTTTATTCTTGATGACCTTAGCATAACTGGTAAATCGTAACAGATAGATCAAATCTTACTATACAAAAAATGTAGATCTCGTTAAAATACACAATTTATGTCCGACTTTTTTTTTTTTTTTTTTTTTTTTTTAAGTGAACCATATCTGACATATTGCTTGTTATTTGTGTGAGTTTTGCAATACTTATACCTTTCTCAAATTGAAGATGGTTGTTCACTTTTTTATCTCTTGGTCGTGCAAAGACCAATGCTTTAAAAGATATGACTACCGCTCACCATATTCCCCTTGCACCTACAAGAAAATAAGCAATAAGACAATTTCTGCAAATGTTTATCTTCACTAACATGAGGATTAAGAGTTTGTAAGAATAGTATAAGAGTGGAGAAAGTAATGTGAGTGTAACACATCAGAGTTTTTGACTCGACTTCTTCCAAATGCATATGCTACTACAACTGGTAGCATTTTCCACATTCTGAGCTACAGCCTTCAAATATTGCATGTTGTCTCTTAACATTTCTAGTAATATTCATATCAAATTTCGTCACAACTGAAAAAATCGTGTTTGCCATATTCAAAATTCATATTTTTACAGATTGCCATCGATGCAAACTTTGAAACATCCCGTTATTTATTTCTTCACATGGTGTGCTACGTGTGATAGTTTTAAAATCTGTAACATTTGTAAAGTCTAAAACAAGAATAAGAGGTGATAATATTGCATACTTTAGGTTAACCCTTACCTAATCTTAGCATCTATGTGCTGTGGTTGTTGTTTTTCATACAAATTATCTGCCTTGGTATTTGAAACATTTGTGTCAACTTTTCTTACAGACTTGGATGGAAAATGTTGTATATTCTGAAAAAGCATAGTTTGAGAAAACTTACATGTTGATAAAAACTAATGCATTTGAATGACTGAACAGGAGTTTTTAAAACGCTGCAAATATGTTTTAAAAAATGTAAATAGACATCAATTTTGGCTTAAAGTGGGACCCTAAGTATTCATATGGACTTATTTTTCTATCATCCTCAATATTCGCTGGATAGTTATGAATGAGCTTTGGAAATATTATATATTCCAGTTTTATCCAATCAAACAGAGATGGCCCTATTGTTCTTGTAGCAAACTGGCATCTCGTGCTGTAGTGAACGATATTCCTCTGTCATCTTCACTGTAACAACCAACACAAAATTTAAGTGAAATTATTTAAACGTTTTATCATTTGTTATGCATCTGAACGCGTGAGGAAACTGGCGTCCCTGAAATTCCTCTTACAGTCACGAAACCCAGCACTGTAAGCGTCTTGTGTATGAAATAAGATGAATATTTTATTAGTTAGCGATATGCTGTGGATTGCCAGGTTCATATCAACCCCGCCGGTGTGCCGGAGTTTCGTCCCGCAGGAGTTCTTTCACATGTCAGTAACTCTACTGATATTTTTCGAGTTGTACCTTAGTGCAAAGTACTTTGTGCACCGTAAACCACTTTTCCTCTGAATGTTGAACGAATATTATGTAAAATTTCAGAAAGTTACGTTCAAGTTATCATTTTCCAACATAAAATGTACAAAACTAATAACTACTAAAACTAAAATTACTTTGTTGGTGTTTGCGAACAGCAGCCTTAGACCGTGTTCACCTGCCCATCAGTGACACTAGTTTACATTCTTTGTTCTGAGTGTGGAGAACCTGAAGCCAGCTGCTTAAGGATCTAGGTATGTTAAAAGCGGCACCTCTCTGTCACGTTTGACGGGTATTCCACTATAGAGTGGTATTGTGAATGCCCACTCCCCAGGCCATGCTGTAACACAGTCTGTGCCGCTGTTGGACAGACAAATACGTTGTTATGCTCCTTATTACGGAGAGAGGAGACTGAATGCACAAGCAACTCAGCATTTGTACAAGGAGGGATACACAAATAGACAACCATCAGGAAACACTTTCCGGAATGTTGAAAGACGTCTGCGTACAACGTCAGTTGCAAGGATGCCTCCTGTTTGACGCACCAACGACATCGGTTTAATGGGGAAGCTGTTTTGAATGACATCCTGAATAATCGCACAGGCAGTTGCACAAGAGGCCAATATTAACCAGTCTTCTGTGGTGCGAACACTCCATGCTACTGGAGTTGCATCCCCACCATTTGAACCTACACCAAGAGCTAGGCCAAGCGAGAAACTATATGGGATTCGTGTCCAGAATCATGGTTTGTGAGATTCTACAAAGATGTAGCCGTAAATCGCCGTAATATGCGTTACTGAAATGTTGATAATCCCCAAATGGGTAGGAGAGACAGCATTCAAAGTGCAGTGGGAAGTGAATTTTGGGTGACCATTTTACTCGGCTATTTTTCTTGGAAGGGCATCCATCTCAAGCGTGCTGCCTAAAACTCCTCCCTGTGTTACTAAATGTGTACCACTGGACGCACGAGTTACGACGTAGTTTCAACACGATGGTGCTTCACAGCACAGATCGATAGTTCGTCTACAATTATCTAAATGCGGCAAATCCTAATCATTGGCTAGGAAGACTAGGACGAGTCTCCTGACCGATCAACTCAGCTGATCCAATGCTTTTGACTTCTTCCTTTAGTATTGTTTAGAAAAGTAAGTTATTGCAGAATAGCCAGAGTGCTAGGAGGCAAGAGCTCAGAAACTTCGGATTTTTCTAGAGAGTTCACCGATAACTTGCCTGAAGTATTGTATATAAGCGAGCCGACGCGGACCAACGAGTGAATTGACTTTCAGTGTTCCGAACAGTAACACAGTTGAGAAGCTGTTGGGCCGAGAAAGTTGTGTAACCGTAGCAGTGTCAAGGACAGTTAGACAGAACTGCTGTGAGTTGCAAGGTTATGATACAACCGAACAGTTGTAATTGCGGTTTTGTACGTGCAGCACTGCTTTTATAATAGTGTTAGCGCTTCACTGACAGTTTTAGAAGAAATAAAGTGACATTTAAAAGTAACCGGACTTGTCAGTTTGTCACAGTAACAAGGTACATTCCATTGCAGTACATCAAAGAACCGAAATTTCAGCTCTCAGCTCTACTCTTACAACTTCCAAACTAAAATGTGTATGTCATTTCCTCATTATCTTTAAGCAAATATGTACTGTCCTGACTTCATCTTCATCAAATGCATCTATGTCGGGTTTAAACACGTCCCTGCCTCTAGTTTAATGGTAATAAAGAAACCTTAATAATAGAATATTAAATACAAACAAGAATATAAATAATGACAGCTTAAAACAATGTTAAGTATTCTAAACATAACATTAGTTTAAAAGAAAATTACTTGTGCACATTAAAGATTGCGCGCAGGTGACTGAGATGATTTTTCCTGCAGTAAGATTTTCTAACAATCTCACACTCGTTCCAAATGAGCTGTCTATGAGCATGTGATTTGACAGTCGCGTTAAGATCATATAGAGTTTTATAATGTAATTTCAGTTGTGCAAACGCTTCGTTGCCGACAACTACCTACTTATGAGTGTATTAAAGTATGATATAACCTGTGGCATATTATTAGTAATTTTGCAAAGTGTGTAACCACATATACCTATCTTGTTGCAGAATTTGATGGATAGCATAAGGAGGAAGGGTGGGATCAGTCAGACAGAGGGATGAAGGTTGAAAAAATTCAAACGTCCACGTACGCTAGCAATGATGGGGTGCCTAACGATTCCAATATGACACCAATCGTGACGCTGTCTTAGCCACCAGCACCTGGGGATCCAAGGAATAGACGAGACAATTCCCTGAAGGTAGTGGGTGTCCAGAAATCCCGCCAAGCGCCAGGGAGAAATCTTGCGATCTGAGCCAAAAATCCTGAAACAGATGAGGTGAAACGGTTGAACGTCAATAGTGGTAGTACGAGAACCACTGGAACATTGCCTTAACTATCTGGGGAAACTAAGAAAATCCTATGGTCAGTGCGGCTTGCGCAACTGGCGCCCAGCTCGGGGCCTCCCGTAGTGTCGCACTTTACCGCGGAACCATTCCACTCCATAGATATACTTGCCATGGTATTTTAACTCTTTACCTGCCAATCTTCTGAATTAGGAGCTTTAAATGATTTCAACATTTAGAGCAGGTATACTGAAATACCTACAGATGTTTTTAATTTTTTATTATCAATTTGAGATCTATAATTAATTTTTATAACATTTGTTCACCATTTTTAATAATCCTTAATTTTATAGCGAATCTTTAAATTACGCTAAAATGACTTAATTTGCCATCATAGCTCGCTAAGTACCTCTAATCAACTACTTTCTCTTTAATTGAGCATAATAAAGCGATAGAGTACAAACATTATAATACACGCAATAACACTGATTTCTATTTAATTTCTGACTATGTAGGTCTAAAGTTATAACAATATTCCCAGATGGGAACATAGGCGGTTCGAATATACTATTTCTAAGGTGCGACGGCATTTTCCATACCTATCCGTCGTTGTAGAGATGTCTTGTCGTCTTATTAAGCCCCACGGCTTAGCTTCAGACGGAGAAGGTCTTGGCGATTCTTGGAAAGGGTAGAGTGAGACTGAAAAATGCAATGCCATGACCGGGGTTTGAACCACGGATCTTCCGGTTACCGTCCGGCTGCTCTAACTACTAAGCTATCATGGCCAACATGCCGACACGACATTAAATTCTCCAACTCAGTCGCATTTAAGAATTGCAATCAAGGACCAGTTTTTCCTTAGTTGTCTATATGACAAGTGAAGTAAACCTTTGTTGCCTCTGTTTTTCTTGTTAGAAGCCTCACACAAGATACTCCTTCAACGGGATACTGGAAATAAGTAATAGAATGAGATTTGTCAAGACTGTTCATACCCATTATTCAGAGGGAGAATTGTCTACTATTTACCTCAACGATGCATAAATCTCATACCTCTAATTGCAAATATAAACACATTGTAGCGTCATTTGTTAGTTTTATATATTAGCCATGAGTGTTGTGGATATCTTTGAACTGACAGAATGGCATCACGTTAGAGCAAGGTTTTGAATATCTCAATGAAACTTTCAATGATGACAACCAAGGCATTGAAAATAAAGTTGATATTTGTGAGTTTCCCTAGGAAGAATGAGTGAGTGAGTGAGTGAGTGAGTGAGTGAGTGAGTGAGTGGGTTTACGAGCCCGTCGACAGCTAGGTCATTAGGGTTCGAAGTCAAAGAATAAAAACGCGGAAGCTCGCCACCCGTGTAGTCTCGCAGTTAAAATGTGATATACAAAACTCCATCCATAAAACCAGTAGTGCTAAAATACTAAAAAGCTAAAACAGTAGAGTTTAAAATAGCGGACAGCTTATATATTGAATAATTAAAAAAATAAATAAATAAAAAAACTTTAAAACTCCGAAGCCAAGTTCAAACTTAGTTACCAAAGCCAATTTGGGCGACAAACCGCATCACTGTGGTCGCCCCGAACAAACGGCAAAGTAAAACCCAGGCCTGGGGACTGGCGCTCTCGAGCGTCCCCCGAAAGAAATAAGACATATTACTGATAAAGGGGACATTGTTTTATAAGTTGTTCCTTCAGATTTTTGTGGTCAGTTATCACAACTAATACGGAACATGTACTCCATCCTCTGCTCAACCAACCACAGTGAAATATCCATGCAGAAAACCGTTCATGGAATAAGTCCACAATTAGAGGAAGTGGTTCCTTACAGGACAATGCTTCTCTGACAGCATTCGAAAGTAACTTCAAGGCCAGGACCAAGAGTTGAGATCCCAAAAATATTGAAGAAAGCTGAAGGTGATTTTTTGGTTGAGGTTCAGTAAGAACGGTGTGCTCTATCCAAAAAGAATTGATTACTGAAATGTCATGAATATTTAAGGAATATGCATTTACACTGTTTTCCAGCTTTCCATGTTTATCAATGGTTGTGTATTGGTGATTATTATGGGCGTGACTTTTCCTCTGAAAATTATTTTGAGATGGAAGTCTGACGTGTTGCACTCACATGACTTTCCCTGCTCTTGTACTAACTATTCTTACAAGCACATATTCCTCGGTCTACTTCTAGTTACTTGAGATAAACATTTTCAGAAATTACCTACTTGCTGATTTCCTTGTAGGTGCAAGGCGAATATGGGAACCCTGTAGGCTTTGAGCGAGTCAGGTATTTTGAAGCCGATCGCTATATCAAGGCTTTGAAAATCCGTACTCTGCACGGCGATTAAATAAAAAGGTGAATAACGACCTTCCATTTGAGTAAAGTAGTGCAAAACACACAAATAACAAGGAATATCTCCGAAATGGTTCACTCCACCAAAAAATTCATGTGGACACAGATAAACTGTGCGTTTTAGCGAGATCTACATTTTTTGTGCAGTAAAACCTGGACTACAGGACTACATGAGCTATAGCCAGAAAATTCAAAATATACATTTCATTTGTCATAAAAATATGTTAAACATACGGCATTTTAATCAAAATCATTAGAGCCATTTTCGAGAAAATCAAAATGTTGAAAATTTTTCAATGTAAAGGGTAGAGGAATTTTCTTAAATTTTCGTGTCACACCCTTGAAGCATATTAAACTTAAATACCAACTTTGGTTTTTTACCAACTTTTCGTTTTTGTGTTACGCTGTTCAAGGCACGCAGGCAAGCATAAACACATACACAAACACACACGCACGCACACACACACACACACACACACACACACACAAGGGCCTTTTTCTTGGGTGGAATATAATACTTCCCCTACTTACTATACATAGTAGAGAAAGTAAAAATGTGTTTATATTAGTCTATTTGTATTGTGCTAATTACAATAAAAATTTATTTTTTCAAAGGCAGCAGTGAAACTGTGTAATACAACTTCTTATGAAACGCCAATATTTCCAATTGGGTACAGAGAAAAAATAAAAAATGGTCAAAGTACTTGCATAGTTCTCTTAATTGAACACCAACTAGACAAAAGCTCTTGTTTTTTAATTCCAAAAACAACTCAGTGTATAAAAGGTTAATGTTAGGATGTTATACAATTTGCGATTCCACGAAAGTACAAAAGCTGCCGCAGCTGGCAGATTTATATTAATTCCATTGTTCCGTACCACCCACCTGCACACCTTCATGATTGTCTTTATTATATGAAATGAACATAGGATCCTCCATTGAAGCGATGTTTGAGCACCAGACAGAATTTAGATTACATTCCCTTGTATTATTATGGGATATTTTAATGAATAGCAGAGTTATGTATGTCTGTCTCTACCTCTCGCATTCAAAATGTGATTATATCTACCCTCAAATTCTCAGTTAACATGTTGACTCGTAATTTCAGAGACACTCCTTCCAACATAATTTGTTTTTCTGTTTAAAGAATCAGCTTTATTTATGTGTCTAATTCTAGACATTTTTAGTGCAGCCTTTAACCCATGCCTTAAAAATAAGAGTAAATGTTTTTTTACTTGCAGGTTGAAGCAGGGGACAGACGGAAACGCCGTCGAAGAAGGTTCAGCATCGTGCTGAAAGTTTACCACCAGAATGATAAGTAGTTGTTACTGTTGAAATTCAGAACTCTGGTATTGAAATACATTTCTGCAGTGTAAGTAATTTTTCTCTGTGTTCATATTCAGCTTGCCCATTGCAACGACCACTGAAGTCAAATAGCACTAATGCATTGCTACTGCTTCATCTATTTTAATTACCCATATCAGTACACAAATAGCAGAAACACACTTAGTAGTTACGTGATGGGAACATAAAGTCACAATCCTCTGAGATAAAATCTCTACTTCAAGCTACCAGGCCTTAACTGCATATTCTTTAAAGAAAGCACTGCAAATATAACTAAGAAATTCGACTAAAAAGTCTGAGAATGCGTAGGTATGGCCACGAAATTTATGGCAACTCAGAAACGAAAAGTGGGATTAAAACCGAAGTTGAAATTTAAGGTTAATATGTTTCAAGGATGCGACACGAACACTTTGAAGAAAATTCCTCCACCTTAAATTATCCTTTACAAGGAAAATTTTTCGAGAGTTCGCATCTTCTTAAAAATGGCTATAACGATTTGGATTAAAAGGCCATATGTTTAAGATACTTTTATGGCACATGAAATGTACATTATGAATTTTCTGGCTATAACCCATGCAGCCCTATTTACTCTTGATGACTTGCATAACTAGTAAACCGTAAGAGATAGACCAAATCTTACTATACAAAAATGCAGTTCTCATTAAAACACACAAGTTATGCCCATTTTATTTCTAGTGGTGAATCATTTCGAAGATATTCCTTGGTATTTGTGTGAGTTTTGCAGTACTTTTACTTTTCTCAAATGGAAGGCCGTTATTCACTTTTTGTATGTTTGTCTTCTATCTGCTCATAAACCGCTTGACCGATCAACAATTCGGAGTTTTCCCGGTGTTTTTATTTATCTAGTTTGTTTATTTTTGGGGTTCTTTATAGTATTCAGCGTAACTCTAAAAGTTGTAGGGATGAAATCGTCAAACCACGGACAACGCCGTGTATTTTGACTGGTTACTATTTAAATACTATAAGAATCTTTATTATTTTCTCTGGTACGTTATCGGAATTGAAGTTCTAAATTAAAATTAGCTCCATACACTTCGGTGGTTTCCAATATTACTCTTAGAAACGAAATGTCAGCCAATCAGCGAGTGCGTTAATTTTCACGACTGGCATAACCAGTTATATAAAACACCTTATGTAATTTATAAATTAGCTATCTGTAGGCAATATTTGATACTGGAATTGACCGGTAAGATCAATAATTTTATAAAGAAACGACAATGATTCCAATAAATAATTTCCATATGTTAAAATCAACGCATTATATGAGAAGCAAGGGTTAGGATTTTGTCATGAGAAAAAGTTCATTAGCAACTTCAACGTTGAGTAAAGTTGAGTTGTAAGTCAGTGCAGCTTAAGTGAATTCACTCAACAAGTAATCCACTACCCCTATGTTCAGGGCGTTAAGGAAAACATAGACATAAATTAGAAAGTTAGAAAGGTAAAAGAAATTCTTAGTATTTAGAAAATCACAGAATAAATATTGTTTTTTAGGCGAATGAGAAGCTTCTAATTTAACAACACAAGTGGGAACTTTTATCGGAAACTATGATGTAGACGGGACTTACGTTGATAAAATAGTATGCATTCTTAAATTCTCGTATTTTTCTTCATGTTTTACAATCTTTCAGAAGTGTTTACTGTGATCGATTATCGAAAGTCTTAGCACATAAAGATCGCGATTGGGTTATACATACTTGGCGGTCACCGCGAGAGAACCTTCCGCTTAGCATTTCAGCGACTTACGGCAACTTACGCTTCTCATTACTATTACATAAACATTTTGAATCGTAAAATCAGAAGATAGCACATATAATACTGCGACAGTTAGTTTCTAGTGCTCAGATTCAGAAACAAACAAATTCCACGTCCTCAAATGGTTGGCAACTCACTTTGAATTGCTCATTATTTCCCTTCATGAACTTTATAAGCCTACCTAAGCTAGTGTCATCCGTTCTTACCACACCTACGCATACCCTGAGAAAAATCTCCTATAGCTCCCAACTGCAACAGCGGCTGCAGATTCATCAAAGACGGCGTCAAAGGTGAGGTTATATTGTGACGCTGGTCGCGGCGCATAGCAAAGGACAGTCTGGGCGAAGCTACCTCACACCACATACCAGGTATGGCGCGTATCAAAGGCGCTGAAGGTTAAGCTACCCCACACCACTTATGCGAGTAAACACGTGACAACCATCAGAGCGGCAGAAGCAAAGGGGTTTTCGATATTATTCGAGAAGAGTCCGGTGGCCGACGTATTTGTAGATTCCAGGAAAGGTGAAGCTCGAGAAAGGTCCGTGCTACGTCATCTTCGCTATATAAGGGGGCCAGGCGACTAGAGCAGACAGTTTTTAGTAGTAGAGTAGTAAGTTACAGACATGAATCGTTGCAGCTGGTAGGTTTTAGTTTGTGTGTGTCTGTGTGTGTCAGTTACGTGGGTACGGTCGTGGTGAGAGAACCGTCGTGTCGAAAGGAAGATAGCGAAGTAGTTAATGAGCGCGGAGTAATTGTATCGTCAGAGTTAGTCTTTATTAGACGGACAGAGAGAGCTGAGGTAACAGAAAATTGTGTGTTAAGGATACGTGAAGAAAACAGTTGAGTTGTAATATTACGAAAGACGGTAGACAGTGTTAAGTTCAGTAAGGGGAACTGTGTCGTTGTGCATTCAGTTTGACAAGAAAATAAAGTACAAAAAGGATAACAGGACTAGACTCTTGTCATTTTGTCACAATACTATAAAATTATTTGATTTCGACCTATGACTGCGCTATGTTATGTCTTCGTATGTCAGTGTTTACTATCTCTGCTATGTATAGTAGGTAAGAGGAAATTTTTTACTCCAACCCAAACTTCGATGTCGATTTTTAATCGGAAGCGTATGCTTCAAGGCCCTCTTAGACTCTGTGTGTATAGACAGCATGACTTAAAGCGAAATACCAGATGGATACCAAAGTTGGTGTTTAAGTCAATACCTTCCAAAGATGCAACATGAAGATTTTCAAGAAAATCCCCTCACTTCAAATTACTCTTTATTTAAGGAAAATGTTTTATTTCCTCAAATTTGCATATATTTTAAATTTTCTGGGCGCAGTCTATGGAGTCCTCTTCATTCAGAACGAATTTTATAGCGTAATTTCGCATTAATACTAAACCACAAGGTACAGACAAAAACTTACTGCGCAAACAATATGAGACCTGTTTAAAACGCACAATTCATTTCAGATAACTTTTTCTTTAGCGTTAGACATATCTGAAGTATTCCTTATTACTGGATTAAGTCCTATTTAGTCGTTTCTCGCGATGTAACGGAAAGAATATGGAATGTATTACTGTCGATTCCGTTTCCTCTATTCCCCTTTTGCCTACAGCAAAATATGTAATTAAACTATTTCTGTAAATATTTATATCGATTAAGGGACCCGGGGATTGAAATTGGAATGTTTTATATTTTTATAAGTGAGACATGAATACTTGGCGCACTTAAGGGTATTTATGTGATAAACTACCATACAAAATTCCAGCACAATCTGTTCTACGGTTTTGAGGAAATTAATTATTAAAATACCTTAATATTCAAAGCACTTCATGCGCATCAAAAACTAAAATATAGCAATAGTTTTATTATTTTATAAACTCTAATTGCCTAGCAAACACCAACAATTTGTGGCAGGAAGAAAAAAAAATTACTTGTAAAGTAACTAATTTCTTTCCTTTGATGGACATTGAAAATATATTTTAAAACGTTTTTGTGTACTCAATTTTTTGAACGCTAAACAAATTTTCAGATTTTGAAACCAAAGACTGAAGTTGAAGTCGCATAAATGGAGCACATGCTGGACATATTCTAGGAGAATAACAGCAAATTTAATGCGCATGGAGCAGAGAGTGTATTAAAAATGTAAAGTCTAGAAAATCAAATTTTTCTACACACATGCATCATGATCATGAGTCAGATTACCTGTTTGGCCTAAAACTGTCTTGCTGCATACGTCACACCTTCCCGCTTTTGTCTAGTCAGATTCATTACTTAAGCACATCTTTCCGCTCAATTTGCTTGTTTTTTAGCCCTTTTTGGTCCATATTGTGTTCGAATACTACCTACCGAAAATTTAAACAGAAAAGGGGCGTTTAAATGTAGCGCACATGACATTCAAAGCATGCGCTAGACTTCAAAAATGGCGGAATCTAAACAATTTTACTGCCAACCGATGACTGAAGGTTTAGGGAACATTTATATGCATAAACCTAATTGTTAATTTGTTAATTTTTCGGTCATTTTTTCAGTCCGAGGGTCCCTTAACATGAAACTAAACTTTCAAGGAATAGCTTGTATTCGTTATATAAAAATATAGCTAGAGAAAGTCGTGGGGTTGTAAGCTTTTGTTGTTGGTAAGGCGACGTTTATTTGTTTTTTATCGGGTATACGGATCTGGATGATATAATGGAATGTTTTGTGGAGAAGGATGTTACTCCTCAAGAAATGATTGACCAGGCAGATACAGCGAAATAGTTATTGATTCCCTAAAGTTCGAAGAGTTTGTAGGAAAGGGAATATAAATAAATTTATGCCCAAGGCTATCTGGAAGAGTCAGTTGAAAGTAAAACTCGGATCGGAGAACAAATAATACGTGAACCACAGGTTAAATCAGTACGTACCAGTTATGGTAGGTACTGTCAATATGCCAGTGACATTTTTAAATGTAACAAATTGCATATTTGATATCTATGGACGAAAATAACTTTTTCATGTTCAAACTTGTTTAGCTAAGGCTAAAAAGGATGCGACCCGAAGATTTAAAAGAAATCCAGAACTACCCTTTATATAAAAATAATCTCGAAAATTTTTATTTTCTTAAAAATGAGTTATTTTCATAACAAACTAAATGTACCTATATCTTGCATTTTCTTGAAATAGTCCCTGAAGTCCTCTTGATTCTGGATGACTTTTGCATATCTGGCAAAGCGCAAGAGATAGACAAAGTCTTACACAAAATGTGTAAGTTTTGTTAAAGCACAAAGTTTATGTCAAATAAAAATGTTGGAGATAAATCATTTTCGAGGTATTCTTTGTTATTGCTTTGAATTATCAAATACTTTCTCAAATATAAAGTTGTTATTACTTTTGTTTTATGCCCTGGCCATGCGTTTTTAAGAATAGTTTGTACCAGAGGGAGTAGAGAAAATTATGTGAGTGCAAACAATCAGATTTTTTTTTCTTCTTTTTTTTCGTTTCCAGTCTGAAAGTTTATAACATTTATAGTAGAGTTGAACTTGGAAAATTCAAAGCTGAAGTGACAAGAACAAAATTTGAAATATCTAAAAATTCGAATAACAAAGTTTACGTCTAAAATTGACATTTTAACAATACAGTATTTCAATCAAGATTTTCCGGTTGTCTCTTTTTTTTCTCGACTGTTTCCATTTTCACTCGTGGCACTGCTTAAATTGTTCTCCTTATTCTTCAGAGAAGTTGATAAAGTGCTCGGTGGTGTCCCGTACTCTTAGGTCATTTCAGATTTTTTTTTTTTTTTTTTTTTTTTTTTTTTTTCTTCAAACACTTTTCAGCTTCTCGAATGACAGCGACTAACAAGTGACAACTAAATGAGCGCGTTTTTAATTAAACAAGTCGGGTACCTTGGAAAGCTATTCCAACCCCCAAACTGCATTCCAACAAAACAAACAACCCCGAAGTGATGACCTCTTTTACAGAAACACATGGGCGAAGTTATGATAGTAAATTTCCGCTTTTAGATTAACTTTTAACTGACATTTCTAAACAAAAACTTCGAATAAAGGAAAATGAAATGCGAATTACATGTGACTACTTCACGTTGCTTTAATGCAAAATTCAACGGATCAAGAAAAATCTTCGAATTATAAACTTTCGAATTATCGGACTTCCCCTCTGCTTTGAACTTCGAAATGAGGAAGATGTATTAAGTTTCATATTTAGGAAAACTAACATTTTTCTAGTAGTTTTGAGTTGCAATAAGTAACAGATACCAACATGTATAATGGGTCAGTACAAAAAATGTTGTATTTTTAGCATTTTTTATTTCTGATTATGTAATGTGTATGTGTGCCTGTTATGTTTTCATTCAAGACAGTAGAACCAAAGTATAGTTTATTTTCCGCCCTAACCCAAGGCTATTGGTGCTATGGAGCAGAGTTCCGTGTTTTACACGATGTAAAATGTAAAATGCTCGTATTGCCTGCAAAAAAATGCTTCAGTTTTTGCGGCAGATATGCTATTTCAGTTTTATTATCCTAGCTTGCACGGTTTTGTCTATCTCGTTAATGTTTCGAACTAAAATGAACCGGAGTTTCAAAGTATTATATCGAGGAAATTTTCCTGGAAAAGTGGATATATCACGGCAGAATATAGGACGCATTAAAGAAAGAAAAATTACTGTTCCAGGAAAATTCATAGGAGCCGTTCGATTTAATGCTGGAAGCAAATTCATGGAAAGCTTAATTCCTGTTCAGTTAATAAGCAGAAACGAACAGTGAAATACCAGTAAGTACTAATCTACCAAATGATGAAAATACGCAACTTCTATATCACGTGATGTGGAGTGCTCTTCATCATCAAACAAAATAATAGAGCGCTCCAACCTTTTGTCAGAAGCGTTATAAAGCTGCTTATGGAGCTGTAACTCGTTTTAAGTGGAATCAAAGTAGCCAAGGATTTAGTTCGCTCTCTCAGTGTAGTGTTTTATAATGCTGAAATATATTTCATTTGGTATTACATGGATACAATTTAATATATAGGTATAATGCCCAGGGTTGCCAACATTTAGAAGTAAAATTATCGTACCAGTCACTCAAAGTTATAGATTTGAATTCAAAATTATGGTACATCATAAACCAAACGCTACAACAATAAAATATCGTTATAACACTTACGAAAATGTAATAGAAATGATGTTTTTTATATTCACTTACAAGATTGATGACCTCGACCAATATTACAACTTTAGTACTTATGTTTATCACACTATTCATCTGAAAGTTCATCTTTCTCAACTGTTGCAGCATTGTACAAATTTGTTCTTGGGGTAAACCCTAACATCTTCTCGGTGACTTGCAGATTGTCGGATATGAAACAGAATAAGTTCATTTACTGTATCTAGCGCCAATCTGTTTCTAACTTTGGTTTTTACTAAACCCAGTTTAGGAAAAGCTTTCGCAAGAAGCTTTTTTGGGGCAACGAAACACAGATTATACGAACGAAACCACTGATAATGCATAGGCCGCTAGTTCTTTGAAATCAGTATTTCCACCAAGATGACATGTGTGTGATGCACTCCAGAAACTGCCAAGTTCAGGCATGTTGTTTATTTCACACAGAATATCACTTATTCAGAGTTTTCTCCATTGATCATCAATTTTCTGAACAGTGCCTTCTTCATTGAGATTACCAGATCTGGGCACACTGGCAACAAGAAGATAAAGGGTAGAAGGATATGAAATGGTTGCCTTAGAGGGATGGAGACACGCCATGAGCGGAAAAAGTGGTGTCGCTATTTGTAATTTGTTTCATTTCACGAGGCAATCTAACTTTGAGCGCCTTGGCTGCACGCACCGCCAGTGCTGTGAGGCAGCCCGGTCCCGAGTCTTTGCTGTTGCCGCTGCTATCGGCCGGGATCACAATATAAATGTGATCAAATTCTTCAGTGTATAAATGTAATTTCTTGAAGCCCTTTTCATTATGTAAAATACAAAAATAATCTCCTTCCTATTCTTGATGGAACGCGCGGTTAGTTATTCTGAAGGCCCGTCCAATACTGTTTACTAGCTTCAACTGCACCGTGTAGCCTACTTGTATGGAGGAAGCTACACAGCTGATTGGGAGGGGGGGGGGGGGAGTGGCTCCTAGGAGAGCCCGCTATATGTAGACTTAGAAACGAAAAGCCCCAAATCCATGGTCGAGTGCCGGCCGTGGGTTGAATTATTCAAGTAGGATTCTCATCGTCACATTTTTCCTATAACTTTCCCTAAAAGCGCGCCCAGGTATTACATTACAACTGGAAGGTACAATTTCTCTTCCTTAAGCGAAATTAAATAAAATGCTATTTTCTTCTCTCTACAAAATTCTAATACATAGAGGGAGTAATGCATCCCACCCAAAAATTGTATGTCGATATCTCAACGGAAATACATGTTTCAAGGCCTTCTGAATAGAAAACATTGATGATACGGGTACACGCGCCTCTGAATAGCACACAACTCGAAAACAAAATATCGAATAAATACCAAACTTGGTATTTATATTTTCAAGCAAATTCTCCACCCCGAAACTACGCTTTAAACGAAATCATTTTGTTACTTTTGCTTTCTCAAATTGCCTCTAACGGTTTTGATTAAAATACCACACTCTAGATACTTTCATGATATTAGGTTGTCTCATAAGTACTGTCGGTTTATTCTATTTTGGTGTTTTGGAAAATGTATTTGGTTTCGCAATGCTATTTACAGGATGCCATAGCTAGTGTTGCGTGCATTGTGAGCATGTATCAGTCTCCAGTTGTTAATAAACAATCACAAAATGTAGATAACAACGTTTGAACTTTGAGTTCTTCTAAAGCACTACTGGAAACAAGATTATAAAGCCGTTGTCGCAGCTCGAAGAATATGTGAAGTGGAAGCAGAAGATATCGTTAGTGAGCATGTGACACGTTTCAACAACGGAGACGAAAACACTAAACATTTACCATGTTCTGTAAGACCTAAAGTGTGGAATAAGAACGCAGTTCAAATAATTATTTTTCTTAAAAAGCGACATTACTTATGAGACAGTATTTGTAAATGAAATGTAGTTTCGGAATTGCTTGTAAAGTGCTGTTCGCTTGAAATGAATGTTGTGTAATTTTGAAAACTTTTAAAACATAAGAGATGGGAAAACCTACTGCACATAGATCTCATTAAAACATACAATTTTTACAAGTACATAACTTTTGTTGTATCAGCCAATTCCGAGATATCTGCTGTTATTAGTTTAAATTGTTCAATAATTTTGTCATGTTTTGAAGTTTTGTTAATATTTAGTTGTTACTCTCCAACTCGTTAAAGAGTATTGGGTTAAAAGGCCAGCATACAGTGACCCGCTTTTCAACATTCAAATGTTCCTCTGGTTTCACTTACCTCATTTGTATGTATTTCTGCAAGCCATATCTCGATTAATAATAGAAAATAAGCTTTTGTAAGAATAGTAGGTAAAAGTTATAGCATAAAATTAAGGAGTAGTGCATAGAGAAAGTCAAAGGAAGCTAACGCATTCTGTCTTAATTAACCTGCATCTCATTTGATAGCACTCCTTCTTTACTAACTCTCCACTCACTTAGGCTTAGTGCTAAATCAACTTTCTTTAGGTTTTCTCAAAGCTCTTGACGAGACCTTTAATATCCTGGCCTGTTTGTTCATATTGGCCCATTAACAGAGAAATTATGGCCAAAATAAGGTTTAAAGTAATTGTGACTGTTACTCGTAAAATCGCGTTTTTTCAGGAATGACGCCCATATAGATAAACTAAGCAAAGCCCTGTCTGAATACAAAATGTGATCGAAATCGTTAAGGGTCGTTTCAAGGTTGCGCGGAATATATTTATATACAAGAATTGCTCGTTTAAATATATAAGATATATGAAACTCCTGGCGTTAGTATTAAAGAACAATTCTGTACTGTCAGTTACAAAAATGTTGACGGAAATATTGAAGAGAGGTTTATTTTATTACAATAATAAGTTCTGACAGAAACGCAGACTCTGTTTTAAACCATGGTCATAGTATTATGGAATATTTCATTCAGGCAATGATAAAACATGAACACAACGAAGGCCAATTCTGTTTGGGTTGGGTCATATTTTAACGAATTTTACATTTGTTGGGTTACATACCCGAGTCTGATAGGCTACGCCACTGTATGTCATCAGTATGAAACTCTTTTATATGCCCTATGTAATTGCAAGAAAATGACTAAATAAGGACACAAAGGGGATAAATACGACAAAACAATGACGTAAATTAAAAAAAAAAGTGATAAAATGGCCTAAAATATGCACTTTCATAATATGGGCCTGAAAAGGATTAATGTAGAGGAAATTCAGGTAATATGGAATACCAGTTCTTATTTCCCCCATACTTGAGGTAATAGTATTATAATTGGACGAATTATGTTTTTAATTAATAAATTGGGGGTTTTAGAAACTTCTTACAACTTTGACCATAAAATTAGAATTTGTTGTTAATTTTCGATATGTTTATTGAGGGTAATATGGAATACTACATAAATTTCCCACTTAATAATCTTTTCAAGTAACAGATTTACAGAAGAGCTTATTAATTTCTTGCTAAATCTTTTTTCTCGCATAATAATGCACTGAATTGGATTACAATAGTGTGAACACAAGCTACAACATATAGTGCTGGTTTTATTTTGCATTGAAAAATGTATTTGCAGAAATCGCAAACATAATCAAGCTTTTCCGCTCCTGCGGCCATTGTGTGTCCACGTGTTACACATTAGGCACTGGACTCAAACTTCCCCTTTTCTGTCTTCTGAAAACTTGCCACTACAGAAAATGCACTTTGCATCTCCATTCGAGGGACTGTGAAGTTTGTTTGGCATTTCTGCAGAAAAAATGTAAATGTATTAGAAAAAGTTCTAAAGTTATAAGTTTTATTCACCAGAAACAATGCTGGTATTATGCAGTACTTGATATAAATGGAGGACAATGTGGGATACCAGTATTCCATATTACCCACCACGCCATATTGAAAAACAGTGTCACTGCACGAAAATAAAATAAAATTAAAACGAAAGATCTATGCAGCACGAATGTTTCAGCCTGTGTTATAAACCTAATATTTTTTTACATTTATAAGATGCAGATAAATATTTTTCATAAATATTCAGAAAGTTGGAAAGGGTAGAGTGAGAGTGAAAAATTCAATGCCATGACCGGGATTTGAACCACGAATCTACCGGTTACCGTCCGGCTGGTTTAAGCATCAAGCTATCATGGCCAACGTCATGGTAACCGGTAGATCCGTGGTTCAAATCTGTCATGACATTGAATTTTTCAGTCTCACTCTACCCTTTCTAATCATGTCCTACAGACGGCTATTGTGTGGAAAAGCATTAATTACGTTAAAATACTTGTCCGCAAAACGCTATAGATGCTAGAAATCAGATAAATATTCACAGCCAAACACCATGTGACACAAACTAGGTGAAACTGCTTGCAGGGCTCTGAAAGTAACCTCTGATGCATTTCTAGTAGACACAGTTGGATATCAGCAACAAACAAGCATATTAGCCGAACTTCCTCTACAGAAGTTATGCTAGCAGTGCCTAGGCTGCAACAATTAATAGAGGAGATGCCATGAGTATCCAGACCCTGGTTATGGCCAAGCACTTTTAATACTCATTGTACCAAACACAGTTTATCAAGTTTGTCTCCATGTTCTTTTGGACTTAATGGAGCCATAGATACACAGAAATGGTTGTGCAACCACTGATTAGCTTTAATTATGGATTAGACAAATAATTGTTTACCTGTACGAAATCTCATTTCTCAGTTTAGCAATTTAAGTTATGCGGAATATTTATTTTTTAATAAGCTGCTAAATGTGTTTTAATGACTACACAGCAACGCTTATAAATGCTACTATTTGAAAGTTTTGGACATTTGAAGCATGTGGATGCGGGTAATCGGTGCTAAAACTGCCAATTTCTACAAGTTTCATTGGTATTTTTAACCAACAATATTTGAAATTATAATAGGAACTTCATTTTCAAAAATGATAGTCAATGTATACCTAAAACGACCCATGATGAAATTTAAAACTGTTCAATTTTGAAATTCTGTTGTTTCTGGCATATAGTTCTTTACATTTAAAAATTGCATTTTGTTTAGCATTGAAATGTTTCCTGAAAAAGAATAATAAAGTATGCAACAATTTATTTTCTAAAACTTAGACAATATGTTCAATTTGTAATAGGTATATTTGTAATACCTTGAATCCAAATTATCTTCGTGCGCCTTCAAGGAAAGTAGGTATACTAAAATTATGAAAGTAGTTAAACAAATACTGCATAATTAGAAACATTTTGAAGGAGCCGAAAAGATTACGAGAAAACGCTATTTGCGCAGACGCCCGTTTAAACGTCGTATTTGAGCATTTAAATGGATCCTGAATCTACAATGTGTGATAAATTTTGTATGGGAAATTTTAAAAGTGTTCCTCTCCTTCTCAAGTTCATTGAAAATTCAATATCGTAATATACTTAAATTAAAAGAGGATTTTGAATATCAGAACAAATTCAGAGAAAATGGATCTGAAGTTGAGGTCTGTGCTTGGTTTAAATTTCTGTATGGGCCTTGGGAAGTGGCGGATATTATTAAGGAAACAAAATGGGGAATGAAAGCTTATAGCATAATAAAAAATTCTACATTTCTCCAAATTTCTCTGATACTATGTCAAACTGGACAAGTCATTTAAATACCTACAAATATATATTTTCCAGAATATGAACAGCATACATTAATGATAAAATATATTTGTCCTTGGCCGTTTAGAACATAATTGTTTTGGGTACATTTGTAAATTCAATCTATGTTTAATAATACGGTACAAATTACACGTGACGTTACGACCTTTCAGCATTATAAAATCCATGCCCTGCATCAGGCTATTCGCAGAAAGTACAAGATTTTCATTTTATTATTCGTGCAAATATTTCAACATATTTCATTTCAGTCAAACTTGCTGACTATTTTTTGAAGAATAAAACATAACGAAACATTTTTCATGGGAAGATAGTTTGGAGTGGGAGGATTTTCTTGAAAATCTTGACCCATTTTTGGAAGAAGCCAAACTTAAATACCAACCTTGGTGTTTCCCTTACATTTGATTTTAACACGTTTTTCTAAGAGGTCTTTTTTTTTTTTTTTTTTTTTTTTCAAGGGACATGTATTTCCGATGTAATTTCAATATCAAATATTTGGTTGGAGTACAATACTTCCTCTGCCTACACAGAAGGTAAAAATTGTTTTAAAATAAATAAACTTGGCACCATTAACAAACGCAAATAGGATTTCACTCTCGTTTGCTTTTTGCTGGCGAAATTTCAAACATTCATATACATTCGCATATGTATACTTGCATTTTTTGGCATATTTCACCAAGGAGTCTTAAATTATACTCGATTTTAGAAAATTAAATGGCACACGCTCATGGGCAAGGCGGGGGAGCCCCCTCCCCCCCCCCTTTGAAAATCAGTGAATGTAATGTGCAGTCAAGGCTGTTGTTTTAATTTTGATGTAAACAATTTTTATTCAGCACAAATTAATGGAGTCATCCGCAACAAATGTTAAAAGTCGTATCTTTTAAGTTTTGACAACAGAATAATGAATTGGTATTGTTTGTTTGCAAACTTCCCGGGCCCTAATGACAAAGTTGTCGACGGACCCTTAAACACCACTGACTCACTCACTGAAAACTTCCAACATGCGCCCCCCCCCCCCCAACCCCCCTGAAAAAAAGTTTGACGACGTCCATGCACACCTTTAGCAGACGAGCGCTTTTGAAATAAACAGAACCTTTGTATTTTTACTATAACACCGTAAATAAGTGTATTTTGGATCCTGATTTAAAATAAACACGGTCAAATTTGCGTTTTAAATATAAGAAGGTAAGCTAAAGTATTGCATACAGCTTTCTAGTGCTTTATTTGCCAGTGAGATCATCTTCTGTATTTTCCCACTTTGTGAAAAATGGCCTATGATATAAAAACTGAAAGCGTAGAACCTGGCGTGTGTGTTTCTGAGAAGTCTGGCGTTGCATTCACTGCTGTTCGGGTAGTCGTGAGTACGATTCCCGTCAGCTTATTCTTCTCTGCCCTTGGGTACTGTTCAGCCGCCAACGGACCGAAGTACAAAGAGAATTTCCTGGGCAAGATAGCTGCGCGGGTAAATGGCAGCCTTCCTGCCATCTGTGAGTAGAAACGTGAAACAGAGGTGCTGTGATTCTCATCTCCAAGCGTACTTTCGCTGGAAAATCGGAAATGAATGCCTCACCTCTCCACAAATACTTGCTTATTCTCACATTCATTTAAAAATTGAAAATCATCTCTGTAGTGTAAACAGAGAATTACCTAATAAAGTTTGTTGTATGCATCCTTAATACCTACGTGTTTGAGAAAACTGTACCCAAAGCAAGAAAACTTTGATGTGTTGGACTCGCATGACTTTCTCTATTCTTGTACTAACTATTCTTACAAACTCTTATTCCTCTAGCTTCTTCATGATAGTAGATATAAACATTTGTAGCAACTATCTTACTGGCAATTTTCTTGCAGGTGAAAGGGGAATAGTAGGCATTGAGCGATAGTCAAATGTTTTAAAGCTGGCCGCTAAATGAAGGCTTTGAAACTCCATTCTCTTTTCACCGCCAAGAGATAGAAAAGTGAATAGAGCTTCCGTTTGAGAAAAGTATAAGTATTAGAGAACTCAAACAAACAAGGAATATCTCCGAAATTGTTCACACCACAAACAATGCATTTGAACATAAAGTGTGTGTTTTAACGAGATATACATTTTTTTGCAAATGTTTCATCTAAACGGTAGTTTAGGGTGAAGTAATTTTCTTCGCGTCGCATCCTTGAAAGATATTAACTTTAAATACTAACTTTGGTTTTTAACCGATCTTTTGTTTTTGAGTTATGCTGTCCCCCCCCCCTCTCTCTCTCTCTCTCTCTCTCTCTCTCTCTCTCTCTTTCAGTCACACACACACAAACTTTTTTCTCAAAATGCTTTTTTTTTTATTCAGGGGCCTCAAAACATACTATATGTAGTAGAGAAAGTAAAAAACTAAGTTTCGGGAAATTGAGAAAGAAGAACAAAATACGATGTGCTTGGTTATACGTTGCCATTTTAATTAACAACTGGTCAGTAAGAACAATGATATGTGTAAGTTTAAAGCTAAAAAGTTCTATTTTTTATCACATAGAAAATGAAAAGTTAATTGTAACTTTAGAAGCATCTCGAACTCCCAGTTGTCTTTGTTCTACTTCTCCGAATATACCAGCGAAATAATTAAAATAAAGCATTGAGTAGGTAAATGTTAATTGGCCTTGGTTTGTTCTGTTCTGTTCTTGTAGAATATGCAATTGGCCTTTGAAGTATGCTCCCGGGAAATGTGCGTTACTGTTGATATCCCTCAAGTTGACATGTTTCCATTTGCTCCCCTTTCATCTGAAATAAAGTAAAAATTCGTAATTAATGATAAACATCCCCATCGTTTTATTCTGAATAAATCCATTGTCTTGTGCTTATTACACATGTGAATGTGCTAGGTATATGCATATGCATAAGTTAATGTATGCGATCTCTTCAGAAAATGTAGGTATAAATTACACATTTGTTATTCATATTTTGCATTTTAGTCAAAATTTCGATATTAAAAATTTACTGGAATTAAATATTTTGAGGCTCTCTGAATGTAAGGTTTGAGAGAGAGAGAGAGAGAGAGGGAGGGAGAGAGAGAGAGAAGCATAACTCGAAGATGAGACACCAAAAGATATTTACTAGACAGAATGTCTTTGTTTACTCTGTAGAAATTCAGATTAAATTTTGTTTCCAATTCTTTAGGTAATACCTATATATCTGTAGCGTTACAGTGAAGTAAAATATAAAAGTAATTTCTGCGAATTACCTATCAAGGGGAGTCAATGTTAAAGTTTGACCCATTATCTCAGTAACTATTTAAGATAATGAGCTAAATTTTTCAAGGTATATTCAGCGATACCTTTACAGTTGATTGATGAAAAATAAAATACTTCTGTTCATTAGAAGGAAGGTGTAATTTTTTTTTTAATTAAGCTCTTAAAATTTTATTGAAAAGTGATGATTTTTAAATTTAAAAAAATAAGTAATCCATGCGTATAACTTTTTCGTTAAAATAAAGCCTGTTTGGGTACAAGTGTGTGGTAAAAATTTCAGTCCTTAGTGTCAATTAGCTTCTGAGATAATAGAGCATTTGTATAGAAAATGTTACTTCTTCAGTAATTGCTTTCAAACTTAAAATTAGAAAAACATAAATACTCACCAATCCACTTTTTTACGTTTATTCTCTAGAATATTTATTTCCACCACAAAGATTGTAACTCACACCTTCAAACAATGCTTTAGTAAGCAATTTTAAATTTATAATTATGTTTATGTCATCAGAATCATTATTTACAGTAGCATAAACATGTTGGCCTATTTGTAACTTCCTCTGTGAAGCACTTGATAAGTGATGTTTAGGTACCGAAATGCTTTCATTTCCTGCATTGGTTTCATCATATTTGCAAAGTACGCAATAAAACACGCGTAGGTATGTAGACAATACATGAAACCTAGCTTTCCAAACACAACTTAGTACTCCAAAACTCTCACATGGAGGAAATATGAGCGGGATGCCAGTAGCTAAAGTAAAATTAATATCCGTTCAAAATAAACAAAAAGATCTCTCCTCTAACACTAATATTTACAAACTTATTGATGTTTTACCAAGTGAGTGTACCAAAATGTGTTAAAAAGCTACTTCACAAGATTATTTTCAACAATATTTTTAAACTCTTTACAATTATCGTATCTACATGAAAGTTACACCAAAATGACCAGGAGATTCGAAATATTCATATGCAATTACAACATGAAAAGGGATTTTAAAAAATTGCGAAAATCCCATTGCCACTCCCCTTAAGTTTCTAAAATATTGAAAAAATGCAGGGGTTGCCTTTCTGTTGCAAAGCTCTGTCCATTACATAGGTATTTGAAATTCTCAGCGGAAATATGGTTATGCTGTGGAATTATACACTTTGCACTTTCTGTAGATCTGATATGGTCTTTGTTATCCTTTTACTTGGTAAAATATTAAACTAATAAATTGTAGTTTTCAAAAGTTGGAACAATTATTTATATCTATTGTGAAAAACATAATTTGTGATTATACCTTCATATATTTATCACATTTTTTCCATTCTCATTCTTCAATAACTATTTATACAAAAGCTTACTCATCCATGTACATGATGTTAATGGAAATAAACATTTGTAAAATTACTTTGTTATCTATTTCCTTCTTGGTAAAATGCGAATGGGAAAATAAAGGGCTTGACGTCCGGGATGTTATGTAATGGCTTGGAGTTTCCTTTCTCTTTGTATGACCAGGAGGGATAAAAATAAAGAATGACAGAAACAAACAAATAACGTCCTCCAATTTGAGAAAAGTATAAGCATTTGAAAATTCAAAGCAATAACAAATAATATTTCTGAAATGCTTAACTCAAAAAAAAAATGACATAAATTGTCTCCTTTAATGATATCTACAATTTCTGTATAGTAATATTTTGTCTATCTCTTACGGCTTACCATTTATACAAAAGTCATTGAGAATGCAGAGGACTTCACTGGTTGTTCCCAGTAATTTCTCATGAAAATATCTTAAACATACAATATTTCAATTAAAATTACAGCCATTTTTGAGAAAATAAAAATGTTAGAAACGATAGTTTGGGGTGGGGGTATTTTCTTGAAAATATTCGTGTTGGGGAGATACCAGTTTAAACAGTAAGTTTGGTATTTAACCAACTTTTAATCTTTGAATTAAGCTGTTCACAGACACACCAAAATTGACTTTGAACTATAATACAGAAATGTAAATATTTTAATGTGAGCTATAAACATAAAGTGCTAGTTCTCATGCAATGTCCCACTTGATTTTAAATTTTATCTTTACAGAAGTATCTCTGAAGAAATGCAGGCGACATTTATCTGTAGCAATACTAATAATTTGTTTACAGTATTCCGCGAGATATTTATTAATTCATTTATTTAATATTAATAGTGATTTAAAAGTAAACAACTTACAATAACATTCATTCATTTTAATAAATACTTATTTTCAAAGTTGGCACTACAACTAATCCAGTAGGCTGTGAGAACAACAATAAGTTTAGCGTTTAAACCAGGCAAATGAGCAGTTGGACATTTGCGTTAGTAGGCTATTCATTAAATGCAAGCCTGCTCTGTTTATTCGTCTCTTCAATTAAGATATCAATATCCTCACTAGAATATTCGTCAAAATATTTTGTCTGCCACTTTTGAATGACCCGACAATTTATTTTACTGTGCATGGGTACTTCAGAAGTTCAGAAACGTAAAAAAAAAAAAAAAAAAAATTCAGGTTGGCGGAACCGCAAGGAGGACGCGATATAATCAAAGCGGTAATACCACGACCAATTGGTGATAACCCGGCTTGACTGGAATAATCTGTAGTAATCACACGAAAGCGTTTCATATGGCGACTATTCCACTCATACGTGACTTGGTTGAAATCAATCAATCATGTGCATAACAATTTCAAATTTCAACCAATGACAGCCTTCATTCGCGAACAATTTATCACGTCTCATTATCACCTTCTCTGAATTTTAGTTATTACCCCCTCTGTTTTCCTATGTTATGATCAGGCTAGAGAAACAGCTGACGGCCGCTACAGAGCCGCTATTCAAATGTTAAAAATGGCTGACTCTAGCTTTGGTGAACCATTTTCTGTTGAAATACCTACACGAAATGATTCGAAGAGGGAAACCTCAGAACACAGAGTACGACAGGAAATATGTTTGGAATCAGTTTGACAAATTTGGTATCGAACGATATTATAAATTAACAGCAGATACTCCAACATCTTAAAAGAATGGAGCATCAATATGAGAATTTTACCGATGGGCGCTGATGTATGTATTCATGCTACATGTTACTTTTAGGTTAGTAATTACAATAGAACATTTAACTAACACTCCATTGGCTATATCATCCTTTAATTGGTGAAGTAGTCGTAATAAATGCAACTCGTGATTGTCAAATTCTCGAGTCACGATTGATCACTTGACAGTCACTCGTGGCGTTACTTATGAAAATTTTGTGAGCACGAAGCGCGAGAGAAAAATTATTCCAAATATGAAAACCCCGAGTGGTAGAGTATTCAGCGAAATAATTATTAATTCATTTATTTAATACTTAAGACGTGTTCAGAAACGCAAGAAGAAGTTCAGGTTGGCAATAAAGCTATAATATCACGACTTAGAGGTGATAATCCGGCATGGGTGAAATAGTCAAACCAAGTTACACTAACACAAAATAGGTAGGTATATCGGGTTAAACTTTAATAACGCTGGTTTAAAATACATAAATTAGGAAATGCAGTATCGAATCCAGTTAAGTGAGTGAAATATCGAATATTTATTTCACTCGCATGCATTTCTCTATTCACTCTTCTTACAACTAGTTATCCTTCTATTTCTTATTAATCCAAATGAACCTTCCAATTCACTTTTATTTTAGAATACAGTAAGTAAAGCAATATTAAAAAACGAATAACCACTTACAATTTGAGAAGAGTAAGTACATACCTATAAGTATTTGAAAATTCAAACCAATAATGGTTGTCTTGGGAAGGATTAATAAAAACAATTATTTGATAAAAAGATCTACATTTTTTATCGTAAGCTTTTGTCCATCTCTTAAGGCTTACCAGTTAAGCAAGTATTCAGAATGAAGAACACTTCTCTGACTGTTAACAGAAAATTCAAGGTGTACGTTTCATTTCTTATGAAAATATATTAATCTTTTTAAGAAAACACACTTTTTTCGGTTTTTCCATGTAAAGGTAGTTTGGGGGAGGGAAAGGTATTTTCTTTAAAATCTCTGTGAGACATCCTTGGAAGATCCTGAACGTAAATACCAAGTTTGGTGTTTAACCGACATTTTGTTTTTGAGTTGTGCTGCTCACAGGCGCTTATATATACGGAGTTTTTCCTTAAAGTGCTTTCCGTTTCTGTTTTCCTAAAGAGTATCAAGATGTGTGTTTTCGGTGGAATTTCGGTATCGGACTACGATACCTTACTATAGATCAGCAGCAGAGAAAATGAAAATGCTCCAAGCCAAATTTGTAATAACAGTCAAATTCAGAAACGGAGTAGCAGACCACTGTTGTGACATTTTTCCTCTATTCACTTCCAAATTTCTAATTTTTACTTAGCCTTTTCTCTTTTGTTTGCTATAAAAGTATTATTTTATAACCTTGCACAAAGTTGTTTCAGGAAACTTGACTGATATTTAATACCCTTGGTGTAATTGCGTTAGTCCTTCAGTGACTTTATTTTGAGCTCAAATGATTTGTTATACCATGTGCACGTATTATGAATCTATCCGTGATTCGTTTGTTTTTTGTCTCTCTTTTAACAGCATAGCGGCTTTGCGCTGGGCGACTGTTACCGTAATTAAAAGGAACACACTATTCTGAGGAAAACACAGTTTTCTTGTATCATCTATGAACAATTCCAGCACAGGGACATACAAGATAGTCTTTCGCAGTGTCTCTTAAACCAAAGAAATTAAAGAATCCGATGACTCTCGCTCTATTATAAACTTGCATAGGGCAATGCGTCGGTGAAATACGATAAACAAAAAATGGTGAACAATTTCGTTTCCTTTGTTTTTAATGCCCTTATGATTTGCACTTTCGCGTTACAGTTTTTTTATTATTATTATTATTTTTTTTTTAATATCAAAAGGTTTAAAGTCACAAATGGATATTTAATTGGCCTTGTAGCATTTAGGTTCAGCATTATTCACTTTTCAAAATTCTCTTTGGACTTCTGTATAGCCCGCAACTTATTTCGGAATTTTCAGGAATTATAGATTTAGGCATTGTTATTAAGTAGTTCAGCTAAGCTAATTATTTTCCATATCTCAAATTAGAAAGGTTGAAAAATTCAATAACAAGTGAAACATAAGCCTGTTTTTCTTTTAAAGTAATTAAAATTAAGAAACGTCTACACGACAATTTATTTATACCTATTCTTATATTAAGTTTAAATTAAACATTTGGGAGCGATACGATAAATTGTAGGGTCGAAGCATCTCTCTTTACACCACAAAGTGGTTAGGAATAAAGAAATTAATATGTTTGACATTCCTAGCTTAAATTTTGTGTGCAGTATATGTTTTATGTACGTACTCAGCATATGGTAAAATGTTCAAAGTAATCAGAAGAAAACGTGGATTTTGACAGACGCATTGCCTAATATATTCTAATATCCATATAAAAATGATCCTTCTATTCACGTTACGTTAATCATAACAACGTTTTGTCAAGCAGTAATCTAAAATTAAGTGATATACGGACTGGGATGGCATACCCGCTACGGAAAACGCAACGCAACTGTCCGCGACAGTTTTCTGTTACCCACGCGGAATACAAGATGGTTTGTAGACCCGCCATGACAGTTTAGTCTGCGAAAACTTCTGATCAGTAGAATGGCTACAAAAAAGTGGTCCGATACAAATTGTGTGTCTCAATTACCGCTACATTTTTTTGCATCACAGTTTATCAGTTGCACAGAATTACAGCGAATTAATTCAAAATGAAAAGAACTTAAGGCTATTCACATAAAATTCAAGATACCTTTTATTGTTCATGCAAACAGCTTAAGCATATGATATTTCAATCACAGTTGTTAAACCCTTTTTTTAAGTAAATTAAAGATAACCAAAAAAGTGTGTAAAGGGTAATTAAGATGAGGGAAGTTTCTTTAAAACCTTCGTATCCCATTCTTGAACGATGATGAACTCAAATACATGTTTTGTATTTATCCTACCTATACTTTTCGCTGTTCACGTTTTTGTAAAAATGCCATTTTTTGGATAGATATTGAAATTTTGTGTGGAAATACTTCATCTACCTACGGTGGTTGCTGGGTAGAAAAAGTAAAAAGGAGCTTTATTATAAAATACCTATACGAAGTAACTGAGCAAGGGTTTTAAATTAAAAACTTACTTTAAGAAACGGTTCAGTTCAAACGGCTATAGCGTTAGCTAAATATATGTTTATGGTGTGTTTTAAAATACTTCCACAGAAAGCGCGTTTTTCTAGCACTTTAGACTGAAAAACTGCTTTTATTTTATGAAATAAAATATACGAAAAAGAAGAAATCACTTAACACAAGAAGATAACTTTCGGTATAAGCTAAGTTACCTCATTTGCAATTTGTTAAAATAAAAAATAAAAAAGACACAATGGTCCTTAAGTCTTTTACTTTTGTTTTTGTGTATCATACTAACTGAAAAAGCTAAAAGTAATGCTTTTTTCTGCACAGAATTCGTACTTAATTTTCTGTTTTAGTTAGTCCTTAATGAGTTATTGTTATCTTCTGTTTCAATAAACAAATAAAATTAAGGTTCGAATTATCCTATATACCTACCCCTTCAAATATCTACCATACCTTAGTATTTAACTTGGCTGCCCAAAAACTGAATGCCTGTTTTATTGTAATATTTGGTATGCTGGTTCTTTTAATAAGGCCAAACTTGCAAATTTTGTACTTATATACAAAATTATTTAATATTGCATTGGAATGTTGTTTTGCAAATGAACCTCTTTCCTGAGCTAATTTATAAACAAATCTCAAAGTATTATTCTCGCATTTTCTTAGGTACCTAACTCATATTTACTTAAAATAAATAATTTCGGGAGACATAGCAGCACCTTGCTCACTTAACAACCCCCACTCCATTCACTCCATCATACACTAGTGTTAACCTTAGGAAATGTTTGATGTGCGAGGGTTTTGTTTAATTTTCATTGTTTATTAATGCATGTCGGCTGCAGTCGTCCGTGAGCTGAAAAATATTCCTGCTACAAAACTAACTTGTGCTCAATGTTATTGTTTTCGTTGAATAACCTAGAGGACCTACACTGCATTTCTAGGATTTATTGAAATACTGTAGCAAAGCCAAGACAGTAGCAAACAGAATTTCGTTTACACAAACACAAATGTAAAACTCGGTAACCGGATTTGAAGAGTAATAATGGGGTATAAACGCCCAGGAGTCAATGACATTAAAATAAACTTGTTCTGCATGACACCCTTGATGAAAATAAAAAACCTGTTTTAGCATTACCCTAGTAACATACTTTTCTTGCAAAATAAACGCAGTAGTCATATGAGACCTAATGTAAGGATTTTTACCACCATAAATGCTTAAGCTAAACCACAACTTCCGTTACTTAAAAGCATCGGTTATTCTTGTGCATAAGTAAAAATACCTGTTTATGCATTCCTTGCTGCGATTATAATATGGAAGAAGGCATATTCGATCGCTAGACGACACAAATACGATATTTTTGTAGTTATAAACACTGCAACACTAGAACGAGTTTAATAAACGTAGTTGTGTATTACCTGCAGATTTTAAAACACACAGTGATGCGTACTGCTGTTAATTGTGTGGCGACTTGCGGAAAAAGTGCATAGTGTGCTACACTGCCATCTAGCGAGTAAATGTTGAACGAACTCGATAACCTTCAGCAGTTCAGGAGTCGCTCACCAGATGGAACATCGGTATAATCGCATAATAAAGAGAGCAGGGACAAGCGTTGCCTTGCATAGGCCATGTACGTGGGTACTTATATCCTACTCTGTATTGTTTTAGCAATGCTTTTGTATCTGATATTAATGCTCTGTGGGTAATGAAAGACATTCTTTGACACAAGCAATGACCGCATATCCATTGATTAATGCTGTATGAACAATGAAAGACGCTTTCTTTTACACAAGCCATGACCGCATGTCCATTGGCAAGTCATGTTTGACGACACTAAAATCAACTGTTTGTACACTATAGGCACTAGCCACCAGAATATGAGGTAAGGGGAACGTTACCTTTAGTGCAGTGATGTACATGGCTAGTTTTCAGCAGTAACAGTGTATCGTTTTAATCGCAGTATTTCTGGAGAGTTTTGTTTAGGGTGGCGTCTTCTGTCGACCACTAAACGACGTTGTGGATTTTTAATTGGTTCCTAAAATAAGAAAGTATAAATTTCTTCAGCGAAATATTACTTTTCGGTTTGTTTACCTGCGTACTGGCAGAATCGGCTGTTCTTTTTGCAGTAAATTTTCATTAAATGCGGGTGTTCTTTTCTATTTGTCCCAAACTCTTTCCCTTCTTCACCATGCTTTCCCTCTTTATTTCCGTTCCTCTCATAGTCTGTGTGTCTCTTATCTCTTTCTCTCTTTTTCTCTTTCTCCTTCGCACTCTACCATTAACTCTGTTGCATACTCTCTTCTCTTTCAATTGCTCTCCATTTCTCATTCCTTATTTACCCTACTGTAATGCTCTATTCTTCCGCAACCTTCACCACAGATTTGGTTGTGAGCAGTATGTCAAGCCTTGAAACTTCATACTCCACACATGATATCGCGAGTGACAGTTAAAAATGGCGAAGTATTGAAAGATTCAGAATATCTCGAAAATGCGAATATTACTAAAATGTTACTTTTCAAATTAATTGTGTCTTATAGTGAGTTCTACATTTCTTGTGCAGTATTGCTTTGTCAATAATAATAATAATAATAATAATAATAATAATAATAATAATAATAATAATAATAATAATAATAATAATAATAATAATAATAATAATAATAATAATAATATAATGGTAACAATAGTAATAATAATCCTGAGGAGCAACGACCCTTTCCGGGCCAAGGCCTACCGCCCAACCACTGCGTCCCCCACCTCTGCCCATCAGAGGTGTCTTGAATGGGGTGCAGTGCTGGAGATGGGACGCGGTCAGCGCCCCGGTCCCTCACGGCCGGTTACATGGGCATTGCAACCAGGGATCGTACTTTTCAGTCAAGTAGCTCCTAAACTGGCCCCTCACTGACCTAACGAGGCTGAGTGAACTCTGGACCAGGTCTCCCAGCGGGAGAAAATCCCCACGCCGGTACTGGGAGTTGAACTCGGGTCTCCCGCTTGGTAAGCAGCAGTGGTACCACCGCGCCAAGAAGACCGGTTTTTCTCTATATCTTTCTTATTTATAAATTATACAAAACTCCTTCCTATTAAAGAGGCATTCACAGGCTATTCCCAGAAAATTCAAGTGAAGCGGTTTATTTGTTATTTATATATCTATATATCTTAAATATATGACTTCTTTGTCTGTACATTATCTTCGTTAACTTCGAATATAACGAGAGAGCAAAAAACCTCTGAACGGGCTACGCGTTGTTTTGCCTGTACGCATCCTCGGCGCTCGTTGCCGTCTGTCGCGACCATAGAAAGGCGCGGAAGAAATCATACAACTTTTTTAAAACTACTTTTAAAGGCTTTATTGACCAACTTTATGAAAGAAGATGCTGAAACTCGTCACCGTCGTCCAAAACATACATTTTTGCCACCTCTTTTGGAAACTATCCGTTACTCGCCGTAGTTCACGTTGAGACATGCTGGCAATTTCGAGGCAGATATTTTGTTTTAATTCTTCCAGGTTGTGTGTGTTTGTGTTGGACACCTTATGTTTTAAGTTACCCTAGCGATAGGAATCGCTTATTGGAACTCTGAGGAACCTTTCTCCACTAATGGCACACCATACACCAATTTTTTATAGTTATGGAGTTATAGGGCCAATTTTTTTCGAGTCAACAGTAAGATGCCCTCACACATGTGAATACAGGTTTGCCCCCCGCTCCTTTTTTTTAAGAGAATTAACCGACAGGGAGTGGGATTTTGCCCTTTTTTTTTTTTTTTTTTTTTTTTTTTTTTTTTTTTTTTTTTTTTTTTTTTTTCAACAAGACTCCGCAACAGCTCATACGCCCGATCTTTCGATGAGAATAATTGAAAGTGTGTTTCAGGACAGAATTATTAGTAGAGATTTGTGGTCCTGCGACCTAACCCCCTGTGATTTCTATCTCTGGGGTGACTTAAAACATAAAGCGTACAGAAGAAACTCACACATTCTGGAAGAATTAAAACAAAATATCCTCCAGGAAGTTGCCAGTATTTCTCAACGTGAACTACGACGAGTGATGGATAGTTTCCTAAAGAGATGCCAAAAATGTATGCACAACGACGGTGGACAGTTTCAGCATCTCGTTTCATAAAGTTGGTAAGTAAAGCCTATAAAAGTAGTTTTAAAAATGTTGTATGGTTTCATCCGCGCCTTCGTACGATAGCGACAGACGGCAACGAGCGCCGAAAACGCGGACAGGTAAAACACCGCGCAGCTCGTTAGGAACATTTTTGCTCTCCCCGTATTTAGTAAATGAGAAATAGCAATCGCTTTATTTTCTTTGCATGTCGTAATCAGGTGTATGATAAATAATTGTATACAGAAAGAGAATGTGCCCAGATAACATTTGAAAGTAGTGAACCGACATTTTATAATTAACAACTGAGAATCTAATTTTCTCGATGACCGCAGACCTGGTGACCTAAGATTGGGGAATTTTCATATTTACCAGCTTCACCTCTGTTTCGTTGTGTACAGGTTGTTAAGGGCATAAGTGCAGATATTTGTATTGGTAACGGAGGTCAGTGTAATGAAAAATATCACATCAATATTTGCTTCATTTGCGGACTTATAGTTTTACATATTTAGAGTGGTGTGTTTTCAGGTTGATTAACATCAAATAGGCGTGCCACAGAAGGCATGACGTACAGTGGGCGGAAGAAATCCTATGATGCGATAACGAATGTTACATCCGAACTGAGTTCGAATCCTTTCTGCAAGGTCAATGACCTCACATTACCTACACCAATGTCTCGCGCATTGAAGTGTGAGGCAAAACGGATTGTCTATCTCACAGGCGTTGTTCATTTCGCGACGCAGTTTTACGACCATGCAAAAAAAAATCAGGTACTAAGCTATGTTATTGGTTTGTGGGAAAACTGTTCGATGAAGAGAGAGAGAGAGAGAGAGAGAGAGAGAGAGAGAGAGCTATTAACAGGCCGAAGTGAACACATAGTAAGGTGCCATTTATCAAAATATCTGCACTTCTACACTTAACACCTGTATGTTAGAGGTTTCTGTATTAGGTGAAAATATGTAACTATGGCATCAAAACCAAGGTACAAAACTTCAAAATTATCTAAAGTATCACTCGACTATTCCAAGTGATGATTGTTCCACCACCAATGGATACTTAGATAGGCTGTATGCAGCATTTCTAGTAACTTGGAAGACTGCTGGAGTAGATTAAGGAAGTCAGACCTTTCCGCCGATGTTTATCATCCTCTTGCGTACATATCTGGTGATCTTTCATCCGTCATTAAATTGAAATTTTATAAATTTGTCCTCGGCCATTAAGCGTATACACTATGAAATAGGCACTATCCAATAAAAAAGAAAGGATTATATGCCTTGTAATATTAAACAAGTCTACATCTGTAATGTTTTTACATATGATCATGCTCGAGTTTTCAGTCACTTTGGTACCGGTTTGTTAATAGCCAGTGCTGTAAGAAATTAAAATAATTAGGAATAAAGGGGAGTATTCACAATAAAAGTCACCTAGATCATTGGAGAGTAATTTAATAAAGATCAGAGGAAGTTAAATAAAATTAATGAAATCGTCATTCAAGTTTAGAAAGCTATCCCTTTAACGCGTGGCACTTAGCTATGGCAGACACAAAATTTAATGGCGGCTGACAGCTAACTATTATTATTATTATTATTATTATTATTTATTATTATTATTATTATTATTATTATTATTATTATTATTATTATTATTATTATTATTATTATTATTATTATTATTATTATTATTATTATTATTATTATTATTATTATTATTATTATTATTATTATTATTATTATTAGTATTATTATTATTATTAGTATTATTATTATTAGTATTATTATTATTAGTATTATTATTATTAGTATTATTATTATTAGTATTATTATTATTAGTATTATTAGTATTAGTATTATTAGTATTATTATTATTAGTATTATTATTAGTATTATTATTATTATTATTATTATTATTATTATTATTATTGTTGTTGTTAGTATTGTTGTTGTTATTATTATTATTCTCTTTCCTGTTGCGCGAATACATTTTATGGATGCAAATGATATTTATATTAGCGGCTTTACAGCACGATTTTACAGCGTTTTCAGCTATACAACACCGCAAGGCGTGGCAAGCCTCTGATTGGATACTGTGCTGAGCCACCTGTCATTAAATGTTTTGTCAGTAAGTACTATTTAGATTTGAGTCACCTCTGTTTTTCTTCCCAATTTTCTATAGTTCATGCTATGTTCCAGAGATTCTTTTTCTTATAGGGCTTATACCTTACACCTGCTTATTCAGTTAAGGGGAGGCATCAGTGAAATTTGGGCAAAGATGACAAAATGTGGTTTTTCGTGTTTTGCCTTAAAATTATGTCTGTGGCTTGTACTTTCAGAATCTACGGTTGCTTATGCCGCAACCCCATCTAAAAGACCATTACATCATTATTTACATGCCAATGTGTGGGTGGGCGTGGCTCCTGAAATGCATTCATTACCCCATTGCAGCAAAATCGCATACAGCTTTGAAGTTGAAATCAGACGATTAGATTCAGTGATAGTGGATGTCTCCAGAGACATCTTGTGGGATTTTCTGCAAACATTCATTCCGGTAAAGCAGTGCTAAAGTATGACGAAATTTTTGTCTGTGTACATTGTTGGCCAGGTGGTCGTGTTTTTCTGATATCACACAAGAATTTTCGTTTCTAAAATGAAATTGCAGTGACATCAGTCATAGTGAATTCAATATGGGTTGTGAGGTTATAAAGAAAAGGGTCACAGCTCGTAAGGTAAGTACAATCAGCAAAAGCATTAATAATGCAAGGGATAAGCGAACACTAAAGCAGAGTGCACTAAGTGCATTAAATAGATTCAAATCAGAAAAAATAAGAGTAGCAAAACTTAAAGAAGAAGCTGAGCAGTTAACTGAAGGACCTTCATATGGTACAGGGAAATTCCAAAGCATTAAATATGTTGTCCTACAATTAAAACTAGTCATTTTTCTTCGCTTTGTATTTTTTATTTTATTTATTTTTTTACATGTTTTAATCTTCAAAATACTCATTCTGGTGCAATTCATAATAGATTTCTTTCAAATGTTTCATTCATATTCTGATTTTGGGAATTATTAATAATTTGAAAAAAAAATGGCCATCGATGTATTTAATAATTTATTTCTCCAATACTGTTTATTTCATTTATAACAAATCATAGTTTATAGAACTATTTCTTATACTACACTAAAATTGCAGCTAAATAAATACATAAGTAAATAAGTAAATAAATAAATACATAAATAAAAAAATAAATATTTTGTTTTGCACAAACTATCCTACATAGAAAAGTGAAATTTGGTATACCTACTACATATACTTTTGCAAACACGCAAACAAATTTTCACATCACTGTGGCAAAACTTGTGGATTTTAGTCATTTTCACAGATGCCTCCCTCTAAACACAGTATTTGATGTGCTTTAGTGAAATCAACTTTAAGAGCGACTGTAGAAAAGTACGACTAGTTTTCATTGGTGTATTACACAGTTTTAAGGGCAACTATATGTGCTCCCTTCCCACCTGTTAATTGCTATTAGACTTCCTTGTTTCCCTTCCTCTATAAAAGCTGCACAGCAGCTGTGGAAACTAAACTCCCCAGAGTGAACTACTCTGCCAGTTGTCTGTCAGTCTGTAGATCCAGAGCGTGAGAGAGGGAGTAGCAGTTTGTCCAGTAGTTGGGGCCCCACTTCTTCACATGACACACTTCTCTTTACTTCGCTCTAAGAGCGCCCTAAAAAATTGCAGTAATGTCACAGCTCAAACTTGAATAGCATGTAAACAGGTTTGAAGGAAGGTAGGAAGAATTGTGCGGAACGGTCACACAAAGATAGGCTTGTCATCCTAGGGGCAGTGATATATAAGCTGCCTACACGCGCCATAACCCCGCTCCTTCGCAGTTCAGTGAGAACTATACGCAAATAGTTTGTTTTCACTTGTGATTTGTAATTGCATATTTAAACATGTTCCCATGCAATTAGCATACAATACACGTAGTTTTAAACTCTTACATTTTAAAATTAACATTTTAAATATGTTAGTGACAAAATAATAAAGTCCTTACTTGGAGGACAGTATTTGCAAAGGGACTGGACTGTAATCAAGGCACATGCACCTCAGGAGTGAAATCTTGACATCAAAATTTTGTGATCATATAGTGCTTCCAGAAGAAATTTTCCCAGTTAGTAAGGACTTTTCAAATGTTACCCAATAACGTGGAAAAAGCATTCTTAGGATAAACCTTTGTGCTAACCGATGAATTTCATAAACTTGACCTAATCATTTGGAGAATATGACTATTGCATACTACAAATCAAATTACAGCAACCAGCATGACGTCTAAGGAAGGATGGACGTTGTAAGTACCAAAAAGTATAAACTTGAAGCTAGCAACTTTCGTGCTTTATTAGTGCATATTTTAAAGATTTTGAGAGCAGAAATGCATGCATGCATTAGATATTTTAGTGCATATAATTCCGATGTCTAATGATGACAGTGCTTAATTGTAGAACAACTCACTAAAGTGGTGCGTTCTTAGCGATAAATATCGTGTATGCAAATTGCTATACTCTTGTTGTGTCCTACTCTAAATGGTGCTCCGAAATTCTATCAAACGCGGAGGGTTGGGAAACCATTAGTATATATTTCAAGGAAACTGGCTCTAAGAAATCTATTGTCTTTTGAAATGTACTTACTTGTGACATTCTCAGTTCTAGAACTTGTATTAGAAAAATATGTTCCTATTCTACTTACATGCTGGTCTATCACAATTATTAGAAGTTGTGTGTTAAGTTTCAAGCGGATATCGTTAAGTTTTCTAAGTAAAACAGTTTAGTTTACTTCTATTAAAGTACGAGTAATTAAAAGTGTGTCGCACACGCTCAAAATATTGCAATTTTGAATATATATATATAATTACTACCACTTATTTAAAGACACACAAAGCTGGAATATAGAACCTTTCCAATATTCTGGTTGTTTTCACTAAAAATCTTAAAGCTGTAGTTTTCGTAACAATTTACTGTTAGTGGTCGAATTAGTTATGTCTTACACTGAGTAATTGAAAGTGCAGCAACACGATATGCCAACTATTAAAGTCATTCTTTGTGAGTTACTTCTGAAAATTTGAACACAATTGGTTATAAACTACATCGTATGGAACGTTTTTATATGGGAAAGTGTTAGATTTTTTCGTAAAGACATTAGAAGTAAAGATACAAGGAGAGAGTGGGAGAAAGATCCCGGATATTGTGAGAAGGCAGAACGGAAAAATTGGGAGACGTAGAAATAAGACGGTAGCGGAAATGGGAATGATGAGGAATAGGAAGGTGGATTGACAGGGCCTCCCCTACCCTGTGATGGCAGAAGGGAAAGAAGGATTGTAAGAAAAATCTTATGTGTTGGACTCACATGACTTTCTCTACACTTGTACCATTCTTACAAACTCACCTATCTACCTCATATAGGCTTTGAGGGATAGTTAAATATTTAAAAGCTGTGAAATTCATTCTCTTTGCACGGCTAAGAGATAAAAAAGTGAATAGCGACCTTCCATTTGATAAAAGTGTAAGTATTGCAAAACTCACACAAATAACAAGGAATATCTCCGAAATTATCCACTCCACAAAAAAAAAAAAAAAAAAAAAAAAAAAAAAAATTGCATTCGGACATAACTGGTGTGTTTTAACGAGATCTATATGTTTTGTACAGTAAGATTTGGTGTATCTCATAAGGTTTACCAGTTATGCTGAAATCATCAAGAATAAACAAGACTAGATGTCTATAGCCAGAAAATTCAAAATATGCATTTCATTTTCTATATAAATATGTTAAATATATGTCATTTTCATCAAAATCGTTTGAGCCATTTTGAGAAAATGAAAAGTTTCCAAAAATGTTGTATGCAAAGGGTAGTTTAGGGTGGAGGAATGTTCTTCAAAATGTTCGTGTCGCATCTTTGAAAGACTTAGTTATGCTGTTCACAGACAGACACACACACACACACACAGAGAGAGAGAGAGAGAGAGAGAGAGAGAGAGAGAGAGAGAGAGAGAGAGAGAGAGAGAGAAGAGAGACCTTTTCCTAAAACTGCTTTTTTTTTTATTCAGGGTGCCTCAAAACATATATTTCCGGTGAAATCTCGACATCGAATTTTTGGATCGAATACAATACTTCCTCTACTTCCTATACGTAGTAGAGAAAGTAAAAATCAGTCAAGTAGGTAAAAGGCATTGGAAGTAAATAGAGACGATTGGGCCAACGGTCACGAGTTGAACCTTTAAAAGACTTCGAGAGGAAATCCATACTATGTAATTGAACCTGAAGTTTCAAACTATTTTTGCACATAAAGGCTATTTTCAGATTTTTTTTTTCTTTACTTTTTGTGTTCTGCGTTTTTGCAGATTTCTTATTTTACTATTTTATTATTATTTTTTAAAACTAATCCAATTTTCAACTTCTTCATGTGTTGTTTACAAAATTATTTTACATGCGACTAGTTGAACATTTTTATGTAATATCTATCTGAAAGCGTTTCCAGCATTTAAACTGTTTAAAAAATACTGACGCATTAATAAAGAGATTCTGCACAGACGTTGATAATTTTTAACTTGGACAGTTTGTTTCCTCCGTCATTCCCAAGCTCATACTCACAGCAATTTCCAAAATATTATATACATATTATATACACCAAACTTTAAAGGTTAAACAATCGTGCGATTTCACACAAATTATAAAACTAATAAAATAGAAATTCATGAACTCCAGAACAGGTAAACTACAATAATGTGTTTTTGTTTTTACGTATTCCAAATGCAATTTCCTCTTCGTTAATTTTGCTGATAGAATGGTTTAAAGAGGAGACGAATGGCATTTGGAGTTTGAGTGTATGAGAGGTTTGCACATACCGACATTCTTAAGTTCGTCCGGGCCGACCCGGCCTCGACCAAGTCCGAGAAGAGGTCATAGTATACCCCCGACCGAGGCCAGAGACCGGCGCCAGATTGTATAATTCTACTTTAATTATTTTTAGTTGTTTACATTACTACTACTGCTACTACTACTACTACTACTACTACTACTACTACTACTACTACTACTACTACTACTACTACTACTACTACTACTACTACTACTACTACTACTACTACTACTACTACTACTATTATTATTATTATTATTATTATTATTATTATTATTATTATTATTATTATTATTATTATTTGAAAAGTGTCAGCAGACCTCTAGGGTGTATATCATTTTACCGAACCACATAATTGTAATGCCCACCACAAGAACCAGATATAATCGCCTGGGTTCGAACTTGGACGGCCTTAGTGAGAGGCGGGCGGTCTAACCACTCACCTACGGCGCCGCTGTAATATATTTCGTGTGATATAACTAGAGCGCGGAACCGCGTGCACTCACATGCGATACAGGTTAGTTGGACACGGATGATGAATGACGTAACTGGTACCGCGCAGCCGTCATATATGCACGGGCATCAGCAGACGCCTGCAGCTGTTTAAATTCACGAATAGCCACAGTAGAACCGATACGCCCTAAACTTGTGGCTTATTGCACAATCATCCGCCCTCTAGTTATAACATGCAGAAAACAAAGTGATTCTAATCATTCTAACTCATGAGCATGAAAAGCAACGTGATAAACCATAAGATCTAGGAAGGTCAGTTTAGACGATTTTAAAGCGTGCGTTTTTGCCGTACAATGAACGACTTTTATATACAAGAAAAAGAAAGACACTTAAAACATCCAGTATAATTGGTTTCGACGGCGGCATTAATACACTCCAGAACATCCTACTTACACTTTGATTTTAAATAATTTTAGTGCATATAAACCCGTTTTCTACTAGCGTGTGTTTGTCATCCCTGTTCGCATCCTATTTCGTGCGTTTGCGTACTGCTTTGCTATGCATGACTTCTTGTCTACTTGAATCGACTGCAGGTATACGGAATAGAGAAAGTTGAAACATGTCTAATTTTCCAACTGTGACACTTCTCAAGAATTGCTGATTGCTTAGGGTTACCAGATTATTCTATGGAAATGTAAGACACAATAGTAACAAATCTGATGTGTTGCACTCGCATGACTTTCTCTACTCTTGTACTAACCATTCTTACAAACTCTTATTCCTATATCTTCTTCGTGTTAGTTGGGATAAACATTCACAGAAATTATCTTATTGCTTATTTCCTTGCAGGTGCAAGGGGAATATGGGAATACAGTAGGCTTTGAGCGATAGTCAAATATTTTAAAGCTTTTAAATTCCGTTCTCTTTGCACGGTTAACATATAAAAAATTAATAGCGATGTTGCAGTTGACAAAGTTCTACAAAACTGGCACAAACAAAAGGAATATCTCCGAAATGATCCACTCGACAAAAAATGCATTCGGACATAACTTGTGTGCTTTAACTAGAGCTACATTTTTGTACAGTAAGATTTGGTCTATCTCATACGGTTTACCAGTTATGCTGAAGTCATCAAGAATAAACAAGACTAGATAGTCTAGCCAGAAAATTCAAAATATGCATTTCATTTGCCATATAAATATCTTAAATAGGTAGGTATATGGCATTTTCATAAAAATCGTTTGAGCCATTTTGAGAAAATGAAAATTTTCCAAAAATGTTGCGTGTAAAGGGTAGTTTAGGGTGAAGGAATGTTCTTCAAAATGTTCATGTTACATCTTTGAAAGATATTAAACTTAAATACAAACTTTGGTTTTTAACCGACTTAGAGTTATGCTGTTCACAGATACACACACACCCTCTCTGTCTCTCTCTCTCTCTCTCTCTCTCTCTCTCTCACACACACACACTCACATACACACACGGACGTTTTCTAAAAATGCTCTTTTTTGGATTCAGGGGCCCTCAAAACATATTTTCGGTGAGATCTCGACATCGAATTTTTGGGTGCAATACAATACTTCTACTTACTATATGTAGTAGAGAAGGTAAAAATGTAGGATATTGTCGGTCAGTGCAAAAATAATGTAAATTTATCATTTAAATGCTATACCTACATTTTTGTTGTTTAATGTGATCATGACTAGCCAGTTATACTTCTCTGAAAAGGTAATCTTGCGCAAAACATCTAGCTTGTTTGAAATATAATCAAGACATTCCACACAACGGAAGTTTTTAAAGCTGTACTTCACTACTGCTTTTATTAGTGAAAATACTCTCCCGACATTAGCATTGTGTTGCTTTGCCTCTACAGAATACCAACCTTTTGCCTCAGAGTGCAAACAATGCATTGCCAATCTCTTGTGCAATGTTACTACAATTTGTTCGCCAGCCCATGGTCCCTGGCAGGAATGCAGTCGGCAGTCAGTAAACAATTCCAAATAAACAGAGATATCTCAAGCGGAGTTGTGCTTCTAATCGGGTTTACGATAATGTTGCCAACCTTGGAATGTGCATTCACGCTAGATTAAAGCAAAGAACTCGCTCAAAATAGCACAATTTAAATGTTATGTTCAGTTCACACAGTATAATTAGCTTATAAAACGCAAACGATATTTTCAACTACTCCGTCTTTTTCCCCATTGATCATTTTCTGCCTTTTCTATATTTTTCAAAAACACAACCAGTCTGTTTTGGTCTTGAGTGATACATCCTCGAGCGTTATATCATGCAATTCCTGTGAGTTAACTGTTACATTTCTTTAAGTATTCAGTTTACCTTAGTCCAAACTAGTTTTATGGATCGCAATCACAGATGTATGGGGTAAGTAAACGACAGTGTGGCACAATAAAACCAAAAATGTGTCCGCTTTATGAGCCTCTTTAGGTTTGTTCGACTCAGTCATCCTATAAAGAAGTTTTACGCATAGAACTGTCACTCTGAACCCCTTTGTTTTACAACCACAATATCGTAGCAGATTTCACAACACTCCTAGGCGGAGAATTATCTGCTTCTACATTACTTTTACCACTACTTCCGACATAAAACTAGTGACAAGTACGATTTTACAACTGAAATTAAGAGAAATTGACAGTGAGTAAACATAGCGTGAATAATATTGGAAGTAAGTTGGCAACGTTACCAGGAGAGCAATGTTTGCGCGGAAGTTTACAACACTCAGGTTACACTACGTGGACTTTCTTTCCCCTTAGACCATGAGCTGGTGAACAGGCAGCATGCATGAGTATACTCTTTGACCTTCTTTGCTGCCACAGCGAGCTGCACTGCAGCTAATAACCAATTATTCATTTCTATTTTCGCTGTTGCCAGTTTATTTTCTCACAATTGCTGCGTGCTTCAGAAAATGTAGGACATTAGAGAATTTTCAAACCTCCCCGAAGGCCGGACAAATGATTAAAATGTAGGGCATGTCCGGGAATTTCCAGACGTCTGGTAACCCAATGATTTCTGGTTATTACTTTAGGAAACATCAATCTAGATGCATTTTCCTAGGAGATTATGGCTTTGTTCACTTAAGCAAATGTATGACTGCTCGCACAGAGTAATGTAAATTATCATAGGGTTTGCGGTTGCAGCTTATATGGATAAATCGTCTGGTGTATCTTTTTGTCTCCTCCAATGATAACGTGGTGGCTCGAAATAGTGTTTGATCGATAAGGTTGTGTTGATACGAACGCTGTACCCGTACCTCTCTCTCCATATCGGGAGATAACCAGGAAAACAGACAAATAGCAAATTCTTCACAGGAAAGTTTGCGAGCACGTGACGAGTTTTATCTGTACGTGGTTTGTTAGTATAAAGTCTGGAGGTCAGTGCACGAGACGAAAATAGCAACTCAAAATTGCACTATTGGGCGTTGTCACGTGGTGGAAAATATGAGTTCTATTCCCGAGTCGTAGTTCTTCTTAAATAATGAAACACTTATGACACCAAAATTGCAATAACTCCTGAAAGTTCTTGTGTGTGTGTGTGTGTGTGTGTGTGTGTGTGTGTGTGTGTGTGTGTGTGTGTGTGTGTGTGTGTGTGTGTGTGTGTGTGTGTGTGTGTGTTTGTGTTTGTGTAACTTCTTTATTACTGCATGCCCCATTACATTAGTTATTACATGCATTTTCACATCTGTTTACAAAATGTTGTTACAAATTTACATATTTTATGTTGTATAGCTTTACAATTATGTATACTTAATATTTTAATTCCATATTCTGTACTAGATTGCATTGATAATTGACATTATTTAAATTTACATCAGTTTACCAAGTTTGGTTAAGTTTACAAATTTACTGCACACAATAGTTCTATTGTTCACATATTTACGTGTTTTGATCCTTAGTTCTCTAATAATTTTACACAATACTGCTAAGTTAATGTATTCCGGTATGTTCGTTTCATCAGATCCTCAGAGATTGAACAAAATAACTGAAGGCTCTTAAATGGCTGCTGATTAGCTGTTGGTTTGTGTGTGTATGTGTTATGCTGTGCTGTGTGTATGTGGGTGTATGTTGTGTGCGTGCGCGCGCGCGTATGGGTGTGTGTGCCAGCGCTAACCTTTCAATCCATTAACATTTTTGGGGAAGAGTAATATGCAGTAGACTTCACGATTGTGTAATAAAAATGCCAAGAATGAAACGTTTGTTTTATAAAGTTAGTAAGGGCTCCCTTGTATAGAGAACTAAGTGCATGATATTTATTGAGTGAAATGCGTTTCAGCAGTTTGTATGCTTATAGTGGGAGGATATTCGTTTGTACTCAACATAACACATTACCATATCTGTGATATAAAATCACAGCTTTTGCAACACTAATTTGCATTTCAAAGCCGTTTAAGAGAAGATTAAAGACCAGAATTTCTCCAAAAGAATGGCAGTTTTAGCTTCTTATGCACTATAATAAATTGGAAGCCTGTTTAATTTTATGTTTTTTATTGTAGCCATTGTACCTCTATTTTAAATATATTTTTAAACTGATACCGCATCTGCCTTGATGTGTAGTGAAGCCTGTTTCATTTCACAGGAAAAACGACTGGAACATAGCACATCTTTGACAAACCTAGTGTAACAATTTGACAATTCCACGAATCCCAGTTTGACATCAGGCCGGGCGTCGACATATTGATTTTGACTTCAAACACTTTTTCCTGTGAATGATGTAATTTACCTTTTTGAACATACTTAAATGCAATTTTAGAATGATAAAGCTACGTCAATGTATTTGTGGATAGCTTTTATTGATTAGTTTTTGTAACAATAACTGTTGACACATTTTTATAAACAATTAAGAAACTATATCTACGTTCATAAAAACATTGTATTTAAGTAGATAAGGAAACTTCGAAGGTGTGCATCTATACGTCGTAAAAGATCGAGTCTGATGTCTTAAGTAGATTGTGAGATAATAGGTCACAAACTGGCGAGATAGGACTATTAAACTTCATTAAAATTATGAATGACACTCTCTGAAAGTTTGCATTACACACTTCCTTATGTTTCACTCTGATGATGGTCAGACCGGGGCTGTGATAATAAGCCATATTTTAATTGTTACATCACAGGCATTGCCAACGAGTACATAATGCTATATTATGCAACGAGAGTATAATGACAGTAATTAAGATGGAACTATGTTCTATGAAACGAGCGGTGGCGTGTTTCATCTTATACATTTAAACGAGCAATTCTCGTATACACCTATATTCCGCGCAATTTGGAAACGGCTCTACCGATTTTGCTCAACTTTTATATTCAGACAGGGTTTTGCTTATTAAGGGACACTCGGAGTGAAATTTTGGTCAAAATTGTCAAAAAGTCGAATTTTCTTTTTTTACCTTAAAATATTCCTGGAACACCGGTACATTTGGATCAGCTAACATTTTTCATATCCCCCACTCCATGTGGTCATTACGGCCCTTTCAAATAGCGCTCTTCCCTTAACGTACACAGGATGCTCCTATATAAAAGCCTGTTTTTCTCAAAACTACATTTCTGCACATTCCAAAAGAAGGTCGCGCCTGAGTTTTGCTTCAAATTCAATGAAAATTTCCATAAGTATTCATAAATAGCAGCTAAACAAAACTATGCTTCAATATTTATGTTATCATTAACATGAATTCCAAAAACATTTTTTTTTTTTTTTTTTGGTATGAAAAAACTCAATAGTTTTTAAGATTAAATTGTCTTTGTTATTAAAAAATATGTACAGCATAATCAGCAAACGTATTTGAAATATCTCTTCATACAATTGTTACCCATGTTTTAGAGTATCAGTTCCGCCAATATAAATGCATTTTGAAAAGTCAATAGACGCGACCTCTATTTTGAAAATGTGCCTATTAAATCCATAAAATAATTTATATATCCTAAACGAATTATCCAATTTTAATTTAATTTGGTGTAGCGCCTATTCTCATATAAATACGGAGTAAAAATTTCAGAAAAATATATCAAGAAATGTGGAACTTTCAAATTTCACTCCCAGTGTCCCTTAAGTTTATCTATATAGATGTCATTCCTGGGGGGAAAAAAATGCGATTTTACGCGTAACAGTCTCAATTACTCTAAACCTTATTTTGGCCATAATTTCTCTGTTAATGGGCCAATTTCAACAAACAAGTCAGGATATTAAAGATCTCGTCACGGAAACGGCTCCAACAAATAGGATGAAAAGTTATAGTTAACATTTTGCTTTTCAAGTTTATCTAAATAAGTATCTTCAACCTCCCCCCCCCTCCCAAAAAAAAACACGATTAAAAAGAAAGGAAAAGAAAAGAAAAGAAAAGCGGAGCGAAGCTCGGTCGCCCAGGTACTAACATCCATACGAAAATCTTAATCATCATTATACTAAAGTTTCATGCGACTATATATGCTCGACCATGTGTCTAGGTTTAAAACATTTATAAACTGTTTTTAATATTCTACGCTGCATGTTATCGTCACTGGCGTCCAGCATTTTAACTATTCGCTGTTCGATTCGATTGTTGATACGAGAATCGATAGTAGCGCCTTCAACTTTTGCTATGTTGGTCTTGACACAATGATACAGAGAACATTTATGCGATAATGTTTAAAAGAGTAGACTTTCAAAAACGAGAGGACAAATGTAATTTATTGGAATGTTATTTACAATATTAACATTAATTATTAAATAAAAAGGTAGCTTTATTCCATATACGCTTTCAGCTGCGTGGGAATGTGCGCAGACGCCGAAGTATTGATCGCTACATGCGAATCTTCTGATTGGCGGCTAGCAGGGTCGTGATGAACAGGTGCACATTTGATTGGTCGGTTAGCAGTGTCAATATGAACTGGTCCACCTTTAATTGGTGGATTAACACTGTTGTTATGAGCTTACGCACCTTTGATTGGTGGATAGCGGTGTCATTATGAAGAGGTCAATTTCAGTAGCATATAAGCTCTACATCATGGCATGGTCACGTGTCACGTTATCAACTGCGAAATCCTCTTCATTCGCTATGATAAAACTTTGCATCATCTAAGAACTCAAAAGAGTTAGTGCTCGGTTTTGTGAGACCTGCTTCAAATCAATTTTCTTGATTTTCTTTAGTTTCTTTAAAACAACATGGAATTAACATGGTTTAATTTTATAAATTATCTCATAATTATTCTTCTACCCACTTGTACTCGTATGGCAGTTACGTCCATGTGTAAATTCATTTATAAATTTCTGTACACTAATTTTAATAAATTAAATGTCTCCCTTTAGCTCACTTCAGTAATTAATTTTATTGTTGTCCTCTGTGCTGTGGAGACAGCACGCTAGCCTCTGGTTCCCAAGGTCGCAGTTCAAACCAGGTAGAGGGCGGGGATGTTTTCACGCGTAAAACCCTTCGGAAGTGAAGTAAAGCCGGTGGTCCCATACCGTAGATTTACAGTACGCAAAAGAACCTAAAGCCTGATAAAGAGGCCTCTGAGTAAAATTAAGCACTCTTTTGCGCCCAATATAGGATGGGGGGGGGGGGGGGGAGGGCCTGGGAATTGTAGCATTTAAAAGAGCTTCCATTTAGTAAAAGCTCAATTTCAATTTAGTAATGATTGTGTCTTTTTTAAAAAGTTAAGATGCATTTATATGGTCAATTTTGAAGTATTTTATGTCACGTATTATTGTTATTGTTAGTTATTACTACTATTATTATTTTTTATTATTACTTTAGAATTGGGGAAACGATCCTGATGCATGAGTGAAGGGGGATTCTATGCCACCAGTGCCTCCTTGTTGACAGCCATACTTTGCTTCTTACTTGAGAACATTATACTTTGTCGAAGGAATTAAAGGCCGACCTAGAAGACGATGCGCTCCTTCGTTAAGCAATAAGACCGCTGGAGAGATTATGGGGCAAATTAATTTCCTCTCTGATGAAGTGAAAATCAAGTAATTAGATATGGGAGCAAATAGCACTGCCATTAAGTTGTGTTATTCTAGACTTGTAATCGGAAACTTAATTATCTTCGACGCCACGTCTCGGCCATAATGGCAACGTCGAGAAAAGGTAACTGCGTTTCTGGGTTGTTTACTGATGCCACTCTCTCAGTGACTGATTTTATTTCTGACCTACATTCTAGGAACAGTTGCAGATATTTGATACAGGGATTAGTGACGGATCAGATTTATAATTTTATACAGAAAAAAAGTATACTGATCGAGTATCGGCACTCCCAGCGCTTAAAGATCGCGTTCGAGTTTTGTAGATTTAGTGGTAACTTCAACTGAACATTTCTGCGAGTAACAGCAACATACACTTCGCATTGTAATGACAAAAACCAAACTGGATAGTTTGAAGGTGACAGATGTAATAATTACCATCTCAAGCGATACGCTTCAGAAACAGTTTAAATTCTTCAATTTTAACAGTCGGCAACTCACTTCAAATAGACCATTATTAGCTTATCGTCAATTTAACTACTTTTGTTTATCCTCACACCCGCCCAGGCAAATGACGTAATTAGTGTACATTTTCATAATCTGGTACCCATAATAACAAGCAATACATATGAAGCAAATATTAAGAATCTGGGTCCTGGTAATTAGGGATAACATCATAAGAAATGCTTCAAAATGTTATTTGGTGGAAACTTAGTGAAGTTGTTGGAGATATATTTAATGTACTGCCCATTCCATTCCATTCCCGTACGGTCAGCTCGTCATGATAGGACAACATTAGTGTAAGAACTGGTCATCTATGACATTAAGGTTTTCTTCCCTGCTCAGCCCACATACGACTAATGTGAAAGAAGAATTAGCACGCAATGATGAATCTTATCCAGGTCTATATTTAAACATTTTAGTTACTTTCTGTGAATGACTATGTGTATGTATAAGTAAATCTTTTGTAGCCTCCTGTTCCATTTCTATATTCCACAATGATAGTGTAAGAGAGAAATGTTCATAATTTACGTGCTTACATCTTTTATTGCAGTTTTCCAAAGAAGAAAACCTTTTCTGCCCGTTCCCTGAGACCCTAACTTGTGATGTAATTGAAAATTCTCACAGGCTAGAATCTCAGGTCTGGGCGGAACTGTGACACAGCAAAAGATCAAGAATGGTGGTTACGAAACAGTCATCAAGAGCAGCAAGGAGTGCATCTTTACATTATCAGCGTACTGTATTTTGTGTAATTCTGCTGTATTGTTTTTACTTATTGTGATTTTGTCTTGTATCCAACCTGTCACTTAACTGATTTTTCACTGTTACTGTTTTGATCTAGGTCACTGGGACATCGCTTAGCTGACATCGTAGCTTCACTAATGTGAGCTGTTACTTCACTAATTTTCGCTGTCACTTCACATTTACTTCATTTTCTCTATGTAGCGGCGTAACGAAATACTCCCAACGTAGCCTCTTTTTCCGGAGGGTTCACCCGCTTGGGAGTCGAGCACAAGACGTCTGCAATTCCTTTCAGTAGCTCCACTCACTGCACGTCGCAACTAACCCTAAAACTGCTCGAAGAGCCGCACTTGCTATCACATAGGAAACGCAGACAATAACTAGCTTCAACTAGCGAGAGGGCTCCTTTATTTAGCCGTTGGACATTTCCACACAGTTCCGGAACGTTCGAGATGACGAAACTTCCAGTAGTATGTCGATAACGCTTCCGATTTTTACTCTGGGAGAAAACGCGACTCATCTGATTACCGTTCCGACTGCCCGGCGCCGAACTCCCGATAATCTTGCACCATAAGCGCTGCGTCATAGTATTTACGCCTTTTTCTGTGGTAGTCAGGCAACTTAATTACGTGTGACATATGATCGTTTCTGGGACCTGTGGACGAAGCGAAGGGCGCAACAGGCTTTGTCTTTTACAAGCTCGTAAGTACAAAATACATTATTACCTGCTAGTCCTTCACTAACATAACTTCGCCGCACCTGCCGATCACTTTTCGCTAGTTCCTAGCTGACAGTCGGAAGCAAAGCTCGCTGACGTCATAAGAATTTAGATGGCTGAAACTGGTCTATGTGTTCTGAACTTTGAGAATCAAGCGAGATCTAACATTACTTGGAGAGAAGGGATGTACAGGTAGTTTATAATAAAAGGGAACAGTTCACTGTTGAATCCTTCAGTATAGACGTGTGAATAGGTTAGAAAATTAAAAGATTGTGACATATCCATCAATATTTATTCAGGTGTTTAAATGTAGAGTGTTGAAACTGCCCGTTTTTAAACAAAAACGATTTAATGTTAATTTGAAAGGCACAGGTTACTGGATTATTATATTCCAGTTGACTCCAAGAGAAGCAATTATACATCTTATAATCATATGCCCTTATATTTGTCAGAAAATAAGTAAACACTAATACTTCAGTACTCTCCATGTAGAGGGAAATGCTTGTATTTACACCTTTTCATTGGAATGAAACCGATAAGATACTAGATATAAATTTAATCATGCTTATTTGGAGCTGACTTATTGTTTTCTAAAAGTTTAAATACTAGCGTAAATCTGAAAGACATAAGCGGAATTAACGAGTATAAAAACTCTTTACATAAAATAGACACAAACAATGATGTATTGGATGCAATTTCCGGACAGCGGTTCCTATTTGAAAACCAATCAGTTCGCCATCCCGCAAATCATACTAAGCGTTGTTGGTGGTTTTTTTTTTTTGGGGGGGGGGCATCCATAATAGAGCCCAGGGTACATTCCATACCGGTATCGCTGTACTGTGGCTGACCAAGGGGTATAGTTTTGTCTGTAAGAGGTTGAAAACAGATTAAGGGTAGCTATTAACAACTTTAGAGTACTAGGTATACCAGCGATGTCCAAACGCAGACTCATGCGCAGAACTTGGCTCGCCTTCCCTGCGCGTAACGTGGATTTTGTGCTTACTGACACACCCCTTCACTTGCCGTGAATGCCATCGTATTAGTACAAACTGTGGTGGCTTGTACTGGAGTGATATCGCTGTCTAAAAGTATTGCTAAAAATATTTGTAAAGAGCCTTTAGGAATCGAGAAATGCTCCTAGAAATACATTCGTCTTAAGGCGTTTAGCACTCTTATATGTTTGCCTCCACACACATTTGCGAGCAACCATTTTCTCCAATGAAGCAAATAAACGTAAAATTAGAACTAGAGTATCAGATACCCATCACTTGGCACAGCTAAAAATATCTATAACGGATGTGCCAAATTTGGAAGCTTAATTTACTGTTTATAGGAGATTATCGTTTATTATAAATGTTTTAAATTTTTTCGTCTTGTGCATGCATAGTAGGCCGTTCTTGTGTACAATGTGCATAATATTATAATGGATAAAGACCCAGAAGTTGGTACTTTGTGTGCCTATGCGACCGGTGTTCGATGTCTACCTACACCAGGGCTGGGCAACTGGTGCTCAGAGAGTGGAGATTACTCATGACCTTAATTGATAACTGTACGTTTAGCAGGTAAAAAGGAAGATTACTCAAGGTGTCGCGCGAGTCGTTCAGGCCTGACCTACACAAAGATACCGTCACTTAGTACACCAGCTTTGCGTTACAACTGTAGCCCCAGTTAACCGCAACGCACACCAGGTCCCGAGTTCCGAGGCTTATACGTGGTCATTTAAACCAGAGATATACCTTGGTAAGCACAGACTTGAAAATGCTCGATGCTCATGTCTTGTGTCTTCCATAAATTTATTACAAAAACCCCTGGAGAAGCTTATGTGCAAGAACCGACCAATTTACTTGCAGTTTGGTTAGAAAATTTGTCCTTGAGAATATTAAGGTGACAGCTAACGACATGGCGGAATGCGTGCTGAGTTTCTGGAGGAGACCACTATTGCGTAACTCCATTAATGGCAACATTTTGCATTCTCTTTATTACACTTAATTACTATGGCAATCCTTACCCATATTTGGGGAGGGGGGGGGGGGAGTTCATATTTAACGAATGCATCTAAAACTTAAAATGTACTTAAATAAAAATTGGACAGATACTAGATATTAAACCTTAAAAACTGCACGTGTAAAATATCTGGGCATTAAATGAGTATAAATAAAGAAATATATGCATGTAATTTTTACTTTCTCTGCTACTACTTTCTCTGCTACGTATAGTCAGTAGAGGAAGTATTGTATTCCACCCAAAAATTCGATATCGAGATTTCATCGGAAATATATATTTTCAGGCTCCCTGAACCCAGAAAAAGCATTTTTAGAAAAAGGTCCGCGCGCGTGCGTGTGTGCGTGTTTGTGTGTGCATGTGGGCAGCATAACTCAAAAACGAAAAGTCGGTTAAGAACCAAAGTTGGGATTTAAGTTTAACTTCTTTTAAGCATACGACACAAAGATTTTGAAGAAAATTCCGCCACCCTAAACTACCCTTTACATGGAAAGTTTTTCGAAAATTTTGATTTTCTCGAAAATGGCTCTAACGATTTTGATTAAAATGCCATATGTTTAAGATATTTTTATGGCAAATGAAATGTCTATTTTGAATTTTCTGGCTATAGCCCATGTAGTCCTGTTTATTCTGGATGACTTTTGCATAACTGGTAAACCGTAAGAGATGGACCAAATCTTACTATACAAAAAATGTAGATCTTTCTAAAACACACATTTTCTTTAAATTATTATTATTATTATTATTATTATTATTATTATTATTATTATTATTATTATTATTATTATTATTATTATTATTATTATTATTATTATTATTATTATTATTATTATTATTATTATTATTATTATTATTATTATTATTATTATTATTATTTTGTAGAATGAACCATTTCGGAAATACTTCTTGTTATTTGTGCGAGTTTTGGAAAATAAACTTTCGTGAAATGGAACATCGTTATTCATGTTTTTATATTTGAGTCGTGCAAAGAGAACGGAATTTGAAAGCTTGATTTGACTATCGCTCAAAGCCTACTGTATTCCCTTATTCCCCTTGCACCTACAAGGAAATAGGCAATAAGAAAATTTCTGGAAATGTTTATCTCAGCAAACACGAAGAAAATAAATAAGATATAGGAATAAGAGTTTGTACGAATTGTTAATACAAATTAAAATTATTTTGTTGTTTAACGGCGCTGTCAATTGCCAGGATTACATCAGCGTCGCCGGTGTGTCGAAATTTTGTCCTGCAGGAGTTCTTTTACATGCCAGTAAATCTACGGACATTGATCTGTCGTTTTTAAGCACACCTAAAAACCATCGGTCTGGGCCGTATTTGACCTCGGGATCAGTAGGCCAGTGTCTAACCAACGGAGCCACCCAGAGCGACACGACCAGATTCTTATTTAACAGTTTGGAGGAAGACCTAAAACCTATACTGTTTTATTAAAGTGGACTAAAACAAATGCATATTACTTTAATATAATCATTAAATAAAAGAAAGAAGCTAGTGTAAAGATTTCGGGTGTTTTCTGTACTCCGCAAGAGCACTTGCCGGGTTCCGTCGTTTGTTTCTTTTCCCTGGTTCGCTTTGATTGGCGGATGCGGTATCCCGACCCTGATAGCTGTTCCTTGTGCTGAGTGCATTTGTCTGCGAATAGCTTAGGTGTAAGAGGAACGCCAGACTGCTCGTTCTGGGCATGAACCAGAAACATCGTGAAACGTGTAATAACCCATATGTATGTGTGTATCTATATGGACATACTGGTGACTGGTTTGGAGTTTACTGGGTAAGTTCCGTTTGTTTGTTTCCATAACTTTGGTTAAATATATTAAACTACTTTTCGGCTACATAATGGTTTTCCTCCACTTTAATTTTTTTATTTATATGTGATGATATCTTGAACTCGGTGCCACATGCATATATTAGATGTTTGTTACGTTCCCATAATTTTGCTAAGTACATCCTTAAAATTAGTTGTGGTTACCCAGCAATGATTTGTTAGTGTTGTCCTGCATTTGTAAGCTTTAGACTTAGTGTTTCTCTCGGGGCAATACAATAATATTTCTGGTCTGCATTGCAAGTATTTTATACTCGCTTTGGGCCCGTTTACTTTTAAAACTTTAAGTGACAAATTTTAGTGTGGATATCACTCGTTTGTTTGGAATGTTTTCACTCCCTGTCAAAAGGGGCTGTGTTCATCGCATTTAATTGATCCAGAATTTTAGTGTTTTCATAGGAAGCTAATTTTGTTAATTTCATTTATATCTCTTATTTCCAAGCAAATAAACAGTGCTACTTAAAGGCATTTTCTTTATTCTTATTTAACCGGGCAAGTGTTACTCTGTAAAAGTAGATCATAGTGACCTTGTCTTTTTAGACATTGCCTATATTCATGCTGTCATTTTTCTGAGGTTTTAGCCGTGATCTCAAGATGAAAGCAAATGTTGATTCTAATTTATTTTAGCGACTATAACACTTCATCCATGTTTAGCGTAACAGAATGACAGTAATATGCAATATGTCTAGTTTTAAAGTGTTTCTCACTGTGAATTGAGGAAGACCCAATGTCTGATTTAAAAAAAAAAGTTATGATGTAAATTCGAACACTTATCTTGTAAAATTAGTACGTAAAATACAGAAACTTTGACGCGTTTTTCATATGTTTTGCATTCACCAAAATCATTAGCATTCAATTACTCGATTCTTTGCGATTTGTGAACATTATTGAACAAGGCACCTCAGAGTATGAGGAATCGTATACCCTCATATCAAATATTGAAATAATGAATTAAACATTTACCCCTTGATATGATAATTCTGTGGAATTGTTCTACACCGATTAGTACAGCTTAGGAGAGCAGAATATTTTTTTAACTTCCACGTTCTCTGGCAGCGCAGTTTACACAAGTCGATATTTCCACATGCAGTTGAGTTTATTTATAGCATCTGATGTTCTCGTCTTTTGGACAGTCAAATGGGCTGTCTTGAATCATCATTCGCATGTATATTTGCGAGGCTATTTGCGTGTCCGACAGACGATAACATGGAACATATGGAGACTATCAATAAACTCAGCTGCATGCAGAAATATCAACTTTTGTAAACTACCCTGTCACACTACAAGGAAGTTAAACAATCTGCTGCCCTAATGCGCTCAATCATTTTTTTCATGACTGTACATTTTCTTTTCTAGACGTTCACATTATAAACACTGCTCAGCGAATGTAACAGATTTACTTTTAAGGTTACTCAACTACTTGGTCATCAGTGCTCTTATAAAAAGGATCAAGGCAGAAGCCAGAGATAAATTTCAATATGAAATAAAAATACCAGTGAAAAGGCAAATATACAAAACAAAGAGGCAAAAGCCAGAATTAAAGCAATTATAAAAAGGTCGAAAAGGTACGAAATTTCTATATTTAAAATTCTAAATCCTTAAGTTCATGTTTACCATTGCTAAAAAGTTCGAAACTCTTTCGATCGCTTAAAGTGTAATATCATGTACTGCTTTCTCAGTATATGTTGAACTATATTATTTGGAACGAATAGCCAGTGAGATTTTAGTATTACTGTGTTTTGGAAATTCATCTACTTTGTTTTAATCAACTGTTGACATTTTATTTCTTGGGGCTTATTTAGTGTGTTTTACTATTGTAATACTCCCCATTTACCCGAATACTAGGACAAAGTTATTTTCTCCCCTTCCACTAAACATTTTAGGGCTTTGTATATATTCTGAAACGTCAGCTGCCATTCCTCATTTGCTAAGTGCATTTTCTATTAGTATACTAGTAGTTAATGTTGAAATGTCTTTGCACTTAGATTTTGTTGCTTTCTTGGTGCAAGCTTTATTCTTTAAATTGTTTCAAGTTATTTTAGGAAGCTTACGTACTTGCTTCTTTGATAATTTGATTTGTTTATATGTAGTAATTTACAGCAAGTATAGTACTATTCACTGATTGGTTTATATTCAGGGGGGATTATGCAAATTTTTCTAAAGGAATTGTGGCATATATTTGGGCTAATAACTTGGTCCGCTAATTGCAACTTGTACTCCTCTATTCTTGTTTGGTTTCTTTCTTTTTCTCTAAATCCTTTTCAGTACTATAAGCTGCACTTAGTTCTTGCCTACAATATTCGCCCCACGTTACCTTGTGTAGGTTTTGACAGCTCCCTTTTAATACGGTTTTATTGGGCATTTTCTGCTTTGTTTCTCGTTTTGTTTAGTGCGAGCCTTAATCTCTCCCTTTATTTTTTATTATTATTATTATTTTTTTTTTTTTTTTTTTTTTTTTTTTTTTGAAAAACTGTTTGCCCTTAAAGATGGTGACGTTTAAGAAACTGCTGTTAGTGAAAGGTTTCTGAAATATCTATATATGCTGGAACTTCAAGTCTATATGCTTCAACGATTCCCATTTCATTTTGCGTGCAGTTTTTCCCCCTGTATTACTTTATAGTTTGTTTTTTCTTTTGTTAACTCTTGTACTTAAGCGTGCTATCTTTAAAAAATTTCAAAGTCAATAGTAAATTTACTTAGCGAATAGCTTTAATTCTTTCCTGATAGTGACTTTTCTTTGAAAGTGGAGGACTTGTGAACTCCTGCAGATTTTAGGACGTTTCTTTGTGATTACGCTAGGGTTGCTGTGAGCCAATGCTCTATAGACTCTTTAAAGTACTTAATATTTGTGAGCTAGGTTCTTAAAAACGCAGTGGGGTCATTCTTAACCGAAGGACTTTATTATTTTTGCTAGCTGCTATTATTTCTCCCTTGCGATGGGTTTGACGTATTAAGGGCATTGTTAGTACTATCCAGTCAAAGAAAATCATGCTAATTGAGCTCCAACTTTTCCTGTGTTTCACTATGTCTTTTACAGTGTAAATGTAAAGTGTATGTACCTGTTTTATTCTTGTGAAAAAATAACAATTTTGACAAATCCCACTTCTGACACCCGTTGACGAAAACAACAAAAGTCCGGTTCAGTTATTTTTGGCACTTTATTTTCTTCTAATCGAATGCACAACATTTTTTACTGACGTTAACACAGTCTACAATTTGTGATATTACAATTCACAGCTGTTGTCTTCTCTAACCTTAACACACAATTTTGTCTTTCAGTTCTCTTTGTCTCACTACCACTAGTTCTGGTGGTACGATCACTCAACACTCATTAACTGCTTCGCTGTCTTCCCTTCAACACGACGGTTCTTTCACGGCGACCGTACACACGCAGCTGACACACACGCACACACATTAAAACTAAAAATTCAGTTAAAAATTGACTGCCCTCACGTGCTCCGCAAGCTTTTATACCGGCGATGACGTAGCCAGATTTTTATTGAACTTCGCCTTATCTGGAATTTACCGGCGCCAGAAGATTCACGAACAATCTAGAAAACCCCTTTTTTTTGGTTCTGCCGCTCTGTTTGTTGTCGCATGTTTGCTCACCACGATTGGTGTGGGGCAGCTCGACCTTGAGCTCCTCTGTTTGCTCGCCGGCTGGAAGGTGGTGTGAGGCAGCTTGACCCTGGCCGTCTTTTGATGTGTGCCACGCCCGGCTTCACATTACTAAATGTTTATATGTTGAGAAACTGTCATTTCAGTGGAATTAAGTTTGTTTTAATTTTAATATGTGAACATTCTATCTTACATCGAGAAACAGGTTGTCCTCCGTAACTAAATTTGAAGTCCTATGCCACCTTGGATTGCAAGACGGACGTATGGTTCAGTTACAAATCTTAAGGTTACTCTAGCTTGGGTGTGACGTCGCAGAACCCACAGAGAAAGAATGGGGAACGTGAAATAAGCATTTTTTACATGAAATGCTGCTGAAGTTTGAATGCTCCACTCAGGCAGAAAACTGAAGATAATTGCATTGCATCGTGAAATACTGTGTTTAAAAGATTATCAAGCTCTCTATTATGTCTGTGCCCGAGTTCTACACAACCGAATGGATGCGTGGAAGAACGTACTATGTTGCATTTTCTCAAAAATGAGATTTTGTAGGAAAGCCTGAGATGAAGCTTCTGAGCGTGGTACATTATTGGGTAGTTACAGAATGCTCCGGCAGATAGACAGTAACATGTTAAAACAAAATGTTATTCTGGCTCCAACATGGTAGAGCTGTCTCTTACGTTATTACTGGAGACCAGGAGAATTGTAATAAGTGGGAAAAGGTTGTGAATGTGGGGGAGTGGAAAGACAGAAGTGTAAGCATCTACGAGCAGTGGAAAATCGTGATTCGGTTCATGAAGGAAGAACATCGCGGGTCTTCTACTCGAGTGTGTACCTTCTTCCATATATTTCAGTTTTAGGGACATTGTTCTTGGAAATCAGTTTATAAAAGTTTATAAAACCTGTGAAATCAAACGGCTCCGATCAGTTCGCCGATAGTAGCAAAGTCCTGTGGTCACACCACTCATGATGTTCGACGCACTTTCGAACGAAACGTATGGAAGGAGAATTTCCACTAGACCCCGGCCCTCCATATTTTAGTGAAAGTAGTGTTAATATTTTTACTTTCTCTACTGGTAAGTAGGGGAAGTGTTGTATTCCACCCAAAAATTCGATGTCGAGATTTCACCGGAAATATATGTTTTGAGGCCCCCTGAATCCAAAAAAAGCATTTTTAGAAAAAGGTCCGTGTGTGTGTGTCTGTGTGTCAGTCTGTCAGTCTGTGGACAGCATAACTCAAAAACGAAAAGTCGGTTAAAAACCAAAGTTGGTATTTAAGTTTAATGTCTTTCAAGGATGCGACACGAAGATTTTGAAGAAAATAGCCCCACGCTAAACTACCCTTTACATGAAAAATTTTTCGAAAATTTTGATTTTCTTGAAAATGGCTCTAACGATTTTGATTAAAATGTCATATGTTTGAGATATTTTGATGACAAATGAAATGTATATCTTGAATTTTCTGGCTATAGCCCCTGTAGTCGTATTTACTCTGGACGACTTTTGCATAACTGGTAAACCGTTAGAGATAGACCAAATTATACTGTACAAAAAATGTAGATCTTGCTAAAATACACAATTTATGTCCCAATAAATTTTATTGTAGGGTGAACCATTTCGGAGATATTCCTTGTTATGTGTGTGTGTTTCGGAAAACTTTGAACTTTCCTGAAATGGATCATCGCTGTTCATTTTTTTATATGTCAAGTGTGCAAAGACAGAATCTCAAACATTTGACTATCGCACAAAGCCTACTATATTCTAACATTCCCTTTGCACCTGCAAGGAAATAAGCAATAAGATAATTTGTACAAATGTTTGTCTCAACTAACAAGAAAGAAAATATAGGAATAAGAGTTTGTAAGAATGGTTAGTACAAGAGTAGAGAAAGTCATGTGAGTGCAACACATCAGATTTTTGAGAATGTAAATAGTTGAAAGGGTTTTGGTGAGAAAGTTGCAGTGTCTGCAAAGTTCTGAAAAGCTGCATGATTTCAGAAAAGCCAAAGAGCAAGTATTATGACAAGTATTGGATTTGCTTAGGTTATGCGTTGCGTTGGCAAATGTAGAAAACCAGCACCCACATCCAATGAGATTTGACAGGTATACTGATGTATTGTATTTAGTATTGTTAGCGAACAACAATGATAAAAGCAGCTGAAGTAAGATAACAAAAGGAAAACCAGAACATTGGCACGGAAAAAGTATTCATACACCATTGTTCATGTAGAAATGGGGTTTTCTCCTGATTTAGTATATATAAAAGGATAAACCGAATTACTCTTGTGCAAAAAGTGAAAACATTTTGTACTAAATGGCTTCACGCGATTGGTGGGGGACTATTCATACATTCAAAGAAAATTACAATTTACATAAATATAATTACAATGTTATACTTTGTAGGCATTCCTCTTCTATTATCATTTCTGTTGTTCTATTTGACATGCACACCAAAATTCTGCTATAATTTACAGATATGTTAAGTTTACTTTTATCTGTGAACAGTACTTTGTCGCAGCAATGTTTGCTCTTGCTTATATGCTTCGAGCAAATTAAACTCTGTTTCGTGTTCTTCTTGTTGACTGTTTTCTTCTAGGTACCTTAGCTCCAACACCTACGCTACTTAGAATATAGCGAAGAGCCCTTAGTGTGGTTTCTTTCACAAACTGATCATTAACATACACAAACGATGCAGAAGTTGTCAATTTAGCATCCTTTTTGACCACCATTAAGATGTTTCTCTCTTTGCGGTAGCTTCTGTGGTCAACTCATTTCACTGTTAATGACAGTATTTTTTCTTTATATCGCATTATGGTGTGCACTGTTGTTATTCCTGTTTGCTAATGAATGCTGGTGATCCTGCATGCATAATATTTAGGAATTAAAATATGGTGCATTTAATGAACACGTGGGAGGTCATGCATAACAATCTTTCGCTTTATATGCTTCAACTTTTTAAATATTTTTGGTGAAATTCAGAATTAACTCGTGTAAAGCGTGCTGATTCTGAAAATATATCATGCCGTCCTGCTAAATTTACGGGTCGCCACTGCAAGCAAGAAAGGGAAAGTTGATGACAACCACAGGCCACATCTTGTGAAGGTTGCGTGTGGAACAGAAGGCACATCTTAGGACGTCTGTTTCAGACTTGCACACACGTGGAGCCTCTGCTCTTGAGGGTGATAAGCTGAGAGAAGGTGGCCAATTATAAGGGCATGCAAAGGAGATCTATGGGCTAACTCCTAGGTTTCTCCTCTCTCTCTCTGTCTCTCTCTGTTACTATCTCTTCCTACCCCACTCCCTGTGCAACGTGTATACCATGTGATGCTTCGAAAACGGGCAATGAAAGTGATTCTTCTGGCTCTTAAGAGAGTACACCACTGAAAGTTGGTAAAAATCTTGGGTAAATACCTTGAACTGTAATTTCAAAATTAATTTTCACTTTTGATAGTGTTCACGCTTCCATTTGTACATATGAAAGCAAAACCTGTGATAAAACCTTTCTTATATTAAAACACCGCTGTTTGAAAATTCCTTTAGTCTGCACTTTTGTTGCTCATTCAAAATGCTTCATACGATGGAATTTCCATCAAATTGCTTTGAAGTTGTTAATGTGCACTTCTCTTTAGGCATAATGAGTCGCTGCAAGTCTGTTCCGGACTCAGGACTTTCCGCAAGCTCATCGTGGCACAGCTTTGGTTCACAAGGTAGCAGTAATGATCAGGGATGTCCAACCTTCTCTTTGGAGAACCTTACTAATGAGTGGGTATTTCCCACTCCCCTCCTACAGTCGGAGGGACAGTCAGTATCCAGTGACGGACACAAACAGGCGATTCCATGGTGGTTTCTAGGTCATAACTTGAATTTTCTGGTAATGTCCACAGGAGTCCTCATCCTGGATGATTTTTGCATAAGTGGTGAACAGTAAGAGACAGACAAAAGCTTACTAAATAAAAAATGTGGATCTCGTTAAAACACACAATTTGTTAAATACTTCGTTTTTACACTTTTCAAGTATGAACATGTCATTCGTTGTTTTATCTCTTGGCCTTGCAAACAGAACGGGATTTCAAAGGCATCGGATAGCAACCAGATCTTAAAACATTTCATTATCACTTAAAGCCTACTGTACTCCCATATTACATTTGCCCCTACAAGAAAATTAGCAATAAATTACTTTGTGAAAATGCTTATGTCGATTAAAAAGTAGATAGAGAAATGAGCACTTGCAAGAATAGTGTGTATAAGAGTGAGTATAGCTCTACATATGTTTGCGAACACAATTTCTCCAAATTGAACTACATTAAAAGTTTGTATCGCAATAGGTTACGCGACGATCTCATAATGTATCTTCACTTAGACTTAGTCGCCAAATATTGCTATTCGTAAATGTAAACAGTACCGAATAAGTCACTAATGAACAGATTGTAGGTAAGGCTTCTTTTTTAATTAACGTCCTCCAACATTGTGTCATATCGGACGAATGAATGAAATGGGTGAAATGCTCAAATGAGCCCGAGGTCCATGGAGCTTTAAGTTATCCGACATTCGTGTTCTCAGGGTAGGGAAAACCTCGGAAATAGAAAACCTTACCCGGATAACTTACCCTAGCGGGATTCGAACTCGCGACCTCTTGAACGTGAGGCAGACACGATAACCATCACGCTACCGAGATAGCGCTTAAGATTTGAAAGTGCTTTCCTAAATCAAACGCTTCATACAGGTAACCAACCCGCCACTATGACGCAATGCACGGCTGGAGGTTAAACAGAGGCAAAGTCTGCGTATGGTGGAAGGAGGTAAACCTTACTATCCCTCTTTCGCAAACGTTGGACGTCGCAAGGATCGACTGGTGGGCACAGTTAACGTGTTGAAGTTAAAGTAACGTCATACTGACTCAATAGATGGATAGTTAAACTCAAAGTCAAAATTGGCCAAATCCACCGTCACTTAATGTGTTTGCTGTTATTTTAATCCTATTTTAAGATTGGACCGTTGTTATTGTTTAAGCTAGCAAATGCACACTTAGCATGGCGGCTCTTAGCACACAGTCTGTGCGCGCTCACAACCAAACAAGCACTGCCGCTGTGATCTAGAAATTGTACCTCTTGGCGACGCTCGTCCAGGTGTCTAGCCTACGTGCTTATTGTGCACAGAGACGTGCTATCTTGCTTGGATCCTGTTACACTCGTAGTAGAAGAGGGACTACCCAACATTCACCTACCGACCCAGGGAAATCACGAAAAACCCATGGGTCAGAGTGAGCTGTCGCCGGTGATCGAATCCGGGGCCTTACGAATTCACGTTACCTCACTCGGTACGGATAGCGAAAGCCGTAGAATGTGAGGCTTCAGACTTTTCTAAAACTGCGGTAGAAGTCGTTATGAAAATAAACTTTTTCTATACCTTGTCTCACCCTTAGATGACAGTATGGAGTTAAATGGGATATATGTCTCTATCCAGCACATACAAGTTGCCATTAGCCTCCTCCTTTTCTACCCTCGCGCTGTTGCCAGGTTCCTAATAGCGTGGTGTAAAAATTGAGTTGTTTTAAATTTCAGGTTTGAACATATTATCCTACGCAGAATCGTTTTCTCTATCAGGTTATATATATATCCTTTTTAGTCATACATTTATATAGGCCACTATTTCTTCATTTTCGATAGAAGTCCGATATTTGCTGTTTCTGTGCTCATCATGCACTAACAGACTAACTGCTGGAACACGTCTATATTTCTTCTTTTTTTTTTTTTTTAGCTAGAGTAAACTATAGTGCTACTACCTGCCTACTTTGAATTGTCTGTTTACTCAGTTAAGTGTTGCAATTTTTTAAAGTAAATGTTTTCGGAAATTTTTATATCTGTGCACTGCAAAAGTTAGAGTTTACATCAGGGACCAAGCGAGAACAAATGTTGAAGAGGGTTGGAGAAAGTTTTTAAAATAAACCAAAAGGCTTTAACTTCTTTCTTTCATCGTGTAAGGCAAACAAAAGGGATTCATCTATTCAGCGTATTCTCGCGCCAGACCTGACACAGAAGATAATGTAAGGAGCAACACTAACATTAGTTCGAAATAAGTCGTGTGTGTAACTGTGTGGAATATGTGAGCTGTTATTGCGCTATTTATTTAATATTTTACGTAAATACTTGTAGTTATGGAGGGGGAAGCTAGGAAGAGACGATATATCGGTAAATTAAGAAGTAAGGAACGCCAAATAATTATGAATATGTTAGATTATTTTTCAAGTAAAATGAGTGTTAGTAAGGCAGTAAAAGAAACGCCTAAGGCTATCGGGTGTTCAGAAGCAGTACTTATAGGATTAAAAAGGAAGTAATGAAAGGACCTCTAAGCACACCATCGAAAAAGAAAGTAAAAAGGGCGGGAAAACAAAAACACGCTAGATTAACGCAATATGATGGGATAGTGCAAAGTGGAGTGCGGCGAATTGTTCATTCTTTACTGTTTGCAAATATTCCACCGACGCTGAATATAATTTTGTCACGGGTCAACAGTGATGAGACCCTACCAAATTTCTCAAGGGCTACTCTGTCGGTGCTTACATGATTTGGGGTTCGAATATGAAAGAAGGGGTAACAAGTGTATATTAATAGAAAGAGAACGACATAAATATTTAAAAGACATAAAAAGGTTAAGGGACCAGGGGAAATCAATTGTTTATACAGAGGAGTCATTTGTAATTTAAAAGTAAAATTATCGTACCAGCCACTCAAAATTATAAATTTGGATTCAAAATTATCGTACATCATAAACCAAATGCTACAACAATAAAATATCAATATAATACTTATGAAAATAAAAGAGTAATGATGTTTATTATATTCACTTACAAGACTGATGACCTCAACAAATATTACAACTTTAGCACCTATGTTTCTCGCACTATTCATCTGAAAGTTCATCTTCCATTGTAGAAACTTGTGGTTAAGATAAACCTTAACATCTTCTCGGTGATTTGCAGATTTTGAGATCTACCACGTTCTCTCATAAGCTGAGACGACAAAATGAGTTCATTTACCGTATCTAGTGCCGATCTGTTTCTAATTTTGGGTTTTATTAAACCCAGTTTAGAAAAAAAAAAAAAAAACCTCTCACAAGAAGTGCTTCTGTGGGGCAAGGAAACCACTGATAATCTTTCAGATCAGTATTTCCACCAAGGTGACATGTGTTTAACAACACTCCAGAAACTGCCAGGTTCAGGCATGTTCTTTATTTAACACAGAATATCACGTATTCCGAGTTTTCTCCATTGATCATCAATTTTCTGAACAGTGCCTTCTTCATTGAGATTACCAGATCTGGGCACACTTAATAAGGATTTAATTTGGATAAACGTATTGGTTCTTTTATTAGTGAAAATAAACGAATGTAACAGGGTATTTCGATGCCGAAATTACTTGTCTTGTAGAGAAAAAATAGGTAGATACACAAATAAATGACTTCCATAGATTAAAGTAATCGCACAAGTAACAAGAAAGTGGTTATTAAGGAATTAGTAAGGAATGCTAAGTGTTGAGAAAAACAATTAGTAGTAAGTCAGTGTAGCTAAGGCAGTTAGACGTTTCGTAGAACTCTATGCACAGCGAATCAATTAACTCAAGGTTCCGGTAGCTAGAATTTGGTACGTTCAGAAGTCACAGTATTGCATTAAAACGCAGTATGACAATTCTGAAAATTATAAAGTGGAAAAATTCTTAGAATATAGCAATTTAGACTAAAAGGTTGTGCTTCAGAGGCGAATAACAAGCTAAGATTTGGCGACGTATGATAGAAGAACTTTGGGGTGTAGTCATGAAGTATTCGGTCCTTATGTCCATAAAAGGACGTGAATTTCTAAAATTCGTGTCTTTCGTGTCAATCCTGTCTTACAGTCTTAGGGAATTGTTTTACTGTGATCTCTTATCTGCAGTCCGTAGCGCCCAATACTCGGCGCTCGCCACAAGAGGATTATCCATTCACTATTTCAACGACTTGCGGCCACTCACCCTTCTCATTGTTTTGCAGAAATTCTTTTAAACTGGAAAGTTATTGATACGTCAGACGTTAGCATACATAACAATTGAATAGTTACAATGTCTAGGGCTAAGATTCAGAAACATTTTAATTCTACATGCTCAGTCAACAATTCGCTTCAAATAGTTAACTTACTAGCCTCTATTAAATTTGTCAACCAAAGTTACTGGTGTTTTCTATTATCATACCTGCTCGGGCATACGCTAAGAACAAATTCCCATAATTCGCCACTGCAGCAGCCGGTAGTAGATTCAACAAAGAGGAGATATTGGAGATAGTGTCAAAGATGCTATATACTGGGAGAGAATATCAATATTTTCTTATCGCTCGTGATCTGTTGTATAACAGGGCTATAACAGAAGAAAACAGGAAAACGTTGATGAAATGTGTTAAATAGTACAGAACAAAATGGGCCTGCACTTAGAAATAAAAATTATTTTAATTCGTGAAAGAAGATATCTTCCCCTCAGGTCAACGACACCCTTTTTAACAAGAGAGGGCGGCTTCTTAATGTGTGAAAGAATTTCCCTTCTTCCCCTCAGGTCAACGACACCCTTTCAACAAAGCAGGGTGGCTTTTTCTTGGGACAACAGGTGGCGTATACCTGCTTCATTTGAAAAGTGCAGTTGTGATGAGATTAGATTGTGTTCAGTGAGTTCACAAGTAGCCATGGAGGCCCGTGAACATTGAACATGTCAATTGAAATGTACAAACATGTCAATGGAAATATAGGTACAGTATAGCATAAAAACACATTATATACAGGCACAAAAAACAAAACGGGGAAAATTGAAGAACAATTGGATCTTCCCTGCTGACATAATGTATATTTACACATACAAATTGAACCTTGTTTTAAACTTTCACTAGGATTTTCCTGCCACGTTCCATTATCCAGTTATATATTTAGGAATGAATGGCGTCTTTTGTCAATTGTTCAATACATATACATTTAAGTAGCTTTCGAACAGGCATCAAATGTGATTAACAATGATTTGTCACTAAAACAGCTGGAAATTGCTTACAAAGCTACATAAGCATTAACAAGATAATTTGTCATTCAGATAATCTTGCACAGAATAACATGATTTTGAACATAGGCACTCTTTAGCAACAATTTTAAAAGCATTGAAACTTAACTTTTCCCTTAAGATTGTTAGGAAGAGCGTTAAACATTCTTATGGTTTCATAGAATACACGTTCCTGGAAACAGTTCTGCTCTGGGATGACGGATGTTGCCCCTTTGTCCAGTGTTTATGAATTTCATTGTTTATTGTAAATGTGGATCGATTGCATATAAAGAGTTTTAGGATCGGGAATATATACATGTAGGGTAAGGTTAATGTCTTAACTCTTCTAAAAAGATCTTTGCATGAGCCTCTGCTATGGGTGTTGGAAGTAACTCGTATGACCTTCCTTTGTATGAGGAATATTCGTTTACTCTCTACTGAATTGCCCAAAAACAAAATTCCATATTCCATTATACAGTTGAAATGCACATAGTAAACTAATTTAAGTGTCTACAGAGTTCACATTTGCGACAGTGCCACAATCTTCTGTCCTGCCGTCGCCCAAAAAGTGCCCGGAGAAACTGGAAACACACTTCGTGAAAAAGTTGAAAAAACGAATCTAAGAATCCCATCTAAAGTTTATTCGAAATGTGAGCAGTGTATTACAAGGTGAATGTGAAAAAGAATTTAATTCTTATTCTGCGAGTGACAGCCTCTTTGCGATACTCCCCTGTGACATCATGTGATGTGGAGAGATCATTCTCTTCATTCACACATTTTAAGTGACAGAAGGAAGGGCTTTCTGTCAGAAAATTTAGAACAAAATATTTGGTTATTTACTGTAACAAAAATTGACATGTGATTGATCGTTAAATGATGACTTATATTTCATATTAATTAGTTAATTACACACAAGACTGAGAATGACAATATAAAGTATAACTTATATTAGGAGCAAAAAAGTAAAAATATTACAATCGTTGCTTCATAAAAACTGCGAGGAAATGGTGTATTTTACTATTAGAACAAAATACATTTTTGTGCATATTTTTTAATTTTAAGAACATTATTTACATATAATATATGTAATATTGACATCATAAATAAACATATTATAAAATTTATATCGAATCATACTTTTTGCTGCATAGTTGCCTGCATTTATTTATGGTTTTTAGTGCATATCAATCCGCCCTCCAGTCGTTAGAATTCCGGTCCTGGTGATCAATAATTATTTGTGGTGGGATGCTTAACTACAGGGCGTTCCCTAGAAGTGCACGGGGTCACATACCCCGTGCACTTCTAGGGGTTTTCCGTTCTAGAACTCCCGCGTTACTTAAGAGTCATATTTTTCCTTCCTGGGATCAAAACCTATTTCCAGTGCAATTCCAGTGCAGATGAATTTCTAATAATTATAAAGCCTATAGGCTCCTAACTATGCACTGACCAGTATCAATGAGCTTTCTCACGCAGTTGCTTTAGAAAGTCCTGGGAATGATCTAAAGCTGGGCTGTCATTGAAGTTAGGAGACTTTGAGTTAAGGGCTTCCAGTAACAGGAGCAAAGTGGTAGTGGGCCTTTTGTGCTTCCAACGTGTTCCCTAGTCGGAAAGGTATGACGGGGCGACACGAAGGGTGACCAGATACGGACGACGATGTGCGCTAAGACAGATGGAGTCCCTAACGATGCCAGTATGACACTAGTCCTGGCGCCGGTTATCCTTGCCTTAGCTATCCACAGCTTGATATTGAAGGATGTAGACGACACTCCCAGAGAGGAAGGTGCCTCCGGCAGTTCTTTCTTTCCATAGCGCAAATTCCACCGTCCTTCCGCAATACAGCAACCTCGTTGCCTCGCCCTACAAACCTAAAACAGATAGTTGAAGCAGATGATAGGGACAGGAAATGATGAACAGAAATTAGTAAAAATCAAGGTCAGACTGGCCAACCCGACGTGAATCAAATCGGGGACCTCGCGAATATGACCTTTACTTTACTTTGAGGCCATCTCGCTCGCCCTAAGTCTTTGAAGTAGTCTTCTTCCGTTGTTTTCGTATCATCACCTTTTACTCTGAAGTTTCCAAAACGGTGAAGATGGTCGTGTCCCGTTTTCACTCCAGAGAAGGTTACGTTGACTGCGCGAAGCAGATTTTGGTCGGTAGTGCATTAGGTAACGTGGCTCTCCCGTTTCATGACGGCTGACAGATATGCTTGTTCCACGAGCTGATCGCTCAGCTGATTTGTATTTTGCATCTCTGGAGTGAGGAAAGGCTGTCGGCTAAGGAGGCATTGTTCCATGCTTCGCTAATTTGTCTCTCATTTCACTGCTACTGATGTTAATGTGAATGAAAATCTAATTGCAACACACATTCATGATTCATCCTGCAACCATTACTATCTTGCCGTCTGTTTGCGTGTTGTGATTCAACAGAAAAAGCTTTCTAGGGCATGTGCACTTAAATAGGTGGCTGCGCTTCATGGGAGTAGTATCCTCGTCATAGTCGGAGAATGAGCTTCTTATACAGTTGGTGGCAGAAAATGGCTAGCTACTGTTTCTCCTGCACCCGGCATTGAAGGGCTCTCCGTGTAAATACGGAGCCATTCGTGTCCCGAGTATCCATCGTAAACAGTTTGAAAGACAGGTTGTAATCAGTTCGGCTTTAGTAGATCAATGCTAGGGTATATGAAGTTTACTTGTCCCATTCCCTCTCACTCTCCCTCTCCGCCACACTCCCACTTCACCTTTCCTCTCCCCTAACACTCCCCTACCACCCTCGCCCCTCCCCACTCAACCTCTCCCACTTCCTGCACCTCTCCCCCTCTCCCACTTTCTGCACCTCTCCCCCTCTCCCACTTTCTGCACCTCTCTCCCTCATCTATCCCACATCTCTCCCACCTCATGCCCACATCCCTTCCACAACTCGCTCACGGCCCGCTCACGACCCGCTCACGACCCTCTCACGACCCTCTCAGGACCCTGCCACGGCCCTGTCAAGGGCCTGCCTCGGCCCCGTCACGGCCCCTTCACGACCCCTTCACGACCCCGTCAGGACCGTGTGACGACCGTGTCACGACCGTGTGACGATCCTGTCACGAACGTCTCACGAACCTCTCACGGCCCTCACGACCCTCTCACGGCCCTCTCACGGCCCTCTCACGGCCCTCTCACGACCCTCTCACGACCCTCTCACGACCCTCTCACGACCCTCTCACGACCCTCTCACGACCCTCTCACGACCCTCTCACGACCCTCTCACGTCCCTCTCACGACCCTCTCACGACCCTCTCACGACCCTCTCACGACCCTCTCACGACCCTCTCACGACCCTCCCACGACCCTCCCACGACCCTCCCACGACCCTCCCACGACCCTCCCACGACCCTCCCACGACCCTCTCACGACCCTCTCACGACCCTCCCACGACCCTCCCACGACCCTCTCACGACCCTCTTCCTACCTTTCGCCCTCGTTCTCCCCTCCCTCGCCCTCGTTCTCTCCTCCCTCGCCCTCGTTCTCTCCTCCCTCGCCCTCGTTTTCCCGTTCCCTTGCCCTCCTTTCCTCCACCCTCGCCTTCGTTTTCCCGCTCCCCCGCCCTTGTCCTCGCCCTCTTTCCCTCGCCCACGTTGTGCCGTGTCTCGCTTAACTGTCTTCTGGCTGTAATGTGTCCTACTTTTTGTAAAAAAAATAATTTTTTGTACTTATTTCAAAATTTAAACACAAAGGCACCACTAATTTGTGGTGTGGTGCGTTCTGTTGTGTTACGCATAATTTGCAGTAATGGTGGCTCCTAATGGAAAGTATGTATTTTCAGATGTTGTAAACTATGAATTTCCATTTCTTGTTGGTGAAGAAGCTGTCATTGATAGGACGAGATCTCATTTGTAAGGGTGTTTTTTCATGGAATAGAAATCCTACATTGAGACATACAAAATCGTAACATACTCCTACACATCCAGTCTTCCACCAAATTCATCCCAGCCCCTTCATGGATGGTGTCAACTTTGATAGGATTGCATCAAAAAGCTCATTTCTTAAGTTAGATGTTATTCTATAGATCTAGGTATCTATATTTTTATGGTAGCTACTTCTCTAATTATTCACTCTTTCATAGAGGTCCCGCCTTTTCATTTTTAAATCATTGAAGCTCTAAATGAGATGAACTAGTTTTAACATGAGCATGTAACTAATAGGAAGATGCTCCCTGCGTGTCTTTTTTGTAGTGCAATCTTCTGTGAAATGTATCTTTCTCGTTTCTTTTACTGACGCTTTTCAAATTGCTTGTATTTGCTATTGCTTTGCCCGAGAGCTATAAACTGTACAAAGAAAGCTCATCGGTGTGAAAGCATTTCAGGTGTAATTCGGATAATGCTACACTGCACCCGTACCAAAACTAATGCGATTATAGGCACACGCTGCAACAAGATTAGTAAAATATTAACTTCTAGGTTATGACATTGTGTACGTGGGTCCTGATTGACAATGTTCATCCAAGGAAGGATACAATCGACATAGGTTATAATATCGTTTACATCTATGAAACTACCTTAATGCACGAGGTACGGGTTCGATCCCAGGCAACCGTATGTGGGATTTGTGATGCACGAAGCGGCGCTGGGGCGGGTTTCCTCCGTTGTTGTTGTTGTAGTGTTTAACGCCCGCTTTTACTACTACGGCACCGCAGGCGGTGACACTGATGATACATGAAGATGGAGCACCGGTGGAATGAGATGGCGGGGGAAACCGAAGTACCCGGAGAAAACCCGCCCTGACGCCGCTTCGTCCACCACGAATACCACATGCGGGTCCCTGGAATCGAACCCGGGCCGCCTAGGTGGTAGGCGAGCGCGCTAACCGCTCGGCCACGGCGCCGCCAGGTTTCCTCCGTGTTCCCCGGTTTCCCCCGCCATCACATTCCACTCATTCCACCATCTCATTCCATGCATCATCAGTGTCACCGCCTGCGGTGCCGTAGTAGTAAAAACACTACAAAAATGCACGAGGTAAAGTTAAGATCAACCATTCGGCGATAATTATTCACAAATTCTCCAAGCCGAACCACTGAACATATAAAATGTGCAAAATCACACCGGGGGAAATAGTGCACAAAGATGCACAAAGATATAAAGTGGTAAGTGCATACATTTTCTCCTTTTGAGATTTTTTAGTATATGTAGAACACCAATACAAACAACTACTAAAAATTTCGGATCTAAATATTGACTGAGAAGATGCTTCCTATGTGAGGGAAATTTGAACTTAGGGGAAATGAGCTTAGTAGCTGAAACATGTGGTCCCTAAATATTGGTTCTATTTCTTCCATTATGGCAAATGGCCAACTTTGGTGATTATATTTATCTCCTGTGAGCAGACCACTGTTGCATTTACACTGTCTGCACCAGCTGGGCACAAACCATGATTGGGGTTATTTGTCCACAATATATGGAAATAAACTGCCCATATCGATTATCTTATTTTCTTTTATATTTTTTAGAGTTTGTCTTATTGTAGGACTGCATTCTCTCAGTGGCATCTGTGAGCCTATGCCAGGAGTCGTCAACTGGGTTGCGCACCGGTTCTGAGTAGGTACTCGGTACCTGAGTAAAGAATGTGCAGTTGTTGCGTTGAAGTTGGTCGATCTTTCGGAGTGCTGTGCACTGGCGGCTGGACGTTCAGGATTATGGCTGACGAGGGAATAAACGAAAGACCAGCAACCCCTAACACTTCATTTCTTTGGGAAGAGTCGTATCTTTTTGCTTAATATGGAGGGATGCCAACATGCTTAGTTTGTGGGAAGATACTAAATAGTTGAAGCAATTTTAACCAACACCGTCATTATGCCACATTTCACGCCAAACATTACGGTCCATATGAGGGAGAAGAACGAACCACAGCTATCCAACTATTAAAGGAAGCTCTTTTGACACGTTGTAAAGACCATCATGCATTTTGCACTTCCGTTAGCAAATATCCCAGAAACTTAATGACGTATACCGGAAGGTACTTCTTCGGCCAGAATAATCTGGCTAATAGAGGCAAGTGTAAGAAATATATAATACTAAGCTTCGTTGCGGTAGGTTTATTCGCAAAAATATTCATTTTTTTCGCAATGTTAATGGCAACGCTGAGCTGATGGGTTAGTTCTCTCACACGCCAACGACCTGCGTAATACCCGGCCAGCGTGTGCCTCCAGGCCAGTACTACCTCAGATGTAAACAAAACTGACTGGTGTGTGCCTCGTAGCTAACACTGTCTCAGTGGTAAACAAAACACCCGACCGGCGTGTGCTTCGATGTAAACTAAGCACTCGCCCAGTGCGTTTACCGTACCCCTTAAGCGGGCCACCATCTCGGCAGATCGGTACGAATCGAAATGTTACACCTGAAAGGTGTAAGCGTAACTGAAATGGCGCATTCGTTCAGGTAATAATGAGGATTGTTTTTTAGAACTAAGAAAGCAGAAAAATGAATCAATCACATATTTTAGAATTAGAACAATGCTGACTTAAAGGAATACAGATTTTCCTACTAATGGACATTCTTCTTGTTATTCGTTAGAGCTAAAAGAATGGTAATTGCCTTTGATACCTTAATACAATGTTGTAAGTACTTGAACCCCGGGCTTCTAGTTTAACCAACCATGTCAATCAGTGCAATTAATCGTTCTTCCACACAGAAGCCCAGGGCTTAAGTACTTAAAATATTGTAAGTCACCATTAAGGTACGTTATCTCATATGAATTGAGATCTCCTTATGTGGTTTACTGAGAAAAATGCGAGTGAGTAGGAGAATTTAATGTCGTATCGCCACCTTGGCCATGGTAGCTTAGTGGTTAGAGCAACCGGCAGATTCTACACTTTCCAATCCTGTCCATGGCTGTTGTATGGAAGAACGATTAATTGCACTGATTGGCCTAATAGTTGGTTAAACTTGAAGCCCGGGGCTTGCTTACTTACAATACTGCAAGTCGCCATTAGGGTATGTTATCTCATTGAAACAGTCCTCAGATTTATTCAGTCTTTCCCGCCAGTCAATCGTCTACTCGAGACGTCAGTACTTGAAACTAGTAACTTGCAGAAACAACACTAGTCCACTTTTTGACCATATTGAGTTAAGAGCTGATTTGCACATTTTGAGGCTCCCTCTGTCTAATGCATGCAGAAAGAATATTTGTCCAACACTTTAAATGGAAGAAATGCATTGCGGAAGTTATGAGCGAGAGGAGAAACAACACTTGTCCAGGACTAGTGCTATTTCTGCAACCAACATGGGCAACTCTGCTCTCTTATGTTATCCCGGTATTACCGCGCTTTTTGCATTCTTACAGAACATCATGGATTATATGGGTGTATATGTTAGTAGTGAGAATTTAAAGAGGAAAAAAGGTGTTAAAAATGTCGAGTATCTACGCGAAATAATAAAAAGATCGCGAATTAAGGGTTTAGAATACCAAAATTACAGTGGCAAGTTAGTTTCACAGAAAACGATGGGTGAAAATTGCAAGTAAGTAATGCTCTATAATTTATTGAGGTTATGTATTATTAAAGCATTAAACTAATCATTTATTGTGTGACTGAAATATACGCATAATTTTCTAGGTGTTTTAAAAAATGCTTTGGAAGAATTCCTGAAGATGAAAGAAATGAAGTATTTTCACGTTTCTACGACATGACATCAAAGGATGCACAGGGTTCTTATCTTCAAGGTTTGATTTCTGTTGGTAATATTTCTAGAAGGCGAGGAAGAGTGCCAAAAGGAGCTAACTCCAACCAAGATGCAACAATTTTCAATATTTCATTAATTCTAGCACTGGACGATCAGAGGTATGTAAGAAAGCCTTCTTAAGTATCCATGGTGTCACAAGCCAAAAGGTCAGGAGAATAAGCAATTTACTTGCTTGTGGAAAATCCCCTATTGATCGGAGGGGCAAAAATGCATCAGCAAATCAAATCAGTGCTGCAGAAATAGGTATGATTATTGATCACATAAATTCCTATCCCCAAAAGATAACTCACTATGGCACAAGAGAACAGCATTATTTAAATGAGCAACTAAATGTCAGAATCATGCATGAGCAGTTCAAAATACGATACCCCCAAGCAAGTAATATTAAGTATGAATTTTATCTGAAAATATTCAAAGAACGGTTTTCACTTACATTTGGTCGGCCGCAAGTTGACACCTGTGGAACTTGCGAGGAGTTTAAAACTAAGATGAAAAACAAGACATCGAATGAAAAAGCCAAGTTGGTAGCCGCTGCGGAAATGATTGTTCACAAACGCAGGGCTTCAAAATTTTCTGCTCGTATTCGTGAAGTAAAAGAAATATGTCAGAAAGAGGATGATGTTGGAGGTATTGCCATAGATTTTATGCGGAATCAGTTCCTTCCTACCATACCAGTTCAGGAAGTCTTCTACTTTCGACAGCTGAATGTTAAGGTGTTCAATATCCATTACCTCAAAACAGGATATGCAAAATTTTATATTTATCATGAAGGTACAGCAAAAAAGAGTCCCGATGAAGTCTGTAGTTTTCTGCTGGATTACATGCAAAATGATTTGCCATAAAACATAAAACACCTGCACATACTTTCAGATGGCTGCCCAGGACAGAATAAGAATAATACTATGGTAAGTTTCCTCATGGCAGTTGCAGCATCTAATCGGTTTGTCACCATTAATCATTATTTCCCAGTGCGAGGCCATTCCTTCCTGCCCTGTGACAGGGACTTCGCTGTGGTTAAGAAGAAAATCCGAGCTGTTGATAGAATTTATAGTATTATGGAATTTGTAGAGCTTATTGTTGCTTCAAGTGCCCAACACAAATTTCGAGTTAGTTATTTCAACAGACTCCATAATAGCCTTCAAAAAATGGTGGCCAAAATATTACAAACGCAATGTCTTGTCTTTAGAAACAATGAATAGCAAGGTAATTCCAAGAAATAAGAAACAATCTTTCACCATGAGAGAGCGAAGGCTTTCACGGCCGGAGTCAGTATAACTAGGAGTTATTTCCGGGCTGTTATGCCGTGGTCTGCTGGAGTTGAAGAACCCAGACGTTTCGTCCACATCTGCGGCGGACATCTTCAGTGGCGCGGTCGTAATCTCCTCGGAGAAGTTAGCGTAGCGTCTGAGGTGTGGACTGTCGGAGCTGCGGTATTTATCCTTCTAGTGGCCTCCGCTGATTGGCTCGGGCGGCGCACGGCCGGTGGGAAGGGGGGGGCTTCGCTCAAGGTGTTGCCTCCTGATTGGATCGCTTCAGTTTCTGCTGTTTTATGTCGTTTCTTGCCTTCAATGACAGGATACCAGTTGCTGTTTAGTTTCAAAACTTCTTCTTTCTTGTTGAAATTGTTGGGATGTTTATATATTTCAATGGCTTCGCGCTGTAACCGGGCATGGTAGTGTGTTGTGGATGAAAGGATGCTTGTGTCCTGGAACTTAATTATGTGTTCTCCCTCCGCTTCAATGGCGTGTTGGGCAACTGCGGACTTATCTGTTTGGCCCAGGCGGCAGCTTCTTTTATGTTCGGTGAGTCTTGTGTTGATACTGCGTTGAGTAGTTCCGATGTAAACCGATCCGCAGGAACAGGGAATACGGTAAACACCGGCTGATGACAAGGGGTCCCGGGGGTCTTTAGCAGAGCGTAATAGGCTGTTCAGTTGCCTGGTGGGCTTGAAGACAGTCTTGATACTGTGCCGTTGTAGTATGTGTTGAATACGGTCGGTGACATTCTGGAAATATGGCTCGTTCTACGAGCAGATCGATGGAGTTGCCATGGGAAGCCCTCTTAGCCCGGTAGTGGCCAATTTCTTCATGGAACCTTTTGAGTCCAAAGCCTTGGCCACGGCTCCTCTAAAACCGACTGTCTGGCTCCGCTATGTGGACGACACTTTCGTCGTATGGCCCCATGGAAAAGAAACTCTTCAAGACTTCCTACTACATCTTAACAGCATCAACACACGCATACAATTCACCATGGAGGAAGAGAAAGACGGACAGCTACCTTTTCTGGACGTCTTAGTCAGCAGGAAAGCAGACGGCAGACTTGGGCATACTGTCTACCGTAAGCCCACTCATACGGACCGCTATTTAAATAAAGCCTCAAATCATCATCCCAGACAAAAACGAGGCATGATTAAGACACTCGTAAACCGTGCTTCTCGCATTTGCGAGCCACATTTATTACAACAAGAACTCTGTCACCTTGAGAAAGCCTTACTTTCTAATGGATATTCTATTCAAGAGGTCAAAAGAGCCTGCCGCCCTGCCAAGCCGAAACCTGCCTCACAAAAAACAAACAAGCCCAAACATAACGGTATAGTTTTCCTGCCATATTTCCAGAATGTCACCGACCGTATTCAACACATACTACAACGGCACAGTATCAAGACTGTCTTCAAGCCCACCAGGCAACTGAACAGCCTATTACGCTCTGCTAAAGACCCCCGGGACCCCTTGTCATCAGCCGGTGTTTACCGTATTCCCTGTTCCTGCGGATCGGTTTACATCGGAACTACTCAACGCAGTATCAACACAAGACTCACCGAACATAAAAGAAGCTGCCGCCTGGGCCAAACAGATAAGTCCGCAGTTGCCCAACACGCCATTGAAGCGGAGGGAGAACACATAATTAAGTTCCAGGACACAAGCATCCTTTCATCCACAACACACTACCATGCCCGGTTACAGCGCGAAGCCATTGAAATATATAAACATCCCAACAATTTCAACAAGAAAGAAGAAGTTTTGAAACTAAACAGCAACTGGTATCCTGTCATTGAAGGCAAGAAACGACATAAAACAGCAGAAACTGAAGCGATCCAATCAGGAGGCAACACCTTGAGCGAAGCCCGCCCCCTCCCACCGGCCGTGCGCCGCCCGAGCCAATCAGCGGAGGCCACTAGAAGGATAAATACCGCAGCTCCGACAGTCCACACCTCAGACGCTACGCTAACTTCTCCGAGGAGATTACGACCGCGCCACTGAAGATGTCCGCCGCAGATGTGGACGAAACGTCTGGGTTCTTCAACTCCAGCAGACCACGGCATAACAGCCCGGAAATAACTCCTAGTTATAATCTTTCACCATATCAGAATTCATGGAATTTGAATACAGAAGTGAATATAGTGGAAATGTAATAGCAAAACTGCACATTGGTCTAGTAACACACTTTTCGTTTACTGATTGATGTAAACATGCCAGTAACACTTCCAGCTACTGCAGCATACGAAAACTGTTCCTTTAAGCGATAAGAAAATAGCTGACCTCAAGAAATTGGAGTCCTATATCCCTGAAGAGCACTTACCCTTTTACAGGACACTCTACAACTGGCCTTTAATAGACAGTAAAGATAGACAGTGAATAAGAAACTTGCACACAAGCAACAATTCAATAAGCTTTCTGGTGTTCGGAATAAATTATATGACCTTAAAATAACTGTTTCTGTATTGAGAAAAAATAAAGATGGCGTTCAGAACCTATTATATAGTCTTTAAATAACACTGTAATGAGAAGATATAACATTTTAAATAACTGGTGAGTAATGCAAGATTATGTTTGGGAAAAGCAATTTATTTCAGAAACAACACATGTCCAACAACTTTAAGTATTAAAATTATTATATAATTTAAAGATAACGCCACTGAAAATAGTATCTGGATATAATTAGAAGCTTTAGCATACAAAGCAAAATTGAACTGATACAGAAAAGAGAATAATATTACAAATAAACATATTTTTCCATTTTTCTCAAAATCAGCAGGCAAGGACTAGTGTTGTTTCTGCAATCAGTGATTCAGGTGTCCCTGGCACAGGCATAGCGAAAGATGAGTGTAAGGGATGGATGTCAATAATAGTTCCGAAGTCACCTTCTTGAAATGGGACTTGCATCGTATTTACATTTGCGTATCTGGTAAACTCGCAATCTCGACATGTGTATTGATAGGTAACATAATTGTACCGTAGGCTGTCTCGACTTGAATGGCACAGTAGCAAAGCCTACGATAGTAAATGTAAACTGATCCACACAGAATAAATTAAGAAAATGACGCAAATGCAGGATGACATTGTAATGAAAACAAAACATTTGGAGCATTACAGGAATGCTTGAAAACTTAACGTTATATTAGTAAACGTAGGTATGTTTAATCCAGGCATGGGCACGAGATGAGAGGTGGCGATTGAACCTGCCTTACTCGCGCCACATTCTCTTGCCGAGTGACGAAGGTTGTTTTTATACAAGCGCAGTGGTGGCTTCGTTCCACCTGCGCCGTAGTAATAGTTTCTATGTTCTTAACTATTTTGTTTATATTAAACTATTTTACATACAATAATTATAACAACCATCTGCTCTGGTTAAGCAAATTACGTAATCTTCAAGTTTATAACCTTCCTTTATCTTATGCATGTAATATTCTTACCCTGCCTTGTAATTAAAATTCTAAATTGTTTCTCTTTCACAATAAATAAAGCAGTAAAGTTCCATTGCTATTTAGCCTTAAAACAAACTATTTTATCAACATTATAAATTGTTTGTTTTCAAACTCACTATTGTGTTCAAACTTTGAAACACGAAATAAAATATCTTATATTAAATAAAGGAATAAGAAACTAAACCCCTAAAAAAGTGGAGTCATACCGTTCCTTTTATATGCTTACAGATACGAGTATTCAGAAAGTACCTTTTTAATTGCAAATAAATACCTGTATGATCATCAAAGTTAGTTTATGCTTCTGATAATAGTAGCGTCTGATATTGTAAAGCTTTGTAGCTTTGCAAATTTAAATCCGCATATTAAAAAGTAAACTTTCCTGTTTTTTGTAACTAACAAAAATTCTCTGCCAATCTTCATGAAACAGACCTCGCGACGAAGCGATACTCGCCACTAAATGAGGCGTGTCGGAAGCAAAGGTAAAGCTGAGCAGTGGATAGCCGGTGGAGTGAGGCAAGAACGCTTTTCAGTGGTGTGGCCTTTTTGAGACGATTTTGCCCAAGCCTGGTCTAATCTTTTTATCATGTTTTGCAATGGGATTTGGTGCAATTCCGGGCGAGAACGGAGGAAATCATTCGCACAATGGTCCATATGCAATGGACTTATCGTCGTATCCTTCCAGTTCGGAAGTGGCATTCAACCTGCAAACTCTGTTTTTGTGGGCAAGTTCCATGCAAAGAACGCACAAAATATCCTGGAGGAAAAACCGTTTGTACCGCCGCAGTACACAGTCAGGAACGCACGCTGTCCTACGTTCTCTCCCGCACCTCCCCTTTGAGACAAGGGGCTCTCTAAGCTCATAATGACGTCATTCATTTAAACTAACTGACGGTATAGGACGAACAAATCTGAAGACCTAGTATTATGCTGCATGCCACAGAGATTGAAATTATTATACGCATAGGACAGTAGGTTACCGTTGGCAACAATGGACTAGATAATTAAACCAGAGAGAACAAAGCTGTCGAGTGTTCAGCCGACTAGGAACGTCACGGCTACATAAGATCTGATTACAATACATATCGACCCCTGAATTCTAAACATTGCTGGCTGCTAAAATCGCGTTCAAAATATGGACAAACTCCAAGGTTACATTGTTGAATTAGGAAACAATTTTGAACATCCAAAGCAAAAGTAAAGTTTACAGTAGCATAATGTGACACCGGCCGCAGTACACAACAAAGGACGGTCGGATCAAGCTACCTCACACCACATCAGGCTCGGCGCGTATCAAAGGGCTCAAGGTCATGCTTCCTCGCGCGTCTGTGTGTGAACACCTGACAATGAGTGCGCCACTACAATAGTGTTTTCGAGATTATTCGACAGGTGCCTGCCGAGCGGCGTATTTGTGGACGTTTCAGAAAAGGACGTTCGAGAAAGGTCCGTGTTACGTCGTCCTCGCTATATATTAGTGGTGAACAAGACAGCTTTAAGTGTGTCTGTGTGTATGCCTGTGTGATTGCGGAGGGGGGGGGGGCGTGCGCATACAGTCATCGTGAGAGTACCTGCGCGTCGTGGAGGAAGATAGCGGAGCAGTTAATGAGTGTTGAGTGATTGTATGATCAAAGTCAGCTGTTTGAGAGACCGAAAAACTGAAGAAACATAGAAAGGACTGAATGAAAGTTATGAAAGAAAAACAGTTGAGTTGTAATATTACGAAGGACTGAAGGCTGTTAGCGTCAGTAAAAGAGAACTGTTGTGCATTCAGTTAAAAGGAAACTAAAGTAAGAAAAAATGGACTGGACGTTTGTCATTTTGTTACACTGGAGTCAGGAGTGGGATTTGTCGAAGTGGCATTCGGCCCAATAATAAAAACCTAAAACCTATGGAAGAACGCTATTTGTTTAACAAACTAATTAAATGTATAACGCTTGACCAAATTTTACAGCAAGCATTTTTAATCTCTAACAGGAAACAACCGACGGAGGATAATCACTTCATAAGGACAAGTTTAAATAGGAAGATGTATAATTATCATATCATTTAGTCACTATTGGTTTATGTTCAAAACATTTTAAAAATGCAGTTCGTCCATATTGTTGTTCCCTCATGACAGTGAAATAGTAATTTACATTTAAGGTATACAAACGGTGGGGGACACCTTGCGCGCTGCCACCTACATGGAGTTATTTCGGCTGGCATCTCCCAGCAGGAAGGGATGCAGTGAAGGAACCACAGGAGGCTACAGGCCTCAGAGACGCGCGAGTGTCCTTAACATTTCCTGGCCTGAAGACCCGACCCATTGCTGGAGCTCCCCGGAGCGAGCGACGGACGAACGACCCGTACAACCAGGCAATCCTTTGGTGTACTTGGAGCAAGCATGTGTCAAGGACCGCCTCATGCCACGAAACCTTCTGAAGCATAAGAAGGAAACTGAAAGTAAAACAAAGGAAAGGACATCGAGGTAAAATAGCAACCACCCTATCATTCGCCTACGGACTAAAACCACGAAAACTCCAAGGTTTATCGACGGGAAGCGAACCTGGGACCTCCCAAATGCGAGTTTCTCACGTTACTGCGGAGCAAATCGCTTGATAAGTCACCTATACTCGTATAACGTCGCCTGCTCTTCAAATATATTTTGATTCGCTCAATTCTGGTAAGATGGTTCCTGCCTTCAACGTTTAATAAATGTGTTCAAAGGTCTTCTCGGATGCTTTTGAGCTGTTTGGTACACACGTATGCCCGAGCGAGAGGGCTGAATGGTAACGTTTGAGGATCTCATTCACGGAGGTTAAACTTCTGATTCATTCATCATAGCCCCCATGTGACTTTTTTTCTGTTCCTGAAGATAAAAAATTGGAATGCCTAGAAAGAGCAAAAATGCTCTCTTCGAAGTTCGTGGCTACCTGCATGCCGTAAGTTGTTCATTCTTGCACTGCTGAAATTCCTGGAGTGGCAGAGTCACTACTTGAGCACTTGCATCCAATTTGAGTGGATCAACCTTCATTTTCTCACATCTCAAAACTTTCTAGTGACCCTCGCATTTTGTGGTAATTAATGCGTATTTTTGAACATATCTGATAGAAGAATCTGTTTTATTCACTCTTTCTTCCGCCTTTTTCTTACTTCTGCACCCATGTTGTACAATGATAAACCAAAATAATACGAAGCAAACATTCTAATAAGCATAGTTATTTTTATAAAAATTGTAGGATATGTTCAACCTTGGCGTTGTTTGCCTTACCTATGATCCATTGAGTGCAATGGCGATATATTCCAGCACAACGTACAAACAACGCTAAAAAAAAAATCTCGCGTCTACGTCACATTATTAATCGTTATGCGAAGCCTTGGCCATTTCATTGGTTGCTTTAGACTACTTGCAAGAGTTAGCTGGTCCGTTTGTTAAATAACCTTAACCAATAACCAAAACAAACGATACAAAACAGCGTAGAAACGAAATACATGATTACGCTTTCGATCGTATTGGCCAAAAGAGAAAGAGGTCAACTGGGTGCATTCAGTGTGTCATACAGACCTCTTATGATTGGTAGCCATACCTTATAGGTTAATGCAGGACACGCGTTTGAAGGGGTTAACATCTAAAGGAGAAAGCTTGATGAGCGCCCAGGTTAGCCAAGTGTATAATATGTAAGGGTGAGATTTTCAGAGATTGCACATTAAATCTTGAATGGAGGTATTTCTTAAATATACAAGGCAGAACTTTATAAGAAAAAGCACAGGATTATATTCTCCCAGTAATATTGTTTGCGGCAGAGAAACAAAAATAAGTAAATAAATAAACGAAATGGAGAATTTTCCTTCTAACGCAATTGGTGAATTTACCTTTAATAACCCATTGTTGATCATAGGAATATAGACAGAAATATAACAATTTTGCCATAGTATGTATTGTCATTCATGTAAACCATCTCGTAAATATGTTTACCCTTAGTTTCTAAACGTGATTAGTCAATTATAACAAAAGAGTAATTTAATCATAGAGCTCTTTATTCTCACAAATGTATCACAACGAGTAAATCATAAATCACTATATACAAACATATATAACATTCCTCTAGTTATACTTAATATTGCTGTTTCAATTTGGTTTCAATTACCAGTTTTAAACTTCTATATAATAAGTTTTCCTCGACAGCATGGGCACATGTGTGTGTGTGTGTGTGTGTGTGTGTGTGTGTGTGTGTGTGTGTGTGTGTGTGTGTGTGTGTGTGTGTGTGTGTGTGTGTGTGTGTGTGTGTGTGTGTGTGTGTCAGACAGTGATTCTAAATATGTATTACTGCATCGTTTTCAGAAAAAGCAAAGGCATCAACCTCCCCTCTTTTCCCCCTTATTGCTGTTATCAGGCCATCACGCTCAGTGATAGGTTATGTGAAAAACACACCTCAAAAGTCCCCAGGAAACGATACAAAAACAGCCGAAGATTCTTTGGCATTCTTTGTACATATGCGGGCATTTTTATCATAGATATGTGGAACGCAAAAGAATTAACCGTTGCTCTTAAAGAGAAAACAAGGATTTTCAAGTAGACAGTCAGAGATCTGATAACTGGCGGATGATCCCACTCATTCCTTACATTAGGATTGTTCCCTGGTGCATATGACCAGTTCAGCTGAGATACAATTCCCACTCATTAACTGCTTCGCTATCTTTTGACGTGACGGTTCTTTCACAACCGTACACACCGCGCACGCACGCATATCCATACGCTGCCTGCTGCGACGACTCGTGTCTAACTGCTCGCTCCTCTCGTCGCCTCGCCTCCTTATATGGCGAGGATGACGTCGCATGGACCTTTCTCGAACATCAGCTTTTCTGGAACTTCTACAAATACGCCAGCCACCGGACACTTGGCAGATAAACATGAAAACTCTTTGTGTTGCCCCACTGATTGTTGTCACGTGTTCACAAGCAGTCATGCGAGGCAGCTTTACATTGAACGCCTTTGATTGTAATGTAAATGTCATATTCGAATTTCAGACAGCTAATTACGGTGATCATGGTCATTCGTTTTAGAAGAAAGTGAGTTATTAAAGGAATGAAATGTGATATAGAGTGCGTGGAGCTCAGGTTCCCGGCCACGGAATGCGCCCGTGTTTGATGCCTGGGTTTGCACTACCAGAAGTTCACGTTCGAGAGCTGTACAATTTAATCACACACTAGTTGAAATAGTGCTTACTATTGGTAGCCATATTTACACGCCATTAATAGGTATACTTTATTTCATGTATTATCCTTAAGATAAATTTACAGTGCTTGTACAGCACAGAAGAATAATTTCGTTTGTCATGTGCATATAAACAACAGAAGCATACATTTTTCTTGCATAAACTAATCTGACTTTGTAATCCTTTGCGAAGGAATAAATCAACACGTCGCGTATGGGCGGTGACTTGTAATTCATTTAGTGACTTGTAATTCATTTGGAATGTTCCGATAAGTGAAATATTTCTATAGTGTAACTATATTTTACATCTCATTATCCGATCAAAAGCGTATAGATGTCATTCTCTTAGTAGGAAAATGCACTGTTTGTGAACATCTCTGAGTTTATCGTCTTATGGGGTCTCGTAAGGGGTGAGGTATAGCTTCTGACCAATTAACTGCTGACAGCTGTGCAATACAGGTCAAGAGGTGGGGCGCTGTAACGAGAACAAGGAAAGGTGGGTGAAGGTAGACACTCCTGGTCTCGTATAACAGCAAAGTTTTAATTTTCCTTAGATTTGTCTCCAAAATGTTAATGCCTATTATGGGAAAGGTTGCAAATGTTACCTGAAATACTCAACATTTATTGAGTTAAACGATTCCCTGTTGTATAAGAAAAATTTAGCTTTGTTCTTTGAATCACAAAAACGTGTAAAACTTTACGGTAAACATATTATATTGAGAAGTGTACATAAGAAAAACTGTAGCTCTGTCCTTTGAATCACAAAAACGTGTAAAACTTTACGGTAAACATAATACAATATTATATTGAAAAGTGTAAAAACGTTTAACCCTTCTACAAATGCTCCCTATATTTATACTGGTATTAAAGTGCGTATCGAAGTAGCTCAAACGTGTTTGTCTATTACGTTATATTACACTACAGTTTCTGCTTTCGAATGAAGGGTTTTCTTCTAATACCTATACAATAAACCAGCCTTCTTTGGTGGCATAAACATTTAATTACATTTCTCTGAATTTGCACAGCTTCTACAATTCGTCGAACTCTGTTACCAGCTTGTCATAGACAATCTAGTCACGTGTAGCTTCTGATGCGCACGACATGGTGTGAATCAAGCCACAATTGTAACTTAATGAGTAACGATTTAGTGAGACATCAGACATAATCAGTAGTTCCCTTTCATGCCGACGTGTCATTGGTTATAACTAGGGCTAGGAAGTTCATGCATTTGCATGTTTTTTCATAGGGGTTAAAAATGTATGCTCTTACATTATGTGCACGAATTATGGAATTTTAAGTTATTTAAACATGATTTTATGTTGCATGTAACCGCATATTTTCTTGATTTTGATAAATGCATATTATTTCAATATTATAGTCCCTTTATAGCATATTTTAATGGTTTTTTATTATTTTTCCCCCTGGATAATATTTTTCATATTGGTAGTATTGAATATGATGATGTAACTCGCGAGGTGGCGAGAACCAATGCTGAGTCATATTGTCATGCAGTGAATACCCTGTTTCCACCCTTTCATTATATGTATGTGCGTAGAGAATAATCAGTGCGCAAAGATAAAGTGCAGGTCAACGTTTTGAGCCGCATGATTATAGCAACGCTTGCCATGTCCACCAGTAGTTGTTTCGTTTTCATAAAACATAACAGTGTTGTGAACTGGTTCTCATCAAATTAAATTAGGCGTATAAAATGTTAAAAAGCTCTTCAAATGCCGAAAATAAAACCATCTTCGAGCGCTAGATTGATTAATTTACAGAAAGAGTTTTCGGGTGATCTAATATCTACAGATAATAGGGTACTGTTTTGTGGAGATGTGAGAAAAATATAGGGAGTGAGAAAAGATTTCAAATAGTTCAGCACATAAACACAGCAAAACATAAGGAGAATTTAATCAGAAAACTCGCAAACAAAGAACGTGTTCAAAAACAGCTAGTAGAGTGTTTAGGAAGTAGGCTTATTGAATTTTCCTATGACTTGTGCCAAGCATTTTTAGCTGCTGATATTCCCTTGTTCAGAATTAATAACCCAATATTTAAAAACTTTCTTGCCAAATACACTCGACAACATGTGCCTGAAGAAAGTACACTGCGTAAGACTTATATAGGACATTGTTACAATAACGTATTGTCAAATATACAAAATGAATTAGCGGATCAGTTTGTGTGGTTGTCTGTTGATGAAACCTCTGATTCTGAACGCTTGTTCTATTGCTAATATAATCGTGGGTGCTTTAAATAATGAACAAAAGACTACACCTTATCTTCTTAATGTGTACGAATTGTCGGCCACTGACAATGTAACTGTGACCCAGTTTGTGATGGACTCATTGAAATTACCATGGCCATGTCGTTACTTTTATTTGTTACTGATGCAGGTTCTTATATAGTAAAATCAAGACAAACTCTGAAAGGTATTTTTCCTAACTTAATTGATATAAATTGTTAGGCACAGGCTCTTCATCGCATTTCTGAGACAATACGCGATTCTTTCCCATTGGTAGATAGATTTGTGTCCAGTACAAAGAGAATTCTTGTTAAATCTCCTAAAAGAATTAAGTTGTTTAGATCAACAGCACCTTATATCCGACTTCTTCCTGCACCGGTGTTAACTCGATGGGGAACATGGGTCAATGCAATTTTATATTATACTGAGCACATAGAAATAGTCGAAGAGGTTGTTAATTCACTGGACTCGAAAGATGCTTCATCAATAGAAACTGTGCAAAATATTCTGCCAGGCACTGGGTTAAAAGAGGATCTTAGTTTCATATCTGCCCATTTTTCTTTCTTACCAAAAGCCATAACGGCATTGGAAGGTGTAGGATCTCCTTTTCATGAATCACTTACTGTCTTTGACACAATATGTGATCTAAGTTAGATTCTTGGTAGCATGGGACAAAAAGTGAAAGAGAAAGTGAACTATGTAATTCCGAAAAATTCTAGTTATAAGCAGTTGTGCGATATTCGAGACATCATCGAAAGAAAACCATCTGTCACAGTAAGAGACTTGACTCTCTCTGTGAAGCAGTTAACATCATTTAAATATGCTCCGATAACATCTTGTGACGTGGACAGCAGTTTTTCACGTTACAAAAGTGTTTTGCGAGACAACAGACGATGTTTTACAGTTGAACATTTGTGGAAATTGTTGGTTGTGAACTGCAATTTAGTAGTTAATACTAGCAGCGGGACCACTTCTGCTTCAACCTCTAAGGAATAAGGTAACTTGATTTATTATTTATACTAACTCGTCTTGTCTACTGCAAAGGGACATTGTTTTAATTAAATAGTGCATATTTCTTGGCATATTTTCAAATTTTTAAGAGCATATTTGCATGCATATTTCAGTGTTTTTAGGACATGAACTTCCGAGCCCTAGTTATAACTATGTCCAGCCAGTAGCATTTATACTGCTGTCATTGGAAAGGGGCAAAGAGAGGGAAAGAAAGGGAAGCTACGAAGGCTTCGTTAATGAATCGTCATACCCTTGCATGTTACTAAATTCGCTGAGTGCAAAGACAAAAGAAAACCTAATGCTGTTTTAAACTGTGAACACTTATTAGAGCAGATAAAACACATTTTCTATATTTTATTATATACAGAAAGATTAATATAAGGATTATTAAAATAAATGATAGAACAGGAACTAATTTGTCTATTTTGTTATATTCAGTTTCTTCTTTAAATGCCTCTTTCCCCACATTTTAGCATTTTTCTTTTGTGCAAATATATACGCTGTATATATGAAGTTGCTGAAGTTGCCAAAGACGTGGCAATAGTGCGTGTGTAACTGACCATGCCTCACTCACACAGCTATAGCTCTTGCTTGCCCGCTAGCTATCATGTTATAGATATACTACCATTCTACGTCTTTTTTTACTCCCTTTATGGCAGATCTGTGTAAACATGTGATTTCTTTGAGGTCACTCGTTTATTAACTGTTTAATAAAATAATTTTGTTTTACTGCACTTCAAGCTGTTCAGTAATTTACCTTTTTTCCTCACCGCATGCTTCCATACGCACATGAACATTTTATATTTCATAAAAATGATGTACTTATCCGTATTTACATTAAATGTATACTATGTGTTTAAATTAAAAGGTTTATTTCATCTTATTGTTTCGTTTAAACTCGAGCACATATGTATCGCGTTTAGCTTTATTAAACACTTCGCTCATGTTGCATGAAACATGCAGTGGCGGCTCGTGCCTTACAAACTAGGTGAAGAAGTTCATTTAAGTATGCTGAAAATACAATGCAAAGCCGGTGTCCCAGGGTCCAATATTTTTTACCAAACTTTTTGTATCCAATGGAATTGTACACAAAAGAAACCGTGTCTGTCAGCATTAGTGTAACATAAAAAAAGCATGCCCGACTCACCTATTTCTTGAAAACTAAGTCGATCCTCCTATTTTTTAGAGCAGCAAATCTCTCGATAATGTCATCATAAAAGGGATGACGTTCCATAAGATCAGCTAGTAGTTCCTTCTCAATGGAAATGATCGCCAAAGATGAAAGCCGTTCTTGTGAAGTGGTGTTCCTTGACCAAGTCTTGATTCTCTTCAGACAAGAAAAGCTTCTTTCAACGGATGCACTGGTTGAGGGAATTGTTAGAACCAGGGAGAAAAGTTTGTAGGTTTCCTCAAACACATCACGATTTTTCTTCAGTGAGCACAGCACTTCTTGGAGTGTAAAATCCTTATAGATCAAATGATCTGCGTAAAACAAGCACAGTTCATTTTTAAGGCGTTGCGGCTTGCTGAATAATTGAGGGTAACACTGTTGCAACTGGCAGAGAGCGTTTGAAGGAAAATTCACGGAATGATTTTGAAATTTTGACGAGTCGACAAGACACAGGAACTGCAATTTCTCACAATCTTGAAACCGAGCGCTTATTTGCATCAATACGTTGTCAAGAGTTTCAAAGTAAATGAGCTTAGAATTCTGGAAAGAATTGTCAGCTAATTCTCTTGTAGTACCCAGACTGGTGAACTGTGACGCTTTGTTAAACAGTGTTCTGAAATATTCTTCATTGCGTCTGCTTTTTATTAAATCGCTGGTATTTTAATTTTCGTAACACAGTAGTTAATGTCGAGAGACTTTTTCTGTAGGATATCAAACAAAATTTCCGTTAAACTGAAAATATCATCGAATACCACTGCCAGAATGGTAAACTGAAAATTGTTCATTTTGTTGAGAAACCCTTCGCTAGATGTGATTGTTGTCATCTGAATCTACATCGTTTATTAAAACTTCAAACACACGTTTCAGCTTTTGCCAATTGTGAACCATTACATGGATGACCTTTGAGTTGGAACTCCACCTTGTCTCAGTTAATGTTGGTATTCTTTTGGTCAAAACGGAATCCAACACGTACGACCGTTTTGCCGAACAATGAAAAAATGATGGAATACCACTAACATTCGCAAAAAATATGCGACACTTAGAAACGGCTCTACAGCTTTGTTTTAAAATCAAATTTAAATGGTGAACCAAACAATGTACAAAAATTGCTTGAGGAGCATTATTCTTGATTCTTTTTTGAAGTCCATTCAAATGTCCTGACATAACACTCGCTCCATCGTAACATTGTGCAACTAATTTACGTTCATAATTAAAATTTGCAAGAATACCATGCAGTAAAAGGAACAATGTTTCTGCAGACCTGTCAGCACTCACATCATGAAATCCCAAAAATCGTTCAACCAATGTGCTCTGTGTATTCACGTACCTTACAATGATAGAGCACTGAGACTGTTGGCAAATATTTGTAGTATCGTAAACTTCAACAGAAAAAAAATCTGAGGCATTAATTTCAGCTCTAATATGGCCCTGTAAGTATTCCGAAATACATCCAATCAACTCGTTTTGTACAGATTTAGAATCACCGCTGAATACACTTTGGATATTACTATAGTGGTTTTGGATTTCTAATGGACTTTCAGAGATTAATACGGACACAAGCTCCTTGAAATTTCCCCGATTTAGCGAAAGCGCACTCACATCATGACCTCTGAATGCAAGCTCTTGTTTACCTTAATACAATGCTGCTTAAATGATCAACTGCAGGAAAAGCCTATTTAATCTCACGTTTTCATTGAAACGCACATGAAAAAGTCTGCTGTTTCCTTGAAGAGCGTCAGCTATTGTGTTTTTTCAAAAGTATTTAATTGTAATTTACGTTTTAAATGTCCCGCCGA